>RYFJ01001818.1:0-145957 GCA_003991445.1 Oryza meyeriana var. granulata
AAAAGAGAGAGTAAGGCTCTTCAGCGATGCTCCGCGCGACTGCGAGGAATCGGCGCATGTTTCTGTAAGACGTGCTTTCTGCCTGAAACTTGGAATCCGGGACCTGTATCGGTGTGGTAGGCACCTGTCAACCATAGGATATGGGTGCGGATCTGAACGCTTGTTCCTGGGCTTGATCCGACTGCTCCTTCTATCTCCTCAACCGTGCGAGTAAGTGTCTTCTCTTGCATCTCCCTGTTGATACTGCTGATATGTATCGGCGGGTTGGTTGGATGTCTGTTGTGTACTCACTCGTGGTAGGTACTGGTATCGGCTCTCCTCGGATAGATTTGATAGTATACCCATAATAATAAATCGGTGATATCAGGAGGATACGTCCTGTTGCCCCCAGCCTGGTTCTGCTTAACAATTCTTATATCCTTCAATTTAAAACTTCCTCCTATCTTCTTAAAAAACACCCCATTCTTGCAATCATCCATTTCTTATAAATATCAAAAATATTACTAAACCCCCGACTGATTGATACCTGTACACCTCATACCGATCCCTAAACTATGCTACCTCGTTGCCTCGATTCTCCTATCCGTACTGGTTTGGAAACTAGCCTTCTGATCGCCTTGCTTGTCATACTAAGGATTTAGGCACAGCTTCTGGAAATTTCATCGGTCTGTATGTTGCTGTTTGTTCTTCAGGTTAGATCTCATGTGCGGATACGTATCCCGTTTGATTCTTTTCGGCCATTTGAAATCCTGATCAACGTGTTTTGTTGAATTTGGGTAAAACTTCGTCGTCACCAGGCGTGGCCAAAAGCGTGTTGCCGCGAAAACACGCGGTGGCCGTCGGCGTTGGTGCACGCGATGCTGGGAGAGATTTTGCTTCATCCAGTGCGGTCCTAAGTTTTGAGTTGTAGGCAGTGAGTCATTTGACGCTGTAATTGAAGGAGGCAAATATTAGATAATGAGCATGCTGGAAGCGATCTAAGACTCGTTTCTCACCGATGGCCGATGCGACTGTACAACCTTATACATCGCTTAAGGCGATGAAGGCAAGAGCATAACTAATATAAACAAATATCGTGCTAGTGATATAAAAGGTCGTCAAAACGGCTGTAATTGATAAATACAGTATACTATGCATAATATCAAATAGATCCTAGCCGATCATAGTCTAGTGTACTGGTGTTGCTATGAAGATGTGCCTGCGTCGGGCCTTGCTAATCTGGTCCCGGGATTTCGCCCGCCTGTCCGGGCCATATATAGGGTTCACCAAGCTCATGCCGGCGCCTCACCTGGTCGTGCCGGGACCTGATTGTCTTGTACTTGGATCGGAGATATAGACCCATACGGCTAGCCTTAGCGATTGCAACAATACTTAAATACAGGAAGAATATATAAAGTATGCGATAACCTACTGATAATAATTGATGAAGCTAGCATATGAAAGGGCGAGTATGAATAAGACAATGAATAAATATAGTCGGCTTTAACAGATAACTTATCGCTAGCACTCCGATCAACACTCGCCAAACCATCTGCTCATCAAGAGTAAGCTATTATCATCAGTTAGTAGATCGGACCACCGTTGCGCATAGCAGACGGACTGATAATGCGTCAATGGGTCGATACGATCTATGTGACGTGATGAATAATTACGCTATGCCTCCGATAAAACGCTGCACACAACTCTCGCATCGGCCAGCAGGATCGACTTATACTCTAGCGGTTCGTGGTCGCCCAACCGATGCGCACGCCCGTGATAAGTCGCTCCCAGTAGCGATCACGATCTTATGCACGCGTGATGTGATATACTAATCTAATCTATGAGGTCAACTGAACTGTGCAAGCCATAGATAAATACTTATATCGTGTGTAAGCCGACTCCCATAAACGATTAGATATCGACTAACCGGGAAGTCTACCGATTGTAGCGGGGTGACGAGACTACCCTCTCGCAGAGATTGGGACCTAACCATCAGCCGCGGCTCGAGAAGCAGGATCCCGTCGAACGGGTGGCGATGCGCCGGAATTATTGTATTGATATGTGGTTGATAATTTACCAAGGTCCCCAGGCATACGTATATAACCCCGATTACATGAGTCCTTATAGACACGGTATATGATCCTATCTATAATAGAAACACCTAACTAATCCGTACCGACACGATCAGGTTCCTAGAAAAATAAATCATCCTAATAACATATAGTAATATAACTGCCACGCGCGGTCTTCACGGTCTCAAATTCTCGGACTCGGCCCTGCTCCTTGAACCAATTTCTGTTAACCGACATGCAATCATTCCTTTGACCGAATCTGATACAAGGCCCTTACCAACTTTTGGCGTTAAACACCATTGCCCCCCAATTTCGGTTCTCCAATAGACTTCGAAATTCTTCATTTTGGGCCTCCAGATTTCTCCATACCGAGCGGCCCAAGATAGCCCCACTTGCCATAAATGTTTGAAACAGTGCCAACCCTCGATTCCCGTCGCTGTCACACTCTATAAAAACGCTTCGTCTTCTTGCTTCTTTATGCTTTCACATCACCAGAGCCACCACCGCTTATCTTCCACATCCTCACCCTTAGCATCCAGCACGAATCATTGCAACTTTCTCTCCGCCGTCATCCTGCAACTTCTCCTATTTCCGCGATGCCATCGCATCTGTTCCTGAGCTAATCTTCTCACCGATTATTTCCCCAATCTGCAATCTATACGAACCCCATCTCTATGTTCTTCACCTGTTCTTCGTGTGTTCTTTACTGTAGCATCTTAGCACCCAAGATCTTGATGCCGCCGCCGATTACCCCAGCTTCTTCTATCATGCCCATGCAGCGAAGATCCCACGATTTCATCGTCGCCGAAACCCAACGCGTTCCCTTCAAGGACTCACTATGTTGTCAGCTGACATGGACCAACAGCTTCAATCCATGGCCGAGTAAGCTGTCCGGTGAGAATTGACTCAGGTATCGGTGTAAAAGAACCTATTGAAAAGAATCTCACATCGGCCACTGCATCAATCTCTCCCTGCTAACATGGCAAGAACAAGTCCCTACTTGCATCGGCCTTCATACTACTGGTCTGATTGCTCTCAATGCTTTCATGTTCGGCTGGCCGATGACCCCACTTTGCTAAAGACGTGACCATGCTCACTGCCTGGATACGACAAGCACATCAACCCTTCAAACTCCGTTTCAAGCCTCCTCACCGCTCAAACAAAAAAACATTCGCGGCTGGTCCAGGTATATATCTCTTCACAATAAAGGAACTGGACGGTTGAGATCGGGAAAACTACGTCGCTTTTCTGAACTTTGGCTGAACGGTATCGTCTTGTTGGTGCTGCAACCTCGGCCCGAACGACCAATATGCAATGCCTGGAGTGCTTGGCCGATAGGAAACAAATTCCGTTGGCACTATCTCCTTGGCGCCACCTACCAGCTACTCACCAGGTGCAACTAAGCTATCGGCTGCCAAGCCCAGCTACTCAATAGCCCACATTGGGGTCGGTGTGGTTCCTTGTGTGGTTTGTTCAGCTCTGGCTCAGATATTTATACCTCCAGGCTATCCCAGAAACCTCTCTCCTTAAGCAATCTTTCCCGGCCCGATTACCCAGAAGATCCAAGACCCTTTACCGCCGATGCATCTCTATGGCGAAGCCTGCATCGGCCCTTTCTGGCGGCAAGATAAACCCCCCTGAAGTTAGTGATCAGTGATTTCAAGGGGTTTTATTACGCTTTACCAGGAGCCACTCTTGGTTTGCCATACAATGACGCATTATCGTTCGAGATGCCTTCCAACTTTGATCCACTCAAAGCTCTGAATGATTGATAAGTCTAAAAGCCATATTCCTATCGGCTATCATCCTGTTTGCTTGCCCAACCGCTTTCTCTGGGCCGAACTCAGCCATCGTATGAATTCTATCATCCATCAATCGGCGCTCTCGCCAATTTGGCCTTGGTCAGCTCCCGATATGGCTATTCTCATCGACAAACTCCAAGACCCGTGCACGGTCAGCACGCCCTGGAATATGATCGCTGCGTCTTTGACAGACTCCCTCCTCGCTAGGCGCCCCCACCGAGGTGTTCATCCTGCACTGCCAACACCAGCTCTTGTCCGATGGTGTCAGAATGAAGAAACATTTGTTCTGCCTAGCTCTGCCTGTTACTGTTCCCGTCTGGACGCCGACTATGTTAATCCGAAGACGACGTAACACCCGCAAGCTTTAATCGCCTTCTTCAACCAACTTCTCACCTCTAACTTTGCAGGCCGGCCAGCGTCGAAACCCCCAAAACAAGCAACAGCGGGTCGGCTGATCCAGTATCAACCTCCATCGGCCACCCCAAACTTAGGCGTGATGCTCCATCTCCATCGGCCCTTCTCAAGGCGCTCAGCCAATGGGCCAAAAACGTAAGAAGTAGCGCATCGCCCTCCCTCCAAAGAAACAGAAGACCGATCCGATGTTGCTCCTCAAAAAACAGCCACACGCGCATCTTCTCCCCAGACCACATCGCATCCTTCGTCCCCTCAGGTATGCGCCAAACCTATTTATTATCATCCACTTCCTATTTATCTACCAAATCCTTTCAGCTGAATCATCGCTCCAGAACCTCACCATCCCTCTGACGTCCCTCCAAGCTGACCGGACACTTCTCCAGCTGCTCCCTCTCAGCACCAAGTCCTCCAGCTGTCGATGAGACTGCCCCTATTCCATCGCTGACATCGGCCCCTCCAGAGAACAACCTATTCATCCCCCTGAAGCCGATGTCGCTGGCTAGTTACCGATGTCCTTCCTCAGGTAACTCTTTTATGTCCATACTCCGCTCTTAACTTTTCACTGATCCTGACTGATGCCAATTTTGCAGTCCTTAGCCGATCTTTCTCCTTTGACATCGGCAAATACCTAGAAGTAGAAGAATCCACAGCCACCAGCGCAACAACCAAACCATCCTTCCCAGCCACGTACGCGAATATCTGACGAGCATCCTCAGCCTGGAAAACCCAATGACGCGCTAGCGAAGATTGCGGCCAATCCGGGCAAGATTCGCAAAATGTTAACACCATCTGCCCGAAAAATTGTCGACTGCGCTAACTTCCGCAGCATATCTGGAATCCCATAATTTAAACTCCAAGCTTAGACAGCGTATAGCCTACCGCGCGACCAACAGAAGACTACCGAAGACATCCAAGCCGATCGGCTACTAGCCCAAGCAGAGAAGAAAAATCTGATGACATGGCTCTGCCCCAAGAGCTCCAACCTAAGTTAGACCAGCTGAACGAAGAAGGATGCCATCTGCTGGCAGAACTTGAAAAAGTTCGCAAGAACCTCACAGCAACAGAATCCCAACTAATCGCCTACTGCAAGCTGCCAGACAAGAGGCCAAGGTTGCAGCACAGTGCGTCAAGTGATTCATCGCCAAGAACCTGAAGACCATCCCGGGCTCCGATGAAGATGACATCCGTGCATCAACAGATTGATCAGATCCGCCTGCACGCAATTGAAGGATCCAAAAAAAGTTCTTGTAAATCTTAAACTTTTAACTGACGATTTTCTGGAACATGCGACCATCCTTCGCTTGTCATATAATCTGATCGCTCTGCTACTTATCTCTTTCAGTCTTGATAATTTTTTGCTCTGTTTGATCTAAAGCATATCAACTGATATCGCTGTCTTTAGCATGTAAAAAAAACACCGCTTTCCGAATACTTAGAAATCGTCATACTTAACCAATTTAGAATCAATCGCAACGCTAGGGTAGTACTTCTGAGGTATTTTCCGTTAAGCGCTTTAGCAAATTCTTCCCATTGAGATCTTTTCTAACATATAAGCATACCAGGCACACAACGATAATCCGATAGGGCCCTTCCTAATTAGAGCGACCACTTCCCAAACTTATTATCTCTGGACCATCGGCAAAATCAACTTCCACACGAAGATCTCCCTACGGCAAACGACTTATTTCACCACCTTTTTATTGTAATGCCGAGCCCCCTACCTATTTCCTTGATCCTTCCAACGCTCTTAACCGATTCTGACCAAATCTTCAAGTTCATCTGTCATCAAATTAAATAATCATCGGCTGTCAACTAATTCTGCAAAGAAATCCTCCTAGAGCCGATATTAGTCTCCCATGGTAAAACGCCTCATTCCAAAACCAACTGATACGCGGCACCCGAGTAATCCGTGGCATGCCCATCCGATAGCCCATAGTGAATCGCTAATGTAGTATGCCATCGGCCTGCTCATCAATCTTCCGCTAATTAACTGATCAAAAACTCTGTTAGAAGCTTCTGCTTGTCCATGCCTGAAGCATAATAAGGCGACAATTTAATAGCTTGATTCCCATACTGGCCAGCAAATTGTTGAAACTCATCAGACACAAAGATGGAACCCCTGATCAAGGTATTTATCGTCTGAGGAATCCCAAACCGATAAATAAATATGCTCCTTTACAAACCGATCGCTTCCTTGACGTAACTTTCTTCAAAGGAATTGCTTCTACCCACTTGGTAAAATAATCTGTCGCCGCCAATATAAACTTATGTCCCTTACTTGAGGAGGAAAAATCTGGCCATCATATCAATTCCCCAACCTCTGAACGCCACGGTTTGATGATAGATTCATAACCGATGCTGGTGCCGCTGTATATTCCAAACTTCTGACAATCTTGACATCCTTTATAATACTAAAGCAATCTTCCAGCATTGTCGGCCAAAAATACCCTACTCTTCTCAACAACCACTTCATCTATGAGCCGATGATGGAGTCCCACAGATACCTTCATGCACTTCACACATAACCACTTTGGCTCTTCAAATCCAGCATCTAAGCAGAACTCTCTCAAACGTCCCATAATACAACTCCCCATCAAGTAGCACATACTTAGTAAGCTTATACCGAATCTTCCTGGAAACGGACTCGACGGGGTTTCGCAAGTAATCAATTATCTCCTGTCTCCAGTCATCGGCCTTTTCTGACATCAATAATCGGCTACCTCCATCTCAAACTTGCCTATTCAGCCGATATCCTGAAGCAATTTGTACAAGATCATTAGCTTCAAATTCTGCTCCCTGGAATATGATCTATGACACCATCTTGAAATCTTTCAATAAATCCCATACATTCTTCATAATACGACCTCAAAAACATCATCTTTGCACTCATATTCTCCAGATAACTGCTTGATCACCAACAAAGAATCACCAATAACCTCCACGATATCGGCTCCTACTTCCTTCAAGAGTTGAAGCCCTTTCAGCACCGCCTCGTACTCTACTTGATTATTAGTCCATAAGCTTAATCGTAAAAGCAAACTCAAAACTTGCCCCTCGAGCATACAATGACTAAACCGATACCAAATCCGTGCCTGCAAACCATCCATCAAAAAATAATGTCCATGGGATCGGCTCCGCATAATCTTCGTGAACCCTCTGTCTGTACAATGAAATCGCCACTGCTTGTCCTTTAATCGCCTTAGCCATTCAACCTCAAGTCAAACTCTGTCAAGGCAAAAATCCACTGCCAACTCGCCCTTCAAGACCGGAGCACAACATATATTTGACCACATCGGCCTGGCAAAACTAACGTACACTCAGCCGATAGATGTAATGCCTTAACTTTGTACACGAGAAATATAAACAAAGCAAACTTCTCCACCAGATATCTCGTCTCAGCATCAGAAGTCTCCTGCTTAGATAGACACAACTCGCTCTTTGACTTCAAATTCTTGGATCAAAACAAACCATGGACTTCTCATCGGCCGACAAATATAACCTGAACGGCACTCCCTTCTGCGGCGGAATCAAAACAGGTGGAACGAAAACTAAGATAATTCTTGATCTCGATCGAACGCCTTCTGCTGCCTGCCCCCCACACAAATTTTTATCGCCTTCAACTTTAAAACGTGTGAAAGACTCAATTCTTCCTATAAATTTGATATAAATCTCCTCACAAAATTAACCTTGCCGATCAACGATTGCAACTCTGTCTTATTGCTTGGTCTCGGTAGTCTTAATGGCTCTGATACTTCGCGACTAACTTCAACCCCAACGCTCATTGAAACATAAAACCCAAAATTGCCCAGTCGATACACCAAAGCGCACTTATTGGATTCATTCTCAGTCCGTATTTCTTGCCCTCTCCAGCACTCTTCGTAAATCGGCTATATGGCTCTTCCCACTTTTAGACTTAACAACACCACATCATCAATGTAGATTTCCACCAACAAGCCGATGAGATCATGAAATATATAATTCATCGCTCTTATAAGTCGCACCGGCACTCTTTAACCCAAAAGTCATTACTACCCACTCATACAAGCCCGATAGCTCCAGGACATCGAAACGCAGTCTGTGTATATATCCTCTTCAGCCATAAAAATGATTGTATCCTGCATTGCCGTCCATGAAGCTGATAATCTTGTGACCTGAGCTGCATCCACCAGCAGATCCGCTAACTCGGCATTGTATTCCATCCTTAGGGTAGCTTATTCAGATCCCGGAAATCAATACAATTCTCAATTTCCCATTTTCTTTTTTTTTTTTCTCCACCGGACGATATGTAAAACCCACTCAGCGTATCGCATGTCTTATGAACTTGGCAAATCATATAAACCTTGTGATCTCCGCCCTCGATAGTGCTCAGATATAATTCATGCCTTGAACCTTCTTGGAGCCTGCTTGAATGGCCGATACCCTGGTTTAATAGCAGCCGAGTGCCTCAACAATCGAATCGGCTCAATCCGGCATCTCATGGCACTCCCAGGCAAAACAATCCCGATGTTCCTTCAGCAAATGCTATCCCAATTCCTTCTGTAGCTCAGGATCTAATTTTTTTGCTTATGTACGTCGCCAGGCCTTGACCTATCTCCTGTCCAATATCGATCTCTTCCAAATCATCAGAACCACGTAACTCCTCGCCCCAGTCCCCTCAAAGTCTCAATAGATCCCATCACCGAACAAAAAAATGTAAAAACAATTCGGAGCCGACTTGCTGGATCGCAAGTATCCCCTGGCTAGTAACCTTGAGGGTAATCTCACTTCCCAACCACTCTCCCGGATAGGCAAGTCAACACCATCAGCTCCCAGACTGTAGACGTCATGGCAATATTGGCGACATCTGACTAGCACCACCTCGACTTGATCTCCCTGTCCACTGTATTATACACTGATGCATTCGAAAGGCACGCAACAAGGTTCAGCGGAATCCAGTCCCTGCCGAGAAGCAAAACTATATGACCCCACGTTTCCGTCAATGACAAAAAACTCGGTAGTGTGGTCTTATTCCCTACTGTCAGCTCCACGTTTAATACGCCTTTTGCTTCCACTGATCGAATTCCCACCGAAGCCATCTTTAACACCATATTTGTCTGATCAAATCCCCCTTCGGGCATCTTCCCCAATTTCGGAATGTGGCCTGAGCATACCGATTAACCGCATGCTCCTCCATCAACCAACATTTTTTATTTTTATTTTCACGGCTTCCGTTTACGTAGCCCCTATGTATAATGCTTCAGTGCCGATGCTCTGACTCCTCGGTTTATCAAATGAGCTAGGTCCACAGTGTCAAAAAAACAAAATCAGCTGAGCGAAAACCCCTCTCCACCCTCCTCGATCTGACGCGAGAACGCTCTGTAGTCTCTGGGCAGAAAGAAAACCATGGTCACTGAGCCGATTCGCCTTCATCGCCTTCCTCTTACTTGCCAGACTTGTTTGATCCTCTTGAGACGATGTATCTCTCCCACCACCAAAACGGCAACCGCGCTTCCTCTTGATCTTGGCGCTGGCTCTCTTTCTTAGCTTCCTCCGGTTCTAACCTTGCTGCCCTTCTCTCTGGTTCTTTGTGAATATGCCGCTAGACACCACTGAGGATCTGAGACCTGTTTCTCATGTGCTGCTTCTTCATCCCTCTTCAAAAAACTCTTCACGGATCGCCCTAGTTCGGCTATGAACTGATGCTTTTCCCAAACGGCCGATCTTGTGAAAACCTCTGCTGCTGATCATGGCGATCCATTGCATGGCTACACTCGGGGCAATTCTCAAGCCGATGGCAGGCCTCATTCCTTGATCCCAGCAGAAACGAAAAAACGGGCAGTCCCAATGCGGATTATATCGTTCTGGTTCACCCTTCTGTTCTTCATATCTTGAGTATTTTTCTATCATGTCCGATGAAGTAATCCTTGACTTGTACCTTTGATGTCCTACTCCATCGGCTTGATCCCTTAATGATGACCCCGCATAGACCATGTTTACGGGGAACGGGTGCCCATCTATCTTCATTGGCTTTTTGTCTTCAAATTTGATTCGTCCTTGCTCAACAGCCAACTGAATTTGTTGCCAAAAAACCTTGCACTCGTTAGTATGGTGCGATATCGCGTTGTGCCACTTGCAATATTTCTTCTTCTTTAGTTCTTCGGCTGATGGAATCACGTGGTTTGGCGGCAATTGTATTTGCTTTTCCTGTAACAACAAGTCAAAGATCTTATCGGCTTTACTAACATCAAAATCATATCGTTCCTCTTTGCCGATATCTTTGACCCATGGGCATGATACTGACTTCTTGTTCCTGGCCCACTCCGCCAATCCAACCTCAGCATCGGATTCCTCATCATCTGAGCCTGATGAATAGACCTAAACCTGAGCAACCCTCCTCTGGTATTTGTCCTTTTTCGCCTTTTGAAATCGGCTTTCATGAGCCGATACCTTATGTACCAGGTGCGACAAGGATTCGAACTCTTGAGATGAAAACCTCTCTTTGATTGGCGCCAAGAGTCCCTGAAAAGCCAGATCGGCCAGATGCCCATCGCTCAGGTTTAAACTTGTAGGATCGAACACAAGAACCAAGCCTACCAGAGGGGGGTGAATGGTAGGAACACCAAAAACCAAATTTTTTACGGAATAAAAGATACCCTCAAACCTGGATGGAGTGCACCGGTCAGGCATCTCTGTTGCGCGGTCTGACCGTCGTATGTCCACCAGTAGAACCGCCGCCGCGCTCTTGTCGGATGAACCATTGAATTTCAGAAGAATAGCACACCAAAGATGCTCTTCAAAGTAGATTAAACTTTATTGCATCAAATATGTTTACAAAGTGCATACAAAGCACTACTTTCTCTCAAAACTAAACCCTAACTTTCTCTCTTCTAAAAGTTATGCTACCAGGTCTCAACCCCTCATCTATTTACCTCAAACATCCTACACAAAGTAGGAGTAGAACTCCTAGTTCACTAGGACTCAAACTTTCTATTACCAAAATGTAATTACAATTTACCAAATTAAATTCTCCTTTCCGTAGCCAACTCAGACTCCCTCACGCGCAGGAATTACTGTAGTACTCCGACACTGTAGCAGCAA
The DNA here is from genome assembly GCA_003991445.1 of Oryza meyeriana var. granulata. Lineage (NCBI taxonomy): Eukaryota > Viridiplantae > Streptophyta > Magnoliopsida > Poales > Poaceae > Oryza > Oryza meyeriana. The sequence continues at coordinate 11,345 of RYFJ01001818.1, forward strand.
GCCGGATTACTGCAGCACCGCCGGATTACTGCAGCAGTCCGATTCACTGTAGCAATAACCGAGTACTGTAGCAGTCCAGTTCACTGTAGCAATAACCGATCTCTCCTATTTTCTTTTCTCCGAATTTCTCCGTGATTTTTTCAGCGCTTGCACACACGACTTGTGAAGCCCGTTACGAATACCTCCCACACGGTGTCCAGCCACCGTGTGCCACCTTGTGTCCAATCTCGTCACCCGGCATCCTTGATCGTTCTGACCTCGACTCCTTCCTGAGTTTTGTCCCGATCCCACGTTGACTGATGTTGATATAAGAAAACTGACTTTAGTCCAACCTTGTCACATGGCATTCTGACCGTGCTAGACCTCGGCTCCTCCCTGAGCGTAGTCCCGGTCCTCACCATTGACCAAGGTTAGACCTCAAGTCACCTACACACAAATCAACAAAACAACCGTTTCTGGGTACAGATATTGCAACCTGACCCACATTAGTCACACACTCACGCCAACATCCACATATATTTTCAATCCAAAGTTCACTAAATAAATCATTCGCAAAGCCAATTGTTCATCACAAAATATTAATCATGACAATGATTCTACAAAACTATAACACCGGTTTCTGATATCCCGAAATCGCTGAATGTACTCCGGTACTGTTTCATCTAGTCGTTGCTTAACCGATGTCAAGTCTGACAGTCTCAACTCATGAATTCCAGCGAAGAAATATTTGTGAAACTGTTTCTCTAGATCGGCCCACCCTCGAACAGAATTCGGCGGTAATGAGGAGAACCATGTAAAAGCCGACCCAGATAGTGATAGGGGAAAAAACCTAACCCTCAAGGCCTCTTCAGCCGATGCCTCCCCGCACTGCGCCAGGAATCGGCTGACATGTTCTACTGTAGACGTGTTGTCCTGCCCTGAAAACTTAGAGAAATCCGGGACCCTGTATCGGTGTGGTAACGGAACCCTGTCAAACCACTCAGGATATGGGTGCCGATACATGAACGCTTGTTCCTTGGGCTTGATCCCGAACTGCTCCCTTACTATCTCCTCAACCCGTGCCGATAAGTCTTCTTCTCTTGCATTCTCCTGTTGATACTGCTGATACTGTATCGGCGGGGTTGGTTGCCGATTCTGTCTGTGATACTCCCTCTGGTAGGTACCTGGATCGGCTCCTCCTCCCGGATAGTTCTGCTGGTATCCCCCATAATAAATAGATCGGTGATATCCAGGAGGAATATCCTGTTGCCCCCCAGCCTGGTTCTGCGTGAACAAGTGTTCTGGTATATCCTTGCTAATGTTGTAATTAACTTGGCCTGGCTCTATCTTCGGTGGGAGAAAAACAGGGCCCCGAGTTGGTTCTTGGGCAATCGATCCATCTTCTTGATAAGATTATGCAATGTATTTACTAAGACCCCCGACTGATTGATGAGCGCGTGGTGTACAGCCTCATTGACCATCTCCTGTAAAGGCTTGATTGGTGGACTCTCGGGTTGTGTGCGGCTCGATTCTCCTACCAGTACTGGTTTGGAAACTGAGACTTCTGAATCGCCCTTGCCTTGTCATACTAAAGGATTCTAGGCACAGCTTCTGGAAATTTGTCATGGTCTGTTCAATTTGCTGTTTTTGTTCTTCAGTAGATCCTCCATGGTGACCGGAATTACGTTATCCGTCTTGACTTCTTTTCCGGCCATGTTGAAATCCTGATCAAACTGTGTTTGTTGGAACTTTGGGTTAAAACTTCGTGTCCCACCAGGCGTGCCAAAAGCGTGTTGACGCCGAAAACCCGCCGGGGGCCGTCCGGCGTCTGGGTGACACGCGAAGGCCTGGGAGATTTGCTTCACTCCAGTGCAGGTCCTAAAGTTTGAGGTTCGTAGGCGTGCCAGTCAATTTGACCCTGTAATTGACAAGGAGGAAAATATTAGATCAATGAGCCAATCGGCTGGAAGCCGATCTAGACTCGTTTCATCAGCCGATGGCCGATGCGCACTGTAGCACTTATACATCGGCTTAAGGCCGATGACGGCAAGAGCAATAACGTAATAATAAACAAATATCGTGCTAGCTGATCATCAAAGGGATACTCAAAAACCGGCTGTAAACTTGATAAAATAAGTATAATGCATAAATAAATCAAATAGATCCTAGCCGATCATAGTCTAGTGTTACTGGTGTTGCTATGAAGATGTGCCTGCGCTCGGGCCCTTGCTTATATCGGCTCCCGGGATCTTCGTCCGCTGTCCGGGCCCATATACTGGTCCTCACCCAAGCTCATGCCCGGGCCCTCACCTGGGGTCGTGCCCGGGAACCTGATTGTACTTGTACTTGGATCGGCAGAATAGACCCATCGGCTAGTCCTTAGCCGATTGCAACAATAATACAGGCAAGAACATATAATAAAGTATGCGATAACATAAATGATAAATAATTGATAAGCTAGCCGACTACTGAACAGGGCGAGTATAGAATAAGACAATGAATAAATATAGTCGGCTTTAACAGATAACAGATCGTGGTGGAGGGTTTTTCTCTAATGTTTTTGATTTATTTTATGAGGAACATGGCATTATATATGAGCGAACGCCTCCCTATTCTCCCGAATCTAATGGGATTACCGAAAGGAAGAACCGTACGTTGACTAACTTGGTGAATGCCATGTTAGACACTGCAAGATTACCTAAGACATGGTGGGGGCAGGCTTTGTTGACCTCGAATCATGTATTAAATAGAATTCCTAACAGAAATAAGGATAAAACACCATACAAGATATGGATTGGGAGAAAACCACCGCTTTCTTAGTTGTGTACATGGGGGTGCTTGGCGAAAGTCAATGTATCAATAACGAAAAAGCGCAAACTAGAACTTAAAACTGTGGACTGTGTCTTTCTGGAATATGCTCATCATAGCATTGCTTATAGATTTTTAATAGTTAAATCTGAGATACCTGACATGAATATGTGTATAATTTTAGAGTCTCATGATGCTACGTTTTTTGAGGGAATTTTCTCAATGAAGGATACATATAACACTTCTAGTCAATTTTCTGAATTAATTCTCAATTTAATCACACCACCAGAACAAACTGAACATACACTTGAACATCTCGCTGAGGAGGATGACAATGAAGCTCATAGAAGGGACAAGAGACAAAGGATAGCTAAATCCTTTGTTAACGACTTCACTGTGTACCTTGTGGACGACACTCCCAAGTCAATTTCAGAAGCTTATGCATCCCCTGATGATAACTACTGGAAGGAGGTCGTTCGTAGCGAAATGGACTCCATTATCGCTAACGGGACTTAGGAGGTGACAAAGCGACCCTATGGGTGCAAACCTGTAGGTTGCAAGTGGGTATTCAAGAAGTAGCTAAGGCCTGACGGTACTATTGAAAAGTACAAGACTCGGCTTGTGGCCAAGGGCTATACTTAGAAAGAAGGCGAAATTTTTTTGATACTTACTCACATGTTGCTAGATTGACCATAATTCACGTACTTCTCTCCTTGGCTGCCTCACATGGTCTTCTCGTTCATCAGATGGACGTTAAGACAACTTTTCTTAATAGAGAGCTGGATGAGAAAATTTATATGGAGCAGCCTGATGGATTTGTAGTAGAAGGTCAAGAAGGTAAGGTGCTAAAGTTGTTAAAATCTTTGTATGGTCTGAAACAAGCTCCTAAGCAATGGCATGAGAAATTCGATAGAACATTAACTTCTGCGGGCTATGTAGTCAACGAGACAGATAAGTGTGTATACTATCGCTATGGTGGGGGCGAGGGAGTTATTCTGTGCTTCTATGTTGATGAGATACTAATCTTTGGGACAAACCTTGAGGTAATTAATGAGGTTAAATCATTCTTGTCTCAAAACTTTGATATAAAAGATCTGGGAGTAGCTGATGTTATCTTAAATATTAAGCTAATCAGAGGTGAGGATAGGATTACACTCTTGCAATCTCATTATGTGGAAAAAGTCTTGAGCCGCTTTGGCTATATTGATAGCAAGCATTCTCCAACTCCTTATGATTTTAGTCTTTTGCTTCGCAAAAACAAAAGAATTACTAGGAATTAGCTGAAGTACTCCCAGATAATTGGCTCACTTATGTATCTAGCTAGTGCAACTAGGTCAGACATCTTCTTTGCTGTGAGCAAATTGAACCGGTTTACCTCTAATCCAGGAGATGATCATTGGCGCGCGCTTGAGCGAGTTATGCGCTATCTAAAGGGTACTATGAATCTTGGACTTTACTATACTGAGTACCCGTCGGTATTGGAGGGATATAATGATTTCAACTAGATCTCTGATATTGATGAGATCAAAGCCACTAGTGGATATGTTTTTACACTAAGTGGTGGTGCTGTTTCATGGAGGTCGTACAAACAGACCATTTTGACGAGATCAACCATGGAAGCAGAGCTTACGTCACTAGATACTGCTACTATTGAGGCAGAATGGCTGCGTGATCTATTAATGAATTTGCCTATGGTTGAAAAATCATTGCCGGTTATGCTTATGAACTGTGACAATCAAACTGTCGTTGCTAAAGTGAATAGTTCTAAGGATAACATAAAATCATCTAGGCATGTGAAGAGATGATTAAAGTCTGTCAGGAAATTGAGAAATTCCGAAATTATAAGTTTGGATTATGTCCAAACAGCTAGCAACCTGGCAAATCCCCTTACGAAGGGGCTATTACGAAATGTGATAGATAATGCATCAAGAGAGATGGGATTGAGACCCATGTGAGTTACACTATGGTGGTAACCCAACCTATGTGATCGGCGATCCCGTAAATTAGGACCTAAGAAGAACAAGCCATTAGTTAACAGGAGGAGAGTACCTTTAACTGTCTCTAAGTGAAGATGCATATACTTTCACAAGCTGTAAGGCAGGTTGGCCTTTACCTTAATGTGTTTTGTTGGCTTTAAATAGCGAAGATGCTGTTTTACATAGCATTCTTGAAAGAACACACCTATACGAGCTCGACTAATGATCACGGTCTATGGAGATTTTGGATGAATATCCTAGGAAGCTCATGAAAGACCAAGCAGTATGACTTATAAGCTCCAATCGAGGGGTAAGCTACTGACGGCCTAGTATCAATTAAGGCTTTGAGTGAAATTTGCTTGCACAAAACTTGCAATTCAAGGCATAGTCCACTGTTCAAGTTGTGAGCAAGTATAGCTTAGAGTTCTAGATGGATGTTCAACCTTAACTGGTCTTCATCGAAACACTGGAATATAAACAGTATTTTGGAGAATGGCAAATCTCTTTGGGACTTTGAGATTTGGTGGGGGATTGTTGAAATTACTAAGTGGGCTAATACCCATGTGAAGAATAATTCTTAAAAAAATCTCAAAGGCCCACCTTATGGGAAGTGGCATGGGAAGTTTAGTAACATATTGCTAGTTCTAGGAGAGGGAGACTTCCTTATAAGGGTGAGCTCTCTCCTAACCACTTGAGACATGCATAGTGGAGAGAACTAGAGGAACACACGCGCGCGCCCTCGCTCGCCTCGCCACGCAACATGCGCTGAATGGTCCGTCAAAATTGGTTTCTCATGCTTGCATAGATCAGCTTCTTTTTGCAGTTCTATTTTGCTACAAATCTTAACAACTTATCCGGAGTTTGTTTTGAACTCACAGGATAATTTGATAAGCATGAAATCTGGTTCGGTTACGAGATAGAGATCGTGTGGGCGTCCTGATCACACGTCTTAATATCTCTATAAATACTAAGCTGCTGTCTCCACGCAACATAAGCGAAAACAATCTAGGGCTTGCCATCTCTTCTGTTCTGAGTCGTCGTTTGTTGTTTACTCCGTCCCGTTCATCGGTGTGCACCAGCGGATTGGGAGAGTAGGTTCCGGAACCCTCGCCTTCGACGTCCTGCACTGGGAGAGGGCGAATAAGATTTTTGGGAAACGCTACGCGCGACTGCTCGCTGTGCGCCCATCACGGCTCGTCTTCCTCCACGTTCGGGCGCTGTGCGTCGTCGTCACCACCCGGTGCCGCGTGTCGTTCGTGTGGTACGTGCTGCGCCCGTGTCTGCTCCAAAACAGGACTGTAGGTACACGTATACTATGTCTCCTGTGTTTGATCTATTCATGTTAATTGCTATCATATACATGTTTAGATCAGATTACATAGTTTTGTTTACTTATACTATTAATGTCATGATTTATTTATGGAATAAATTAAATCTACATGTGTTTATATTTTTAACACCATCTACGCAATCATGTGCACGGTACAATTGTTACTTCTGCATTAGGGAGCTAGGTCTATTGTCTCTAGAAATATCATTTGAGTTATACATGCGTTACTCTCCATATCTGGAAATGGATACATCAGTGAATTGAGCTAACACGACTCAAAGTTCATAACCGGGAAACCTAGAATCAAGGGGATTAATCATGTCCAAAAACAGGTAAGCCTTTCCAGCTTGTCCTTCAAATAAGGAATACGGCTCATCACCACTGTGCATGATGCCATCCGCAATCAGCTGGTTAGCTTGGTCAAGAAAAAAGCAACCAAAAGCTTTAGCACAACCGAGGTGTTCCTTCAATAGAATGATCATCTAACACATACGCCCAGTGATCATCCAACACATATGAATAGATGAATGACAAATGAAGGCACTAAGAATTGAATTGTGCGCTTACTGTAGTGGTTGGTGGTATTGTATTCTCTCCAAGGTGCTTGTTTAGGAAGGTGCAGGCCCATAAGTATCCAGTTCTTCCATATAGAAGCTCATCAGGTAATTTACTTTGAATTTTGATCTATATCAGGATAATATTGTCATAGAAACATGGGGCCATAAACATATTGCTTTGTTTAGATACATGACCTTTGAAGTGAGTAAATGGTAAACAAGCAGGAACATGTATTATGACGAGTTAACTCAATCTAGAAAGGAGACATACTTGGGTCTTGAAACTAACATTCTTTTTTCTACAAATAGTGCAATCCAAATGCAAAATTGTTGTTGCATATAACAACAGCAGAAAAATTTCTATGGTTCAGTGTTGTTTGTTAGGTGGCTTCTTGTTTAAAAATAACAGTTTCATTTCTTAGGAGCTCAAACCAATGCTAATATAGGTCCTGTTAACCTAATATTAAAAAGCCAATGCTAATGTTCTTTATGTCATTCTAATTTGAACCGAGATAACCTGCACCTACAGCATCATCCAACTCAAACTATTATTTCATCGAGTTCGGGACATCAGATAGGTCAAATTGACCTGGAGAAGGCATTGTAACAACCACCTTACAGGCAACATCAACAGCACTTTACGCTGAATTACCTCCTTAAACGCGCCAACGTAATGAGCAACGCCAACTTCATCTCCGGCGTGCTTGGCCACCACCGCACCAGACTCCAGCTTGCCCGCATATGAACGTGACGATCCTGCACAAAATTCACCAAACCCCACGATTCACCACCTTACCTAACCATACCAAATCAAACGCCGCGCCGGGCGAAGCGGCTGAGGAACGTAGATTACTCCTCCCCCATGAATGCGGCGTCGCAGGTTGCCACGATCTCCGCGCACGTGGCGAGGTCCGCGCGGTCGGCGGTGACCCGGTAGGCCCTGAAGAGCAGGAACGCTGTGCCGAGGGCGCCGGTGCAGATGGTGAAGTCCCCTGCCGCCCCCGCTGCCGCGGCGGCGCGCCACCTCTTATTGCACGTCTCATTCACCACCTGATACAGCAGCAGAGCCAGAGCACACCAAAATATCAGCGCACGAGCTGACGAGCGCGCGTGGTTAGCGATACGGAGTGGCGTATATGACGAGTTGCCTTCTGCTTGAGGTGAAGCGCCGCATGGAGGAAGCGCTCGGCGAGGGTGGGGTACGAGAGGGAGAGGAGTAGGTGGAGGGGATGGCCGCCGGTGGCGGCGGCGCGCCTTCGTCGACATAGTCCGGCATGTTGTTGGGGGAAGAAACAGTCGGCCATTGCCGGATACCCCTTGAATCGCTCTGGGAGGTGAGAGAGAGAGAGAGAGAGAGAAGGACGGAATGGCGGGACGGCGGCGGAACCCGGCGAGCACCGCGGCGGGACGGCGGCTCGAAGTGGGACCCGGATCAGCGCTGCACTAGAGCAGGTGAAAGCAACCAACCCGCTGACATATGGGCCAGAGCGTGGGTTGGATAGGCACTTTTTCGTAAAAGGCCCTCAGTATAACATTATTTTCGTTAAACTAATCCACAAATAAATCGCAAACAGTTGCGATCGGTTTCTTGACGTATACCAGCCGTCTGACGGATATTCAGCGGTCCACAGACCGGAAATGATAGTGCGGTTAGGATAATAAATGCCCTCGGGTAATGCCATATTACCCACTTTTGCCACTATAAACCGTCCGATCAGACTTTAGCAGCCCCAATCACTGGGGAGAGCTAGAGCATCTCTAGAAGTTATCCTAAAAACTTATCCTTATCTTTATTTAGAGCGTGGCTCTAAAAGATTTCTCTCTTATATCTTTGTACTCTTCAACAGATTCACTAAATCTCATTCCATATACTTTACTCTCCAATATTTTATCAATATTTTGAACGGTGTAACGGATATTTTTTTGCAACGGCTATTTTCTAACCACTATATTTCCAACGACTAGTTTTTGAACAGCTATGTTTCAAATGACTACGTTTGCAACGGCTAAATTTTGAACCTCTATATATTTGCTCTTTTCGGTTGTTCTCCCTCACCCCATCACAATGAGCCACCATAGCTTTCTCATGCAACAAATGTTAGATGAGTCAACGTCAGATGATGACGACGAGCTTATTGTTGCTGCCACACACATAGCATACAATCAATATTTAGAGATGAACGCACCACGTCATGGTGGTTCTGTGTTTGGCCATCAAGAAGTTAATCGTAGAAGAGCGGAAGGGCATATGAGACTTATTAGAGACTACTTTTCCGATAATCCTACCTATGGCCCAACTTTCTTCCGGTGCAGGTTTAAAATTATTTTATTTTTCTTGTTTACGCTTTGTTGTTGATCTGCTTTGCTTACTAGGTTTATAATGACAAACTCTTTATTTTTTATAGGTTTAGAATGTCAAGGTCCCTATGTGTGCGCATAGTGGATGCTATAGAAGCACATGATTCATATTTTGTGCAGAAAAGAAATGCGGCTAGAAAACATGGCTTAAGTGCGTTGCAGAAGATTACCGCAGCATTTCGCATGTTATCCAATGGAGTAGCGGAGGATTTTATGGATGAATATATTCAAATAGGAGAAAGCACTACTATACGGAGCCTAAAAAGGTTTGTGACAGCTATTATTGAACTATTTAGGGATGAGTACTTGAGGTTACCAAATGAGAATGATGACGCTAGATTACTTATAATTAGAGAGGCAAGAGGATTTTCGGGAATACTAGGATGCATAGATTACATGTATTGGAAATGAAAAAATTGTCCTACAAGATGGAATGGTCAGTATAGCGGCCATTTTCATGAGCCGACAATTATTCTAGAAGCTGTTGCTTCACATGATCTTTGAATTTGGCGTGCCTTTTTTGGTTTACCTGGGTCTCATAATGATCTCAATGTTCTTCAACGGTCTCCTCTCTTTGCAAGATTAGCCGAAGGGCAAGCTCCAGAGGTAAACTATACAATTAATGGTCACAATTATACAATGGAATATTACCTTGCAGATCGCATATATCCGCCATGGGCAACATTTGTGAAGACAATACAATCTCCACAAGGAAATAAGCAAAAATTATTTGCACAAGCTCAGGAAGCCCAGCGGAAGGATATCGAATGAGCCTTTGGAGTTCTCCAATCTCGTTTTGCCATTGTTCATGAACCGGCTAGATTTTGGGATCCGAATACACTTTGGGAGATTATGACAGCTTGTGTTATCATGCACAATATGATAATTGAAGATGAACGAGGTGTAGATGTGGACTACCATTATGATGATGTTGGTGAAATGGTCCGTCCATCCAAGCAACCTACAATTGAACTAGAGAAGTTCATTCAAATTCATCATAACATCCAAAATAGACAGACTCACCGTCGGCTCCAAGATGATCTAGTCGAGCACATGTGGCAACGCCATGGATCGATGTAGTTTAATTATGTAGTATGCATTGTTGTAAGTCCTTAGTTGAGCATCTATGATTATGTATTTTTGTATTAATTGTTTTTATTATGACAATAAAACTCATTTTATAACAGCCATGGATCGGTTCCATGACGTTTGTTAGCTGTTCAAGCCGATGTAATATATGTTGTGATCCATATATTGGTATTTTTTTTCTCAACTAGGAACTCAAAAATAGCAAAACCTCGTGAAGGAGCAGCTCAAGCCGATGTAAGATGTGGCTTGTAGAAAATTATGAGCGTGCTTTAAAAGTCGTGCTGGAACTTCAGAGCTCGAGAACTCAATCTTCTAAGCCGTATTTCGCAAAAAATTTTTAGACGAACCTGACAAAGTGAGGGAGAAGCGGATGTAAAATTTTTCGTAGATGTCCGTAGAATACTTATTTGCCCGATTCCAAGTCCGTATGCGAAAATTACGGCTGTTTTAAGAAAGGTGGTGCGAAGTAGGGTTTCACGGCTCACCACTGTTACGAGCTCAACCAGGGAAGGGCGGCTAGACAGTTGTAGTGGGGGTGGCGGTTGGACCGCCTACTTCCACCCAGTCGGACCGGCACTGCCCAGACGACCGGACCGGTCTGGTCCAGTAATGCTAGATAGTTTTAGTGGGGGTGGCGGTCGGACCGCCTACCTCTACCCGGTTGGACCGGCGAGTAGAGGTGCAATTCCTGGTAGTGGTATAATAGTTCACACAGAAGCAAAATAGTTCACACAATCTCCAAATAACATAACAAAACAATAGCTCAACCCGAGCTATTGCATCGTCGACCAAGAATCTCCTTCCGTAGGCTCTTGTAGTACTCTTGTTGTTCTACATCCATGCCACTAGTATCCATAAACAAAATTCTCTTTTCTTTCTTGATTCTCTTGAGTTCTACTTCTTTGTTCTTTACCTTAAGCTTTTTTGCCTCAATTGCCAATCTTTCTTGTTCTAGTGCATATGATCATTCATAGCGCTCTTCTTTCTTTGACTCCTTTACTATATTCGATGCTTCCTTCTTTGACCAAAAATTTTCTAAAGCATCCTTGTACAGATTTTCTCCACCTCGCCTTAATTTTTCTTTCTTCAACTTCCTACCAGGTGGTCTTCTCCTCTCATGCTCACTTTCTGTACTGGGAGAATCATCAGAGCCATCACATGAACTTTCATTGATATTGATAGTAGGAGATGAACCAGGACATGCATTGGCCACTGTCTTCTGTTTTTTTTTTTGCTGCCCTGAGATGCCCTACTAAGCCATTTTTCATGGTGCTTCAACAAAATCCAACAATGAAGCATTACAAATGGCCTATTCTTCCTGTCGGCGAAACGGGAATGGGGGTCCCACATTCTGCGGGGACGCGTGGGTCTTCGGCCACGTCAGCTTCCCCGGGGGCCTGGATTCTGCATAGGAGACGGCCAGCTACGGCCGCCGTTACGCTAAGTGCTCGGGGCCCGGGCATCGCCCGGGCCCGGATGCGCCTTCCCCGGATGCGTCGCAAGACCGTTCGCATCCCACTAGCTCGGGCCCGGGTCTCGCCCCCGTGCTCGGGTCCCGTCTAGCTCGTGCCCGGGTCTCTCCCCCGTGCCCGGGTCTCGTCCCCGGTCCCGGGGAGCTCCGTGCCCGGGGTGTCGCCCTTGGGCCTACCTGGTTCCGGCAGCGGAGACAGGCTCTGCCAAGACAGACCCGACAGCCGCCCGCAGCAGCCAGGCGGCAAGACGACCAGATGTGCTCTGCACAGCCGCCCGCAGCAGGCGGACAGCGGCGACTAGACGTCCCTCCGGAGCGGCGCGGCAGGCGGCGGCGTGCGTACGAGCGACAAAGGCAGATGGTAGCTAGCTCTCTCATCTATCTCGGCACTGTGGACTCCCCTTCGCTGATAAAAGGAGGATCCATGGCAATGGAAAAGGGCAGCTTAGGTTGAGCCCGGTTCTTCTTCTTCTTCCTCGGCTCCGAGCCCCCGGGTGAAGACTTAGCTCCCGAGCTGCTCCCGTTCGCTCCCGGCTAGCTCCTGAGCGCCCTGAGTCTCCTTGTAACAGCAAATACCTTCATCTCCCACCCAGCAAAGCATACACAGGAGTAGGGTGTTACGCCACCGTGCGGCCCGAACCTGTCTACTTCCTCCTGTCTCACTTGTGTGCCATCCATCCATCGATCCACCGGACACCGTAGTCACCTGAGAACAACTCCCCTGGCCGAACCTCAAAGGGGGGTCTCCAGACTTCCCGCCGTCGGGGTTTCATCCTTCGACACTTCCTGTCACTCTCCTTGTACAAAGTTAAGGCCTGTACAATCTGTGCAAACAGATATATGTGATTTAATCAACTATAACATATAACCTTATTACAGGAAAAGTAGGAGATCATGAACTAACCTTATCTTGCAATGTCACCCCACTGTGTCTCCTGCCCTCAATTTGCTCATAGCATCCAACAAACTTGTTGACACACTCTTGAATGGCAGCCCAACGGTGGGTGAGTGAACTAACATTACGGTCAGAAGTACAGGTCTTGTTTTGATGGAAATAAACATGAATTCGCTTCCAATAAGTTTCACGAGATTGTTCATTGCCTTGGACTACATCTAGACTAACATTTAACCATGCCAACACCAATGCCTCATCTTCCGGTTGACTGTAGTTACCAGATCTTTTCTAGTTTTTTTTAACTTGGGAGGGGGCTACATCATCTACTTGAGAGGGGGCTACACTATCTACTAGGAGTTGTTGCCCACCAAATGGGCTAAACATATCAAATTCATCGACATTTTGGGTTTCATTCATCAAATTCACAAAGAAACCACAATTGTTTTCCATTCTCCAAAAATGTTGTCACTGCATAGATCAATAATAGGAGCTAAATTGTCTACTTTTCAATGGAACATAAACAGATCGGTGCATTCCAAATGGAGATAAGTACTTGGCAACATTTTTGCATCAATATTATTATGGCTTAATGAACAAATACTCCATCATATTGTTAGTTTGAGTTACTCATAAATCATAACAACAGATATATCTAAATATTTTTTCTAAATCTTTATCAGATGTCTTCCTTGACTTGCTTTTTGCAATTTCCTAGGGGAAATGGCTCCCAACTCTGCACACACTTGTTTCAAAAATAAACGGTTCTAGAGAGGAGGCAAGAAGCAAGAAGCAGTAGACAAATGCTCACCGGAGAGGATGCAGTGGAAGCAGCAGGACGGTGGCGGAAGCAGCACGACGCTGGCGGAAGCAGCACGAGTTGAGGCTCCTCTTCTTCCTGCGGAACCTAGACAAAGCAGCAAGGCAGCCAGGCAGGAGCTCCCCTAGGGCAGTGCTCAATTTGTGGCCGAGCTGCTCTAGCACGAGGGCGGCGAGGGAGCTCCTCGTCCGCCGCCTCCTCCTTCTGGGGTTTGCCACCGGTGAGATTTGCTACATCACGACGGCGGCAAGGGGGTTGCGCGCACGGCGACGGAAGGGGCCGGCGCAGGAACGGCGAGCGGGAGCGCGGGAATGGCAGGTGGAGGCGCGGGAACGAAGGAGGGATTGGGAATGTGCTCAGTGCACCCAGATGTGGGGGATGGGCAGGGTTGTTTAGAGGTGTCCTCAAAGTAGGGGATAAGATTGGTTATCTGCTGGAGCTCACTTTTTACACCAAATATCCTAATTTTAGCTTTAGGGTAGGAGATAAGACATCAACTAGAGATGCTCTTAGAGCATCTTTAACAGCATATCTATTTTGGCCTCTCTATTTGTCTATTTGATCAACTTGTCAAAAAATTAGAGAATCAAATTTGCATTTCACTCCAACAGTATCTCCATTGTACCCTCCAATTTGACAGTGGATCCCACGTGTCGGTCCTATTTATTTCTCCTTTTTTTTCCCTCCCCACATCTCACTCCAGTGCAGCCACGGGCGGCGCCGGCGGCGGGGCCCCCGGCCAACGCCGGCTATAGGGGCGAGGGCCGGCGACGGGGGCGGCTCCGGCGATGGGGCGGGGGCAGAGCAGGCGACGAGGCGGCGCCAGCGACGATGCGGGCGACGGGACAAGGGCCGTGCGGCGACGGGACGGGGCGGCGCCGGTGACGGGGCCAGGGACGGCACAGGCAACGGGGATGGGGCTGCGCAGGCGATGGCGCGGGCAATGGGACAGGGGTGGCACGGCGACGGGATGGGGCGGCGCTGGCGACGGGGGTGGGGGCGGCAACGGCAACGGGGCGGCGGCCGGCAGCCCGCCGGTTGCAGCGATTTTGGCAAGTGAAATTGGCTGGCCAATTTTGGTCAGCCATGGCACCTATTTGGCAAGTTGGATGACTTGGTCATTCAATTGAATAGTTTGTTGGAGAGTTAAAATTTTTAAGGATGGCTAAATTTTGGTTTGAAGAGCTATTTGGCCATCCTGTTGAAGTTGCTCTTAGATAACAACTCTCGGGGTGTCTTTGGCAACTTGAAGGAAGGGGATTAGGAGTATAGATAAGTGAATTGGTGGTGAGATTAATATAAAATTTTAATTTTTAGTCTCAATTCTTTGTTTGGCAGAGGTCAAACAAAGGTGATGGAAATTAGTAGAGTGTTTTGATGGAGACTAGATATTAAAAGTGAAAATGGATGGTTGCGCTTTATCTAGGCAAAATAGAAGGAGGAATTCCCTCCTAATTTTTACCCTCTACCTAGGTATTAAAGGTGTGTTTGGTAACTTGGAGGAAGAGGACTGGGAGTTTAGACGATGGAATTGGTGGTGAGATTAGTATGAGAATTTAATTTTTTAATTCCAATCTCTTGTTTAGTAGAGGTGATGGGAATTATTAGGGAGTTTCGATGGGAACTAAATTTTAAACTAAAAATAGATGGTTGAGATTTGTCTAGACAAAATAGAATAGAAAATTCCCTCCCAATTCCCACCCCTATCCAGGTATTAAAAAATAGGGAGTTCCTTTCTCAATTCCTGATTCCGCTGAAACTTCCACATTCTCTAACCAAACAAAAACATAAATAGTCTCGTCCCTTTAAACTCCCAATCCCTGATAAAAACTCTATCCAACCAAACGCATCTTAAAATAAAGGGAGTTCCTCCCTCAATTCTCCATCCCCATCCCCCTAAAACTCCTATATCCTCTAACCAAATAAAAACATAAATAGTCTCATCCTTCCAAACTCCCAACCTCTCTAAAAACTCTCCCAACCAAATGCACCTTAGAACTACAAGCAGTGGTGACCGGTGACTCGGATGAGTGATTCTCAAAGGGCCTAATAGTTGAGGAATTAGTCTAGTTAACCTTGGAACTTTGGTATTTGATGACTCGTGTTTGTTCTCAGTTCTTGATCTGTATGTTCCCTGTTCTTGACGTTCGTAGTTGTTGCAGGAAGGTCGTCGACCCCTTCGGTCGATGAAAAATTTCAGCCAAGCGAAGAATAGCTCCGTCCGATAAAGATCCATAGTAGTGGGCGAAAATCCACGGATGTGGACGAAGACTGGTGGAGATGGGCGAATGCCAAGGAAAGCGAGCAAAGACTCGTGGAGATGGGCAAGAACAGTGGAGAAGGGCGAAGGATGGCTCCAAATTACGAAGACCGGCGGAGGCGAGCGAAAATCAGCAAAGGCAACTAGGCAAGATGAAAATCGGCACATGTGCACTGTCAGCTATACCAAAGGACGAAGACCATGGTGGCAAAGGCCGAGGAAAAAGTCCACCTAGGCGAGGCACTAGGCAGGCCCAAGATAGATAACATGTAGAGATTCTGTTATGAAAAGTACAGTATTTTTGCGATAGGACTTACAACTTCTACCTATCTTATCCTAAATTAAAAAAAAAGTTCTATATTGTGATTGAGAAAGAATTGTTCCAACTCTTTCAAACTTTGTTTCTATTGGGCAAAGCAAGAGTTTTTTTTTTGTTTTTCATAGTGATACTACCAAACGAAGTCAATTTTAATAAAGATTCAGGAGAAAATAAATATTATTATTTTAAATTATCTGTTATTTCAACTTATATCTGCCATGGTGAAATTGGCAAGACACGATGCTCTTCGGAAGCAATGCTTAAGCATTTGAGTTCGTGTCCGAGTGGGCCAGTCTTGAAAAATAGATTATAAAATGGACTCAATCAGAAATTTTCAATTTTGTATCATTTACCGTGTAGTCGGGCCCAAGAATACAACCTGGTAGAGACTAGTTAGGAACAAAATAAGGAAATAACATGTATGTCCTTGTACCTATCCATCTACAAGGGCATAGATGTAAAATCACTTATGTACCAAACCTTAGGTCTATAAATAAGCCTTAGGGAAAATGTACTAGACAGATTTTTCAAGAATGAGAAAAATAGAGAATCAAGATCATATCTCTATTTCTAGGGCACAGAAGTTTCTTTAGCTCTTTGCCCCTGGGTCACTGTTGTCGAAAGACAACATAGTCGAAATCTGCAGATTAAAAATCGTAATGCCTGTATCCATTGTAGTCGAGATACCTTAAAGATTCAAAGCAAGTTCACTACTTTGTGAATGTTAACATACAGCTACCACAGAATTTCTTTTTCCTCTTCTTTTGATTCAGGTGATAAAAATGCACCCTCCGGCCTCTATCTCCTCAGGGCCAAAGTCTCTGCTTATCTCAGACATACAGATAAACAAAACGAGGAACAACATCGTGGACGTAGCCACCAGGATTCGAGCTTCTCATAAAAACTTTCAACCAATGCAGGTATGTACCCTATAGCAACAATCGGAAATTCAGCATGCATCACCCAATGCAGGGGTGTGGCAACAATCTGCATACATAACCAACCTCAGCCTTGGACCAACACCAGCCGAATCCTGTTGCTGCATGAACCAAACATGGCTATGAAGAGCAGCAGGAAGCAGTAGAAGTAAAACTGGAATCAAAGTCATGGGAATTATCCCATCGCCTTGAAGCTACCACTACGAGGCAAAACTGTCCAACCAAGCTACTACCCTAAATCTAAGATCTGAAGAAATGGTGGGCATATACATCGCGCATGAAATTAAAACAGTACTTGGGTAGAATAGGCAGCCAACTGCAGCTCAACAACAACGCACATGAACCAATTCATTTGAGCAATACCATTTGCTAATCTACTGCACGCAAGGAAGCCATTTTTACCAACTGCCATCCTTCTAAGATCCACTCTCCACTGTGGCATCATGGGTAACAGATTCAAGGCAAATCACAGAAGAGCACCGTGAAGTGTGAGCTCACTCGGAGACCAGGTTACAACATCTTCGCACAGACAGCACCTGTTGGGAGTTACCAAGTTAGATTGGAAATGACAGCAACACAAAATTCTATCACCAAATCGAGAATGCAACATGCAGGCATCATGTGCACAACGATTTCTGGCTTCCATAACCATCTCGTCCATACTTGCAATCCTGGAAGATCATCGGGGGCCAACAGGTTCCATGATTTGCTATTGATCCCATTAAGTTTAGATGTCCAGAAGACGAACATCAAAGAACACGACCACTGTTCCTAGAATCCCAGCCAGAAGGAATGGTTTGTAGACCCCGTTGGAAATCTGGTTTGAAGCGATTACAATTTGATACTGATGACCTGTGGAAAAGAATAAATATTATAAACATTGGCATGGTATGTGCGCAAACCAATTTAGACTCTAAATAGCGGGTAAATATTGTGGAGATTACACATTCCAACCATCACCTCTGAAATCCAGACGATTTATGTGCAAAGATACCAAGCATGGATGTCAAATTTCCCAGAGCCTCATCAGCAGCCTACAAAATAACATAATATTAAGTAAAAGCGCAGTGCAGGAAGAAAGCATGCAAACCAATTGCACAAATGGGTGCATACAAAGTTGTCTATAATGCAAGAGACACCATTTACACAAGAACCAAGCTGAGTCTATAAACATTTAATATGTGCATTTTTTAGTATTTTCTAGAGGCAATGGCTGCATCTACCAACGTAGTATCTTTAGCATTACTAGAAGATGCTGTCAATGTTGTACATGCTGCATCTTTTGTCCTAGAACAAATACAAGAGAAAGTCAGCATCTTGTTGTACACATTGAAAAATGATCCTCCTTATAAGTAAAAGGCAACATTTAAATAGTTACTGTTAGTCCAAACAGCAGAATAAAGACTGTTTTTACTCCACAAATTGAACTTAGTTAAACGAAACACTCCATCTCCCTCTGCTCATTGCAAGGCAGAAACTCAGACCTCAGGGTTTATTTGTTGGTTTTGAAACTTTTAACAATTCGAAGTGATCAGAGTAAATCATTTCTCCTATCTATTTACAACCTGCAGCTTAGCTTGCTCCCATGTTGCTCCAACTCCTTTTCCCAGGATTTGCCCACCTATTTCGACCTGAAAAGCCAAATGCAGATAAACAAAACAAGAAGTAACAAACTCAAAATGTTCTAAAAGGATAACAGCTCAGCTCTTGACAACAACATAAAGAACATCCTATACTACTTCCATTGTATTAGTACTAAAAGGCATCACATCACATCAGATACAACTTGATCAAAGAAATCTTTTGATAGCCTGTAAGTTGTAAAGTTGGCGTAATTTTACTTTTCTAAACAACCTACTTTCTATGTTAATCATGTACCAGATAGAAGTTTGATGGACAGTCATTCATTGAAGTACTAACCTGAGCATAAGCTTCTTTACCTGATGAACCATCAGGACGAGATGGTTGCTCTTGGAAAACTAAGTTGTAACCCTCAACCGTACACTGCAATGCATGACAAGTCACAACATAGCCCAGTAAATAAAGTGCACTCGTCTAAAAGCTGATAATTAAGGCAGCCACTTACAAGCTCCTTGAGAGCAGCAACAGAACCAGCAGGTTTTCTTAAACTATCAGCTCTCTCCGCCATGTATCTAGGCTCATTTGAAGTGCTTGCTACTGGTAATATGTCATCTCTACTACCTCCCGGATATCTGAATGAGTTTGAATTATTACTAAAACCATTCTCCTTCAGAATCATCGTCTTATCTGGATCATATGACAGAAATTTTTCTGCAAGTGAACATCATCAGCCAATCAGACTCAAAATATTTTGCATGGGAAAGATACCAAAACTTATATAAAGCTTTCATGAGGATTGCTCTTGGTACGGTGTTTTATAGTTTCTATCTAATTTATATACAATAATACAAAGGAAGAAAAGAATTCAGCAGCTTCAGCAGAGAATAGCTGAAAGATGCCAAAATCATAACAGCAGCATCTTGAGACTTCCATGATACCTTAGAAGTCATACTTAAAACAAAATAACCCCATGATCAAGCAATTTTCACTTGTATCCAAGATAAACACATATGTCAACTTCAAAAACCAAGAGTAGATCACCTCAAGAGTGTTCTCGTGAGGTAATCTCAGTGGCAGATGCAGCAGGCGGCAAAGGGGACTCGCACACCCCCTACGGCCGTTCGACCCACTGCAACCCCACCCCCCTTGCACCTCCATTGACCATGGAGGCTAGGGTAGATCATCCATTATTTCCAGCAACCAAGCCCATTAATCCAACAATGAACGAATCCCATGAGATCCATCTGTACGTCTGTAGCAGGAGCAGTGCGGCACGCGTAGGGATGGCAATTGAGCCCGTTTGCCCGTTTACCCACGGGCAAAAACCCTAATAGGATTAGGTTTGTTCTCCACTTATACCCATGGGTTTCTTATTGGGTCAAAAACTGTGCCTGATGGGTAAACGGGCATGGGCATGGGTAGTCACTACCCATGCCCGCTTCACCCGTTTACCCACCAAAGATAACTGACATGTGGGCCCTCAGTCAACTCGGTATAAAAGCAGCCAACTTCTAGGGTTTCTATCCTTTTCTTCCCCCTTTTCCTACCCCTTTCTCCACAGCCGCCAGGAGGAGGCGCCCGCCCCGCCCGCCGCCCGCCTACCTTCGGCCACCGCCCGCTCTGGCCTCTGGCCGCCTGCCTCCAGCCGCCGCCCGCCCCAGCCTCCGCCTGCCCCCGGCCGCCTCCTTCCCCGGCCTGCGCCTGTCCCGGCCGGCCGCCGCTTGCTTTGGTCGATGCCCGCCCCAGCCGCCGCCCGCCTGCCTTCGACCACTGCCAGCTCTGGCCTCCAGCCATCGCCTGCCTTGGCCTGCACCTGTCCCGGCCGACCGCTGCCCGCCTCCGGCCGCCGCCCGCCCCGGTCTCCACCTGCGCACATGACCTGACTGCCGCCCGCCTCTGGCCGCCGCTTGCTCCGGCTTGGTGGCGGGTAAACGGGCATGCCTACGGGCACACGGCGCCCGCGGGTGACAGGTATGGGCAGGCTTCCTTGCCCGTCATGTAGTAATAGGTATGCCCACGGGCAAAAATTTCCTCGCGGACATGGGTATGGGTAGGCACTGCCCATGCCCGCCGTGCCCGATTGCCATCCCTAGGGCACGCGTCTGTAGCTGTCTAAGGCTGGCAAGCAGGAACTGGTAGAACGCGCTTAGGCAGCCTTTTGATGCCTGGTCCTCGCAGATTCAACTCATGCATTAAGCCATTTGCCTTAATCCCTTAATCTATGATTCCTTGTGCATTCTAATTATACACAATTGTACTATAATTTTAATTCATGTATTGACTATTGTTGCATTTAGCATTTATCTATCGTAGATTTGCAACAAACGGCGAGATCAAATATTACATAGTTTGTTTCCAATTAAGTCTACAAGTAGTACTCGCGCTAATGATAATATAAAACAACTAATAAACGCTTGACGGTTTTAATTTCAATGAAATCATGGCAAAACATATAAATACCATTTACATTAATGATAATCTTGTGGTAGTTGTATTTAACTAGCACCCCCTAAAGTTTAGGGCCATGTTTGCCACTGGGTGATCATGCAACTAGCACTACTGTCAGATGTGCTCTGTGTACCCCTCTGTCTTAATAAAATTCAGCCAGGGCTCTTCTGCTGGCCCAACAAAAATATAAACCCCCATGGCCCCATACTTTCATTGTACATTTGACATTTGCCACCCAGAATCAAGAAACCAAAAAGTTTTCAACAAACTTACCTGCCAGATTTCTTAAGGACATATTAACAGCTTGGCGTTTTGCTGTTTTTCTTGTTTTTCCAATTCCTTCACCTATCTTTTCTCCTAAAATCCTAACCTGAAACATGCACAAAGAAAGGTATGACTAAACATGAGGCAATCTTATAAAGACTGCAAGTAGATTAGAACAATTTGCATGCAGCAGGAAGTTTAAGTAGTTTGGGAAAATGTAAGTTTAGGCTTTAAGCCACATGATCTTTGCAGAGATCCAGAAATTCCTGTGGCCAAGATTATTCCCTGAAGTCCACATCAAGTTTTCACATTTTCCAATGGTAACAAATATAACTGCGCATTAACATGATCATTTATAAAATTTATATGGTAATAAAGGAGTTCAATTCGCAGAAATTTTTACTTTACCTCAAAGGAGAATTGCAACTCTGCAGTACTACACAAAGTTGATTGGTACTCCACCTAAAGTTGAGTGAAGAAATACATCAACAGCAAAGTAATACAGGAAGAAGATAATAACACTATGTTATTTCACATCAAAACTACCTTAAATCCACATCTCACTGCAATTTCCTCCAACACACCAGCTGAGGCCTCTGCATTTTGTACAAACTGGCGTGCTGGTTCTATTTGACTGATACAATTCGAAGGACCAAACCGGGTTCCTATGTCCTCTCCTTCAGATAGCAGACACAGTTTAAGATGATACCTTTTTATCTATGGAAGTTTAAGATGATATAAAGTGAAAGCAAAAGGTTGAAGTTTAAGAGGGATCATTCATGATAATGGGGGCACTGGGGGAGCACTGGGGCAGCACTGAGCGAGCAAGAGGCAACACACATTTAATTGAATGCAATAAAGGAAACAATCATTTAACCAGTTTTGATTCTCATCCCGTTGATAACATGTCCCAGTATAAGCTTCAAAACTACCATGTATGCAGTCCACAGGATTCATTAATGGCAATAAGATCAATCTAATATTATATGCGATAAAGGATATTTCAATGACCTAGAACTTCATAAATTCACTGGATCAAGAAAATGCACAGAACCATGCAATTAGTTGGCATGAATGAAGCATTTTACATCATCTAACAACATGACACTATACCAAGTGAAGAGTGGAAAAAACAAGACATGATGAACACAACTAAAATGATTCGTGAGCTTCCGACGGGTTTTGAAATAGGATCTCAAAGAACTAACGATGAATATGCAACTTATCACTTCTGCAGCTAAAATAAAATTACAGCAAATCATCTCTGGGCCAAAATTTTCAGTAGACTTAGCAGTTAGATGGATTCAAGTCAACCCATGAATGCATGATTGACAACTATACCATATTAAAACAATAGTATAAAAGGCATATAACAAGCCAGCCAAACTAACACAAAAGAGGTAAATCCAGCATTTCTGTGTAAGCCATAATGTGGTGTTGCTTCTGAACAACTCAAAACCAACATGTGATGCTAAACTAGCAAAGATATTAATGAACTACATATAACTTCAGTTATGATGACAATCCAAAATTTTACTAAGGGTCTAAGACACAATGGTTGCATTTAGACGGGTGACAACACAAGTACACAACTCTAGAGATACACAAGACGAGAGGCAAGTAGATTGGCTTATGCTAACATCTTATGCTTTGTTCAGCGAGCACAACACGAAGACATAGATCATGCACTACCCTATGCAGCTTATAACCTCCACATGTAAGTTAGAACCATCAGAGGTAAAACAAAACATACCAGAAAAAGATCTGTAGGCTATAGATGAACGGTCCAGCATACGATGATCCTCACTGTGAGGCAGCTGAATAAATCAAGCATTTATCACAAGATCATCCAGATATACTTCATTAACAAACAAATATTAATTGAAGAATCGATCAAGTAGATGATCACTGACCTCTGAGGGATATCTATGGCTCCAATAGTTATATCTATCGGAAGGTATAAGATTATCCTCACCAGGAAAATACGGTGGATTGTGCGGTTGCTTTTTATCATGATTTACAGCATCAGATTCTAAATGGAATCCTTTTGAGGTCCTATTCAGGCTTCTTGGATTTATTTCATCCTCTACATGTGACCAATTCCCATGAGATTGCACTGGCAGTACTGAGGTCCGTACAGGTGATCCTACAGGACAGGGTGGTGCAGGATCTCTTGTGTCTTGACCATGCTGCAATATGAGAAGCCTTCTCCTTGTGTCAGGATCCAACTCAGATTCAGGAACCTCACCCTCTTCTCTAGCTGGAGAACCTTGCGACGAATCGACGGGAGCAGGCTGAGCAACTGGCCAGCTAAATGAAGGAGGCTGAGGGCCTTGCTCATTATTCAAGGGAATCATGCCCAATGATGGTGCTAGTGGAATAGATGATGCAATAAATTGCTGGTTAGGGGCCACAGACATCACATCCTCATTAGTTGCTATTGGATTCACAGCTTGAACACTGCAAGACGCTTCCTGAAAATAGTGCATATACATATGTGGGACATATGGTAAAAAGGTAAAACAGTAGTCATTGCTAAGAAACATAATAATATAGGCTTAATTGATGTCAGCATTTTTTTCTCACAAGAAGCCAGTCAACCCATTGGAGTAACAACATAGTCATAGGGGCATAGCTATAGCATTCGCAATTGGCTGGTTCAACGAAAAGGGTTAGGCTATACCCTCTTGTTCAGTTAAAATAAATAGAAATTTTTGTAGCTAGTAACCTTAGTGTCTACTAGAGTTGTGGACATTCTAGACAGAAATGATTTATGCAGATCAAGATCAGATAAATAGAAAAACACAATACTGAGCACTAGAATATATATAAAAGTATTGAATGAGACATTAGATTGATCCAATGGCCCAATATTGTCTATTGCAACTGCATATTTCAAACACAATTTTATAATACTGTTGGTCGTGAGATTTTGTGGTGCTCAGCATAATTCCTAATTAACAAAAAATACACATGAAAAATATTAAACAATGTGTATTTTCTATTCCAAAATGTATCGTGCAACCTAAGAAAAAATAGCTAAAATATTAATATGCAGCATCTAATTTAGGAAAAGTACATCTTGGTATTCAATTTCTATTCACGCCATTATAACCAAGCAGAACAGGGTATTGAACTAATGGTTAGTAGATGTGCACACCTTCAATCTCCTCTCAACTTCTGCATCTGCCATACCATCAAACGCAAGAGGATCTTTGTTTATATTCAAAATGGCAGCATTCTCATCCTATTGAAGAGACTGAGTGTTAGTTGGCAGTTACTGGGGAATCAATCTGGAGCACACATTTTACAAAGTTTACCTCTGAAATCAAATAATTGCCAACATCAGGAGCAGACGGAAAATCATTTAATTCGTCCTCGTAATGAACATCGCTGATCCGTTGTAGAAGGACCTCATCAAATTCTCTGTCAATGAAATCGTAAATTTCTATATCTCAAAATAATTCACACTTGGTCTATACAAGAAAAAAGTTTGTGTGGCAGCATGGAGTATATTAATTTAGCTGGGACTACAATGGGTCATGGCAATGAATTTACTTAGATCATATAGGCAAAGATGGATATCCTTACTTGAAGAAACCACCCCTGACATTGCATGCAACATTTCTAGCAAAGCAGAGAACTGGAACAGAGAAGTTCGCCTGATAGTTCAAGACAACGTGCTCTCAATAACCAATACTAAAAAAATATATTTGTGTTGGTGTAAAGTACAGATAAACCTTACCTCAGCCTGGGGAGCGTAATATGGAGAAAAGGCAGGAACAACGTGAACCCTACACTGATCTTTCTCGTCCCAAACTTTCAAGCGATCATCAATCACTAGGGCCATTTCTGGGTGGCAAGACCCATCATGGAATACATTTAGCAGAGACTTTCGACTGCCTGTAAGCGTGAGTGTAGCATTAACGCCAAAAGATGGACAATTCCAATACATTATGTGCGTGCACATGGAAATTTGTAGGAAGGAAATTAGATGATAGAAAACATTGATTGCGGTGTACAAAATATAGCAAGTGGCATTATGCTCCTTTGGTAGTTGTGCTGTTTGAAAGTAATAGTAATGCTAATGCATACCAGATTTAACACAGACTAGTCTGTCAGCAAGTTGAACAGAGTTTATCAGTCTTGAATCTGGATCGAGCAACCTCCACATTTCCAAAGCATAGTCTCTCTCAGCCATTGTGCACACATATACCTCAAAACGTTTGCGACCTCTTGCAATTAAGTAGCTCCGAAGATCCTCCCATGCAGGCCTCAACCGTACCAGAACACTGGTATCTCTTATCTAATAAAAAAAGGAAAAATCAACTAGGAAGTATAATAGCATGGAAATATGGAACATGGCTGAATCAAACCTGAATAGAAGGAAGTGCTTAGCACGCAGACAAATCATAAAAGGAGATTGAATTTTCAGTTGCCACACTAGCTTGTTATGGACTGGCTGCCCATAACAAGCTAATGCAACTTGCCCTCAACAGTACCTAACACTCTTAAGCCCTTATTTGCCAATTCAATTTGAGTCACATTAATTACATGATTTGTAATACATTAACAACTGACAGCACCAAAACCAAAAGGTTGCTGTATTCTTCTTTTAAAAAGATGTGCCAAATAAAATTAGTAAAATTAGAGTACAAAAAAGACTTGATTGAGTTATGGTGGTGAACTTCAATAAAAACACATGATGCAAAAAAAAGTGAATTATGGTATTGCATTTATATGTTAGTCAATATAACCGAAGTAAGAGACAAGAAATTTGGCATCACATGATTCTAAAACAATGTTGATTGAAGAAATACATACCAAAGGATTTATACGCGTCAGGATAATATTTTTCTCTTGTATCCTTATGATTGGACGTGTCATAGGCTGATGATTATCAGGTAAAGGCGGGATAACCTCGGTCTGTACTTTATAAACCTTGCCACCATCAGTAACCTGATCACTTTCTATATACTGCTTTAGGATAGACCTGTCTTCTTGGTACCTCTTGATCTCTGCCGACATGCCACTAATACGCTGAGGATCAATCTCGTTACTCAACTTTCTCTGAAGTGCATCAATTCTGTCTTCAAAGGACCGTGTGGTATTGGCAACAAGTAATGTTTCATCAAGGTCAAACACAATACCAAGGCAACGAAGATTCAACATGCTCAAGCAAGAATTATACAAGCCCAATGGCACCTTATAGCCCCAAAAACAAGCAAGGTTCGGCAAGTTTCTCTTGGAAGTCATTGCCACTAAATGGATCTCTTCTGCTCCTAGAGGAAAAACCGCAGTCTGCAAGCAGGAGAGAATGAAAGGAAATGAAAAAAGATAAAGAAAAGGGAGAAATGTTTATCACTAATACAAAATGCATCATGTAAAAGGCATGGCATCTAGTACATTTGTTTACAGACCTGCATATCAGTAACATCCACAAAGTAGTACAGAAAATAAAAGGTATAACAGAAATGCAAAAAAGGGGATACTTTGTTAAAAAATTTAGGACATGTGTGGATTAAAAACTATCCACATCCAAATCTTAAAATAGCCAAATCAAAACCAGGAATATTTATAGCATTGTCCTGACCACAGTTAATGCTAATAAAACCAACCATGTAGAGGAACTATGAGGACGTGCTTCTTAATATAGATGTGACTATCAAAGAGTTCAAGTGGAAGCAAGAAGCACATTAAGTTGCTAGCAGATGAGTGTCATGCGGATTAATGCGTTCAAATTATTCCAAGTAACCTTCACTCATTCCTCAACCAATGTCTGTCAATACATGGAGTTCAGCAGTTCATGGTTCATGATCAATTGCAGCAATGAACTCCTGATAGCAAGTGTGTCAAGTCCAAAATCCAGAGCTGGTGAAGAAAAGCAAATTCTTCACTGTATCGGGTATGTTTCAACAACTATTAAAAGTGTCGCACATTCAAAAATCAAACTTACTCCATTTGTAAAACATGAAACACTGTTCCTGAAACCTCAGTCATTCAACAGCATCAGGCCAGGTTCTGTATTTCGATTTGTTCAGCTATTGAAAATTGAGATCATTTAAGCCAAGTCCAGTCCACAAAATATCATGCAGAAAAGTAAATTCTCTAATAGGTTCCAGTCAGTATCATTAGCCATGTCCCCATCGTTGTCAAATGAATGTTTCAGGGAAAAATAGACTTTTTTTTCATGTGCTAAAAAACATTATTTGCTGTTCGGGTAAACTTGACCATGTAAAATAAATGTTTCATTCCTTCGCCCATTCCTTTTTCTTTTTTGTCTGTGGGTTTCTTGTTGGGAGTGATTCATGTACCTTCCCGTCTCTGAGGCAAGCGGCGTGCATGGCGACGAGCGGCAGCGGGGGCTCATCCGCTGTGGCTGTGGGCCTCGACTCCATCACGAGGCAGTGGCCGCTGGCTGCAACGGCGTGCAGCACGGCGAGCGGCGAGCACCGCTCGCTGGGCGGTGACAGGCGGTCCACCCGGATCTCGCGCGCCCACGCCGCCACAGCCAGGTCCGTCTCGCCCTTGGGCCACACCTCCACATGCCCAACGGAAGTGTTCCCGTAATAAACCACAGATTTAATCATCTGTCACCAGCAAAAACAGATCACACGGATCGAATCCGGTTGGTTCCAGGGCTTCCAATCCTTTAGGTCAAAAATTTATTCCACACGTCCGCACCACCAGTCTGAAGATCCGTCAGACCGGTGGATCTGTTCTTGTGAATCGTCCGGAGCCGCCAAAACGAGTCCAGAGACGGGGGGCAGATGCGGGCGAGGACGGCGCGGATGCGCGTGCTCTTACAGTGCCTGCGTTGCTTCACATCGCGTTCAAATTCCTCGCCGATTCCGTCCGGGGACTCGGCGCCCCGGGATGCGGCAATGACGGCGGCGGGGAGCTCGGGAGGAGGGGGGAACGGGGGAGGGAGGTCTAGGGGTAAACCCTAGTGTGGCGTTTGATGGTGGGGGAGGGGGAAGACGAGCAAGAACGCTTTGTTTAGAAATTTAGAGTAACACCAGTCGGTCACAATAACTTCGGCTTCCTTTTGCACTTCCTTTTGGATCTGGTGCTTCACTGGTTGTTGTCGCTTGTACCTTCGGCCGTTGCCCTCACTCTGTCTCCCTCCCCCTGCTTTGGTGCTTTGGCTCATCCAAACAAACTTGAATGTGTCCAAAAAAACAAAGACTAATGAGGTTTCCAGCGGAGTTTAACATTAAATTAACGCTAGCGATTTACTGGTTTGAATCATGGTGATGGAAGAGTATGTTTTGAATCATGGTGATGGAGGAGTATGTTTTGATGAGTTTTTTTATTTCAATATGAAGCTTCATAAATTTTTTTTCATAGGCTAGCAATATGTCCGTACGTTGCAACGGAATATTTATGTGTTTTTTTATCCATTGTATATTTTATTTTTTGCCATATATGGTAACAAAAGTGATAGATAATAGAGCGAAATAGGGTTCAATAACTAATATCCGTTGATAAATTCATCAATTAGAGTTTTAGGTAGAAGGATCCACCATGGATCACAACCTTATACCTGTTTACCGAGAAGAAGCCCATTAAAACGTCTGATGGTTGGGCTAGAAAATATAAGATGTGTTTGGTTTGTTTGTACTAATTTATCCTTGCTTGTATGAGCCGGGTTTGGCCAGGATGGGTAGCGGAGCTATTTGGTTGGTTATTATCAATTGAGTTTGAATGGTATATGAGATTTTATTTGGTTAGTTGCATCAAGAGGTTAGTGGGAAAGTTGCATATATAAGATTTTGTTTGGTTGGTTGCTTACTATTGAGTTTGTTTGTCTTCTATTGTTTTAGGGTAAGGTTGCCCCTTGCATCTTATGAATGAAAAATTCATGTATAGAATTTGACCTACTAAATTTTAGTAAAATTTATAATGTACACAACCAGTGAATCTCTGAAAAAAATCAATAAATAGCTAAAAATGTGCACACCATCGCATCAATATATAGGTGAAAAATATATTGGTTGATAAAATTAATCACATCTAATTACATCACGTATAGTGCTAATCCAATCTATTTATACCAAAATGAATTTGTAGAAGCAAAGACAAAAGAAATAAAAGTAAAAAATAAAAAATAAAGGACACGTGCCTTAGGGATGGACAAGAAGATAGTGACCACGAAGTGGGTTGTGAGAGAAATGTACGTGCACCAGAGTCCATTGCTAACTCGAATACTCGATCGATCGATGCAAGATGCACAACTATATGGACATCTTGTGTCCCGCGGCGGACAGAGAATTGATGGATGGACAAACGAACCAAAGACGATTGGGCCACGCCGCACGAGGCAAAAAGAGTCGGACTTGGAGATGGACGAATTTTTTTGATTTTTATATTTATTTATTAAAAGATTTGCAAAAATAGATTTTTGTTTGAAAAAATTGCAAAAATAGACTCCCGCCGCCCTCTGGGAGGGCGATTTTTAAAAATCGCCCTCCCAGAGGGCGATTTTATGACGTGGCTGACGGCCGTTGGCCCCCCGCCGACGGCCGTCAGCCATTTTGCGGGCGGGCCCCCGGCCTCCCAAAAACCGCCCTCTCAGAGGGCGGCAAGGGGGCCGCCTGCAAAACTCGCGGGCGCGGGTGCGGGGCACGGCCGATGGCGCGGGCACGGGGCGCGTGGCCGAGGACGCGCCCGCGCACGGGGCGCTGACGCGGGCGCGGGCGCGAGGTGCTGACGCGGCCGAGGACGCGGGCGCGGGGCCGAGGACGCGGGCGCGGGCGCGAGCGGGCGAGGGGCCGAGGACGAGGCGCGGGCACGGGGCGCTGACGCGGGCGCCCAGGCGCAATTTGCAGGCGGCCCCCTTGCCGCCCTCTGAGAGGGCGGTTTTTGGGAGACCGGGGCCCGCCTGCAAAATGGGGCTGACGGTCGTCGGCGGGGGGCCAACGGCCGTCAGCCACGTCATAAAATCGCCCTCTGGGAGGGCGATTTTTAAAAATCGCCCTCCCAGAGGGCGGCGGGAGTCTATTTTTGCAATTTTTTCAAACAAAAATCTATTTTTGCAAATCTTTTAATAAATAAATATAAAAATCAAAAAAATTCGGAGATGGACTATGTAACAAAATTTTAACAGAAACAACTTTAATTTTTATAATAGACATATACATATATTTCTCTCACATTACTTTATAATCTATGGGATTGTTGAGAAAAAATATGAAAAATAGATGGAGTACTTCTACTAGTATAAACATTAGCTAAAACAGCTGATCGTCACATTCGGATTTTAGGAGTTCTAAATTGTTGGTATCATGAGAGTCTCTCGAAAAGCCTTTTTGCATGCCTCTCTGTTCTAAAAAATTAGCACAATTAATAAAAAGGCCCCTCCAACAACCTTTCCATCCATCCCATTAGACTCTCCATCTTTCCAAGCCCAATAGTCATCTTTGGCCATCCATCAATGCTCTCTATCCTAAACAGTTTCGTCTCTTTCCTTTCTCCCGTCTCTTCTTTCTCCTTCCCTCCCCCACCCAGAGGCAGAGTTTTTTAAGATGAAAGGGGTAATGTTCTCCCTCTAGCTTTATTAAAATTACAATAAAATCATCTAACTTTATCATTTTATAGTATCAGTCAAATATTCTCTCACGTCAAATTTATTTGATATTAGAAGAACTGAGTTCTCCCAATGTTGTATATTTTTAAATAAAGAGAGTAGCAAATTAGCCCTTGCTGTAGAAAATCTTTTAATATTGGCCCCTTAAAGATATAGGCCAAGCTTCCTCGCTGCTTCCGCTAGAACCATCGTGGCCTCCATCACCACCAGGTCGCTGCCTCCAAACATGGCGACCGAATCCGGAGAGCCACACGTTGCCCGTTTCCTCCCATGTGTAATATGCGGAGAGGATCCCAATATAAAAAACGATTTTTTTAAGCATTATGGTTTTATTTTTTATGACCGGTCTTAAAGAATTCACTTATAATAATAACGAGAAGGTCCAATAGACAAAACACTAGATTTTTACATGCGGCGGTATTAAGAGGACCGCTTGTGAAAAAAAAAAGATATATTTTCGCAGACGGTCCTCTTAAGGGACCGCCTACGAAAATTAATTTTTGCAGGCAACATAGGAGCACTACCTGTGTAAAAAAAACCCTTAAAATTAGATCCGATCCCACGCACACAAAATCGATCCCCTCCTCACTCTCCTCTCCTCCTAGGCGTCGCGCCGCTAACGCATGCCCCCGCCCACGTCATCCCCCACCGTCGATCCCCGTCCTTCTCTCCCTCTTCTGCCCTCCTCACTCTCCTATCCTCCCAGGCATCGTGCCACTAATGCATGCGCCCACTGCCACCGACGTGTGCCCCCACCATCGTCTTCCCCACGCATGCCCCCGCTGGTGACCCCAGCCTCCCCGCTGGTGGATCCGGCTGGCCGGAGCAGGACGACGATGAGTCGGAACCGGACTTGGGTGGGCCGATGAGGAGGAGGAGCAAGACGGTGGCTCGGAGGTGTCCAGGCGAGCTCGTCGATGACGGCAGACCTCGGTCGACTTGGCGACAATGAACGCAGCAACAACAGCGACGACCGCAGCTCGTTGGGTCAAGAACGGCGGCTTCACCTGCATCCAGGCACGATGGCGGTGGCGGGATCTAGGGTTCCTAGGGAGGTAGGGTTTTTGGAAATTTTTACATTTATATTTTTTTAATCAAAAATCCATTTTCGCAGACGGTTGTCTTTAAGGTAGCCGTCTGTAAACATCTATTTCTGCAGGCGGTGGTGGAGTCGTCTGTAAAAATCAACTATTTTCATTAACTTTTAGTCGCACATGGACGATCTAATCGTATGCAAAAATCTATTCTAGCCTCCAGCGGTTTGCCTTTTTCTACTTGTGTCTGCCGGTGCCGTGCTCCTAGGCAAAGCCCGCGACGAGCCCGCCTTGCTCTCCGATCGCGGCACGGAAACGTCCTCCGGATCGTTGGCTTGCGACCAAGCAAAGAGTGGAGCTGTGACAACGGCAGCCTCTCCTCACCGCAACGGACAGTGCCCAACGTGCGCCCTTTCCAGGTAGCCCACGCCCCAGCAGACGGCGGCCAACGTGTGCCGGAGCTCGTCCGATGTGGCCAGCGAGAGCATCGTGACTGTGAACGCCATGGGAGGCCGAACTTGACATTATCACTGTGCACGGACACGGTCACACGGATACGTCGACGTGACACGACACGATATTGTTACAGGAATCGCCATTCCTAAAAAATGCCGGTACGGTGACATGGCTACATATTTCAATAAAAAATTAAAATATATGCATTTTTTAAATCCTCAATTGTTTGTCACCAAAATAAAAAATAATATACTGCAAGCAAGGAGTGTGTTTTTACTCTAGAGTAGCTACTAAAGCCAACACAGTTGCAATATCACATATTTGTCAGAAAAGGTATCGACTGTATATCTAATAATTAAATTACTTATTTTTGTTGTTTAGTTAGCCGACGCATATCGAGACGTGTCGGTATCGGATACGTCATTTGACACCAATACGTTTTTTCGAAAGGATCACATGTCGTAGTACGCGTCAGTGAGGTCCACTTGCATGTCATGTCATGCTCGATCAACAAAGCTAAGCATGTCGCGGTCATCATGGTTGCATTACACGAGCCGTTGTGCGCATCCATGGTCAATGCCGTGGGCGAGAACGGAGTTGCCGTGCCACTAGGCACGTTGGTCGGGCGGCATGTGACTGGAGCATTGTGTTAGAAGTACATATATGTATATTTAGAGATAACATAGTTAAATAGAAACTCTAGAGAGACAAAAGATAAATCCTAGAGAGCTAAAGATATAATATAGAGATAGAATAGATTTAAACATATTCTAACTTGTCTGGTATTTAAGTCTCTACTGTTTATATACTCTATACATAACACGTGAGGGTCAACCCTATTTAATTTTTTCACGTGAAATCAGAACCATGGACAATGTCATTCGATCTTTGATCCATCTACACCTTCTACTCCCGCCGCCCAGGGGAGATAGGATCAATCTCCAAATGCTTCCTAGGGCGTCGCATCGATTAGCGGTCATAGATGGCACCTGAACGGCAGAACGGGACGCAGAGCAACGAGTTGGCCAGCGCGGCGCGGTAGTCGGGATGTTGGCCTTCGCCGGGCGAGATCGTACAGCCCAAGCATCACAGTGCCGCGAGCCAACAGCAGCAAGAAGCCGCACAAAGAAAGAATCGCTGTGTGTACAAAGAAAGAATTTAGAGTTTTTTTTGTGCTTAAAATTAATTAGGATCGCTAATTGTCTCTAATCTAACACAGTAGAATAAGAGGTATCGATAAAAAAATACCTAAGATACTGAAGGTAGAAGGTTAAAATAGTAATTAGTCTATAGAGTTAATTTATGTGTTTAAGGGCAAATGCGTATAATACTCCGCGTCTTTCTCATTTGATCCCATCCAGCCGTCCCGAACTCCTAATGCCTAGTCACGGCTACGGGCTCCCGATCCGTCGCTCGAGGTGGCTACGGCGGAGGAGTACTATGTTGATGCATATGGGGATATGGGGATCCATGCAGTGATCTCCTCCCTTCGGACGACGCCGTCCTCGTCCCGGGCCTTCTCCTTGAGGCCGTACCCAATCTTCCACTCGTCGACGACGAGCTGGCTAACGATCGGCTGGTCAAACGCTATGGGGAGCGTCAGCATCGGCACGCCGGCGTGCACCGCCTCCAGCGTCGAGTTCATGCCGCAGTGGGTGAAGAAACCGCTGACGGAGGGGTGGCACATCACCTTCAGCTGATCCGACCACGGCACGACCATGCTGTCGCCGGCGACATCGCGTCCACGGAGGATGTCTCGCACGCCGGAGCACGCGGCGTCACCGCGGAGAACCCACAAGAACCTGACCTTGCTCTCCGCGAGGCCAATGGCGATCTCGTCGAGCTGAGCATTTGACACCGAGAGGAAACTACCGAGGAAGACGTACAGCACCGAGCCCACCGGCTACGAGTCCAGCCATGCCATGTAGGGTTCTTCCTCCTCCCTACCGGCGTGGTGTTCGGCAGCTTGGAGTGACGTGTAGGGGATGCAAGGGCCAACAGAGAACACCGGGTAAGGTAGTTCTTGCCTGAGCGCGTCCATGGCTTTGCTCTCTGTCGATGCGCTCGGCCGGCGCTCGTGCGATGCTTTCTCCAGCCGCAGCATGCTGCTTGGGGTGGACGAGCCCCGCGCTTCCTGCGACAGCCATCTGACCCCAATGTTGTTCGTCCCACGCTCCGATGACCAGATCCCCGTGGAGGAGAAAGCTTACGAGCCAGAAGCCGTGCCCGGCGGCTCCGTCCAGACAAGGGACTACTCCTCCAACTCCAGCAGGAGGCGCCGGAGCGTGGACCGCAAGTCCCTCTCCTCCGACGCCGGTGAGCTGCCAACCAGGATGGCCGCCGCCAATGCCAGGGTTTCACCAGCCGTAGTCGGCGCAGAGTTGTACCAGCAGCAGCAGAGCAGCATCAATGTCACCAACCAAGCTTCATGGAGCCGCCATTCTTGGGCCGGGAAGAGGCAACGAAGAGCAAGCCCAAGAGCAAGGGGATCAAAGGGTGGAGCATTAGGGGCCTCCTGCACAAGAAACTCTCCAGCTCCCCCTGGTTCCACTCCGCAAAAACGTCCGCGATCTCAGAGTTCGACAGCTCACCGACACGGCGGAGCACGTCGTAGGCCTCGGCGATGAGTTGCATATCGCCGTATTCGATCCTGTTGTGCACCATCTTGACGAAGTTGCCAGCCCCACCGGGGCCGACGAACGTGATGCACGGCCCATCCTCCGTCTGCGCGGCGGCCTTCTCGAGGATGTCCCTGATGTTGTTGTAGGCGTCGACGTGGCCCCCCGGCATGAGTGACGGCCCGTTCCGCGCGCCCTCCTCGCCGCCGGAGACCCCCATCCCGAGGTAGAGTATCCCCCGCGAGGCGGCCTCCTCGATGCGGCGCTCGGTGTTCTGGTACCACTCGTTCCCGCCGTCGACGATGGCGTCCCCGGCGTCGAGGTACAGGACGAGCGCATCGATGGTGGCGTCGACGGCACGCCCCGCCTGGACGAGCAGCACCATGGTGCGGGGCCGCGCGAGGGAGAGCACGAAGGCCCTGGGGTCGCAGTGCCCCAGCACAGGAAGGGCGCCCTCCTCGGCGGTGCGGGACACCGTGGCGTCCACCTTGGCGGCGGTGCGGTTGTAGACGGAGATCGGGAACCCCTTCTCGGCGATGTTGAGGGCGAGGTTCTGGCCCATGGTGGCGAGCCCCGCGAGGCCGATGCGCGGGGGCGGGGCTGTCCCGGCCGCGGCCGCGGGTGGCGCCGGCGCCGGGGAGGCCATCGGGTTGGGGCTAGGGTTCGGAGAAGGGCGAGATGGCGACAGCGGTGGCGGAGGAGGAGAGGGAGAAAGGTTTCGAAACAAAGCCCGAGGCTCACTGAAAAATCCAGAAAACGCCAGGGAGGTCTCCACAAAAACCCACAACAGCAGCCGCGTTGTCGGCTTGTCCGCTGGGTGGCCGCTCCGTGATGGGAGGGATGGGGGGGGGGGGCAGACTCGCCGAGGCGGTGATTGAAGCCCGCTGGGGATGGGGTTCGCAGGAGAAAGGATGAAATTATTAAATTATTTTTTAATGTTATTTTTTATTTTAATTTATCCTTTAAACATTAATAGGCTGATACTGCTTGATTTAGAAGGTACGTGAGTTATCTTTCAAGCACCATAAAAGGTCTCAAGAATTTAACTCTTGTTTTGCACGAACTTTTTTTTGATAGACTGATTTCTCCAAATCTCTCAACAGCGTGCAGTAGTGAGCTTCCATCTCTTGTTCTTGATAATCTAGAAAATGGTGTTCTTTTCTCCCGATCTGATTTTGTGATATCTATTTAAGGGTATAGAAGACTGAATTAATTATTATAAATTTAAAATTTTGCTTTAGAAAGATTAGATGAGGAACTTTTATATAAATTTTTTTTCACAAAATATACCATTTAAAAGTTTGAAAAGTATGACTACGATAATCCATAATCAAGAAAATAACAGGGCCTTAATATACGCAGATGAACTCGGTCGAATAGGCTAAAAAAACTACCTCATTAGCATTCTCTGGTCCACCACTAACCAAGCGTTGTTAAAAAAATGAGTTGGATCATGTGCTTTATGTTATATTTATATCCGTATCCTATTTTTAATCATATGAGTCTCTTTAGTGTAGCACAGATATATTACTAATAGAAGGAAAAAACATGGTTAAATCTTATATTATTTCGTGGTGTTCAAATCTGATGTTTGGGCCGCACTAAGTACACCTATATTTACTTAGCAAAATCAATTTTAAAAAACAACAGTGATATACCCTCTTGAAATAATCTAACCACAGTACAATTTCGCCAACTGCTTCGTCAAGCTGTCCTCGTACTTCATCAAAAGGAAATCAATGCATGTCGGACGCCAGATGGTCAAGCTGGTATGACAATATATCCTCACGAAGTCAGTGAAATTTTGAATAAAGTCGAGGGTCTTTTTTAGGGCTTCAGCTTCTAAATATAACTTCCTGAAGTAAAGTACGGTGTGAAGTGAAATCCGGTGTAAAGCTACGAAGCTATTCAAACCCTCCTTTACCCTCTAGTTCATTTTTTCATATTACTCTAGCCCGCTCCGCTCTTTTTTAGATGGAGCTAAACCATTTAGGTAAACATTAGCTTAAAACCTAAATATAGGAGCGAGCTAGATTGGAAGGAATATAACGACAAGGATTCCATTTTATTTGGAGCCACGGAGAATGTAATCACCATTTGCCTCATCACATTCCGATCCATCGAGCATTTGTTTCGGCCCTGCCCTACAGAATTTGCTCCTTAGGACATCCTCAATATATATGGTCTGATATGGTTTTAAGGTGGGACCCACTAAACAATATTGGGATCTCCACAATGTATAACGATAAATAGGGGTATTAAGGTGGGTCCACATCTCACTAATTTATTTAGCATTCTCAATCATTCCCAACTGGCTAGAGGAGAGAGAAGGGAGAAAGAAGAGTGATTGATTTTTTTATCGCTTGTGGGCATCTTTTAACTTTTGTCACAATGTACAAGTAGGGAAAAAAAATTGAAAATATATGTTTTTTTAAGTTTTGTAAAAATATATAGAGGGAAAGAAAATTTTCAAATATATACATGCACCGCACGGTGGTAGCGCGGCACCACGGCGGAGCCGCGGAGCAGAGGCGCGGCACCGGCGGTGCAGTGCCGCCCCCACGCAGCAGAATGAGTGCTGCACCAATGAGTGCCGTGCCACCCCCGCGCGGTACAAACCACTAGTGCTGAGCTCCGCGTCGCATGGGGCACGGCGCGGTACCGCGTGCATGTTCCATGGTGCCAGCGGTGCCGCGCTACTGAAGTGCGTTACCCCGTCCCCTTGGCCGGACTGTAGCAGAGTCCCGGTGGCGTGTCACAAGCGTCCACCATTCTGGTTGGTTGTGTTCCTCCCTTGCATCCTAACCATAAACCACTTTGCATCCAAACCATGCTTCTCCGAACCACTTTATGTACAACACGTTCTTACCTTGAACTAGTTCAACCAACATAACGTTAGGCCGCTCATCATTCTTGGGTATGATACAAACATATCTTTTAATTATATCATCTCTCCATTCTGCGGGTGTATCTGGAAGGATGATTGCCACTCCTGTGATGGGCAATCCTGTAAACATAGATATGTCCTTCAATGTAAGTGCCATCTCTCCGCATGGAAGGTGGAACGTACGAGTCCCCGGCCTTCATTGGTCGATTAGTAGACAGTAAGAAGTCCCATGTTTATGTTCTGACGCCGTGTGTTCCGATCTGGTCCATCATAGTGGCGAGCTTCTTACGCATCATAATGCCGTCTAGTCTGCAACATCTTAACAAAAGACGGAAGACCTGCTACGGGCAGACACCCGTGGGGCCGCGCGGCACCGAGTGGTGCCGCGGGATGGGCACGCAGCACCGTGTGCTACAGGCGGCAGGTCCATGTGGCACCGCTTTGCCCCCGAGCGGTGCCACACGTTGGGTGTGCTGCACCGGTGGTCCCATGCCCCGAATCCACGGCACCAGCACGATGCATGTATATTTTTACCACTCCTCTCGCACACTATATATATTTGCAAAACTTAAAAAAAATATTTTTAAATTTTTTTCTACAAGTAGGTTCTAAAGGACTTAAGATCCTCTTCTATTGTTATATTATGGATGCCCTTAATTGGTTACAGCTTCACCCCCTACCTCATATCCCTTTCCCGTTGCCACAGCCCACAAGCTATCCAAACGGCATCGTAAAGCAATTACTCCCTGCAGTCTCCCCGTATATCAAATTTTGGCTTGTTATACAATTTCAAACCTAAATATAGTTATATACGAATATAATAACTCCTAATACCGAAAGTAATTGGGCAAATGTCAGGGCAATAGCCAAAATAACAATCTCTACTGTTATAAAAAGTTATAAAAAGAAATAGTATTTCTGTCTTTCTTTTTCTTCGTCGCTGACGTCAGCATGACGTGGCCTATTATTATAAAAATTCAAATTGATTCCCTTCGTCGTCGTCCATCCACCAGCCGCGCGCGTCCGATCCTGCGGCGACGGTCCATATGGAGAGGAGCGACGGCACTCTCTGTTCCCCCGAGCCCCAGGAAACCTAGCCTGCGTCGATCTCTTCCTCATTCCCACTTTTCCCCGAGCGCGCTGACGCTGCCCCGCCGCTGCTCCCACCTCGCCGACCTCCTCGCACTTGATGGTAGCGGCTCTCCTCCCTTCCTATGGCGCCGCCTCGCCACTGACGGCCTCCTCCCGACGGATCCTACTGTATTGATCTCAAGAGCGTCAGATCCAGCCTCCGTGAGCTCGGTAGACGCCAAATCCGTGCGAAGGACCCCTCCCCCGAAGCGGATCTGGCACGGAGAGGATGGCGAGGCTGGTAAGGGGAGGAACCGCCTCCTTCCTGGTGCTGGCGCCTCCCTCCACCTTGGTGTTGGTGGATGATATGGAGAGGACGAAGCGCTGCGGGCGGCCGAAGTACACCACCACCAGAAGAGTATCCATTTCGCTTCGCTCGCCCGACTCGAGCGTGTCCTCATTCCCTGCACTACGGTTGAGGTCGTCTGCTTGTGGGGAGGTAAGCATCTCTACCTCCCCTGCCCCTATTTCCTCTTTAATTGTAGCCTACCTCATACTCTGTGTGCTGGCGTGGGTTATTAGGGATAAATTTATGCTTCATCTGCTTCATTGAGTAGGGTTTCTGGAACGTTTCGTTTGGTATGGTGTTAGGCGTTTTATCTCTGGTTTATGCTTGCGATGAGTCGTATTTTCTCCTAATTTGGGATTGTTTGAGTAGGGTTTCTGGACGGCACAGTTTGGGATGGGTCTAGGCATTTTCCCCCTTGTTGTGCCTATAATTGGTAGTAGTAGTTTGTCTTCGCAGGGTTACGTGTCTGGATTTGTTCATTGCGCAGTGAACATTGGGTCCTTCGTTGTAATTAGGATGGAATTCTGCTTATATAGGACGTTGTCAAAAATATTCCTATTCTTATCAGTACTATTCATTCTGGTCTATGATATTTACTGAATTAGCGTGCGTAGGTGCAATTTTGTATTACCATTTCGAATTGTTCTCTCTTTGTTGTTTGTTTCAAAAATTTTCCTTCGGTACAAATGTAACATGCATTATTGATCTGTACTGTTTCGATTAGTAAATGACCTGTTTTTCACCAAGTATGCATAATTGTTTTATCCATTGCCTTGTAGGAACTGACATCATTCTGATGAAGTGTAGGACAGATGAGCTGAAGTGTCTTTCTTTGCTGATGAGATTTTGCTCAAAATGTCACGATTAAACCACAAGACAGTCAAACACAACCACTATTCTAGAATTGGAACGTTGTAGTGAGTACAGAAGTGTCACCAATCACTCACCCATATCTTCTAAGTTCTAACCAAGGTGTACAAAAGAGGGTCTCCAAATTGAGCGAAGAAGAATACATTGCTCGCAACAGTTTGTGAATTTATAGTTAGAAATTCAGATTGTGGAAGCCATAGCTGTGTACAAAACCAAAAAAAACTATTTTGATTGTTAGAATTTATAGTTTTAGAATGTCATTATAGTTGAATAAGTCTCCTCGTTGGATTCTGTCACAGCCGATTTTTCGAGAATTAAATAATTAATTAATAATAGATTTTTTATAATTTATATTAAATTGTAAAGTAAATCAATTAAGTAAAGTAAAAATAGGAAGTATAAATTTCTTTAATAAATCATGGTTGAATTTATTTTTAATAAATTCTTTGTGTGTAAATAATCTCTCTAAAATTTTCTCAGATTTTTCGGAGCTCCAGAATTAATTTTAATATTACAAAGATCAATTAAGTAATTATTTCAACACATTCCAAAATCCTTTTCTCGGGTTGTTCTTGGTCCAATCCCATTATACTCTTTCTTTTCTGGCCGGACTCGGGTTGTCACTCCCGAATCCCTAATTCCTTGAAAGTCCAATTTCGAAAAATCTCTTTGAAACCCAAAATCCCCAAGTCTCTGAAATCTCTTAATTCCCTAAAATCCATTTCCATTTGAAATGAATCTTTTATATTTCCTTGAAATCTAGTTTCCGTTGAAATAGATTCAAATCTCAAATATTCTGAGCTTTTCCACTTTCCGGATTCCATAAAAATATCTTCGAGTTTTCGATTCCCAAAAGTAATATCCAAATATTTGAAATATTCCAATATTCCGAATATTTTCCCAAATTCCAATATTCTAGAATAACCCTTTGATTCCTTAAATATCCCTATTTTTCCGATTGCCAATATATGTGTGTGTGTGTGTGTCTATCCCGATATTTGGAATATTTTGTTATTCCGAATACTTCCACAAGTTCCAACTCAAAACTGTTCCCTATATTCCAATAATCCCGGAGTATTAAAAAATCCCCAAAATTCCAGGATCCAAAAATATGCCAATATCCTATATGAAAATATTTTGAATATTCCAAAACTCCTTTTAAATCTAAATCCCCCACAAATTACCAAATTTTCCAAATTTGGGAAAACTCCAGAAAACCCCTCCCCTTTTCCTCTTTTCCCTTCTTTTTCTCTTTTCCATCTTCCCTTTTCTCTTTTCTTTTTCTATCTTGTTCCTCCTTGCCTTCTTCTTTGCCCTCCTTTCCTTCTCTTTCTTCGGCCGAGCCTCAAGCCCGAGCTCCTCCCGGCCTTGGCCCAAGCCGCTGCCGCGCCTTGGCCCACCGCCACCTCGGCCCACCGGCCTGCGCCCGCCACCTCCAGGCCTAGCCCGCACGCAGGCGTGCCGCCACTGGACTCCCAGTCGCCACCGCCGCGCCCTAGTCCACTCCCTGCTATAAATAGCACCACCGCCTCCCCCCCTCATCTGTGCCCTAGCCTCACGCCACTCTCGCCCGTGCGCCGCTACCCTGCCCTAGCCACCGCCGCCATCTGGAGCCGCCATAGCTGCCGTTCTGTCCCTACGCCGATGCCGCCGTTTGGCCGCCGTCATCGTCATCGTCGTCTCTTCGCTCGCCGGTGAGCACCGCTTTCCCCCTCTGCGCCTCGCTCTTCCTCCCTCTGCTTGGCGTTTTCTTTGCCGTCGGCATCACCGTCGTCATCTACACCCGAACACCGGCGCCCTGACTCCCCTCTTCACTCCTTCGGTTCGTCGTCGTCTTCTGCCATCGGCCGTCGCCTAGCCACGCTGCCCTAGTGCCAGTCGCCGCCTCTGCCGTCATCGCCGTCAGCGTCGAGCGCCTCTGCCCGCCGACCGGCTCGTGCCATGGGCGCACGTGGTGTGCTAGCCTGGCCCCGGGCCACTGACAAGCCGGCGCCACAGGCGTGCCCCTCCCTCTGACCGACTAGTGGGCCCCGTCGGCATCTCCTCCTCTCCATATGATGTGTGGACCCCGCGCGCATATCCCTGGTGCAATCTAAGCCGTCCAATCTTTTTTGACCTAATCCGAACCGTCCGTTCTTCATAACCCACTCCAACAAATCTCGACCATCCAATCTTTGCGGACAAATCCCAACCGTCAGATTGCCAAAACCCTAGATCCATGCCACTTGTCCACTGGCCCCTCTCTCTCCTCGGTTCTGTGTACCTAGTCCATGAGCCCTGCCTATGACAGTGGGCCCCACTCCTTTCCACAGCTAAAAACAATTCCTTTAATAAATAATTTTCAAGGGAATATTTCAGAGAATATTCTTTTCTAATTCTTTTTGGATTTTCTCTGAATTCGAACTTCCGGAAGCCATATCTTTTTTGTCTGAACTCCGATTCGACCCTTTTTCTTCCTAAATTCATCTAAAATTATGATCTATATGTTTATGTACTGTTTATTTGGAATTTCTTAGGGTTTTTCCTCGTTTTGGGTGTAGTCCCGTATTTTTGCCACTTTAGAAGATCACGAAGTACGAGGAAGAGTTCGGAAGATTAACGGAAGATATTTCTTTTGCAAGGCAAGTCACATGAAAATCTCCCTGAGCATGTTTAGCCTATTTTTGGAAATTATTTTATTTCAACGTTATTGCATGCAATGTTTTGGAATAACATTAATACGTGTATTTATTTATTATCTAATATTTCCTTGATTATGGCTATTGTGTTATTGTTACGTGTACCTTGATACCCTGGGTAATTATATTGACTAGGTGGATGTCTATTTAATGGTCTAGCTAGATTAGTTAGGTTCTGATTAGCCATGTCTAGAAACTTTAGCGTCATTTTATGTGGGAAAAACTATATATTTGTAGAGGTCATGGCCTCGGGTACCTCACGACAAGCATATGGGCTACTTAGAAAGAAGATGTGACTAACCTTGTAATTAGAGATATGATAGCACTCGGCAAACTTAACCTTGTACGATAAGAAAGATACAGTCTTAGTCGGGCAAGTTATATCACTAGAAGAAGATCCCTTGGTCATAGTCCAACTAGGACTCTTACTTTGTAACCCTGTCCCCCAGTATTTAAGGGGAGGCAGAGCACCCTCTGAGGGCAGATCAAATTCATCAAAACCACCACCATACATCCTCAAATAAAATACACCACAACTGGACGTAAGGTATTACCTTACATCGAGGGCCTGAACCAGTATAAACTCCCCGTGTTCCTTTGCAGTCCACCGAGTTTCGATCCGACAAGTAGCCATATATTCATATTGTTGGTATAAAACATCGACAACATTCACTTATGATTGATTAATGATTAATAGCTATAATTTCATGATGGTTGGTCGTACTTGGTTAATTAATTGTGTCAACTAAAACTTGACTAATGGTGGGTTGTGAGCATATGGAATATGATTGTTGCTAGTGATGCTCATGACAATTAAGAATCGGTTCGCGGACTACTTAGTGCGAAACAATACCGTACTAACCACAAACTAGGATGGGTAATGGTTTGATTGGATGTGTAACGAGTTCAATAGGAGGCACCACAGTGTGTTGTGACAGTGTCAATAAGACCACCATGACAGTGATAAGTCAATGTTTTTGGGCGTTGGGCCGTCTCCCTATTGGGCACCTGATTAGTTCCTGCCGGAGACAAGTGGTTCAGTGGGTAGTTTTTCTATTGGACAAGTTACATGAAAGGTTTTGTCATGGTTTTTCGCTTTGCAGTACCATGGTGGTATTTTGGGCCATGGTGACATATGTGGAACCGTATCTTGTGGGTAAATTAGTACACCTCTGGCCAGAATAAAATTGTTCAAATAGCCGTGCCCACGGTTATGGGCGAGCATAGCAATATTTTTCGTGATTAGTCTCACACTACTTAATAATAGTGATAATTGATGGAAACTTGATAGCTTCAGTTTGAAGGGTTATAGTTTGGGCCTGAACTGCATTGAAGTGATATTCAGTGATTGGGTTAATATTGGTTAGTAATTAAATTATACTGTTCTAAGTGTTTTTAAATACAAATGTTTAAAATACTATTTATGCAAATAAGCCATACTATGTCTTTCTTTAGAATCTCGTTGCATTATTTTGTATTCCTTATGTGGCTTGTTGAGTACAGTGGGTGGTACTCAGTCTTGCAATATTATAATCATCAT
The DNA here is from genome assembly GCA_003991445.1 of Oryza meyeriana var. granulata. Classification (NCBI taxonomy): domain Eukaryota; kingdom Viridiplantae; phylum Streptophyta; class Magnoliopsida; order Poales; family Poaceae; genus Oryza; species Oryza meyeriana. Next base: position 55,527 of record RYFJ01001818.1, read on the forward strand.
AGTGAAGCTTTGCGAGGATGAAAACTTTGGTGTTTGGCTTATACCCCAGTTGAGTTGTATGTGGGCTTGGTGCTGAAGCTACGGTAGTTACCATTTCGCTGCAGTTTTTTCCTGTGCGAGGATTAAGTGCCTCTTTTATAAGTAGTTATCGTTATTCGTTTTGGTTGTGTTTATCAAATTATCGATTTGTGTATCTCGGTTAATTTCTGAACGAGACTTTAATGCACAACTTAACTTTGAAAATTCTGATGAATTTATGGACGTGGCAGATTGTTAGAATTATTCTTCCCTGTACGTCCCCTTTGTCGTGAAACAGAAAGGGTCTGCTCTTATGCAACATTAGTAAAGCCTGTTCTGCAATATTATTTGCTAGAGATGTCAAGGCACTCTTTTGACAGGCAACTTCAGGCTTGGTTTGTTGTTGTCAACACCTCAAATTCATATCATCTTCTATACTTGCTGAAGCTCTGTTACAGTGCAGTGGTTATCATGCTACCATCTTCCTTTTGTATATGATGTTTACTTGTGTCAAGCAAGTGGCGTCCATGGTGACACTGCGGAGACGCCCATGACCGGATGTCTCGCTCCGGGCACGCCACATGAGGGAGATGGGCCTAGCACAGATCACCATATTAATGAAATTCTCAGAAGTATTGGAGATGGCCGGCATCGGAGCAGCCAAGTTGGTGTCCTTTGGCCGAGGCAGGTCTGGCCAGTCGGCCGCCCACACCAACACTGACGAGATTTCACGGTGAATTCCTGGATGCTGATTCTCGCATAAATTGTGAAAAGATGCACTTTTTAGATATGTGGTGGTTTTTGATTTGCGAGTTTTTCCACAAGGAAAGGTGCAAATGTCGGTACAAACATGAGAACGAGAATAATAAATACTTATAGTTTATATATTCCGCTGTGGTTGACACTGTGCATGTTGTTCAGCGCGAGACGCTACTTCTGTGGCCGCGCCACCAGCATTGCACCAACCCCGCCAATGGCCTCGGTGGCCCCCGTAACATCGGTGCCACCACCGACCACTGAGATCGGCCGAGGCAACACGCCGGCCAACGGCCGCCCGTGGGCCGTCCATGCCATGGACGGCATCATCTTGAAAAGGGAGAACGGCCGCCAGTCGACTCCTACTCTATCCACTTCAACACGCACCGATCGAACCCCACTCCACAAGTGTGCCACACTATGGCGCTCGCCCTTACAACTGCCGGCGGGTGTACACCTTATTGGAGGCTAACTGCCTCCCTAGCTCTTTTCATCGCGGCCCACCCGCAGTCTAAGACCGTGGAGGCGATGAATGGCGGCCCTGGATTTCTCCGCTTCGTCCCCGCCCCGCCAATGGATGCCTGCACGACGAACGGCGGCGTCGGCTTCATCTTCTTCACGGACTCCTCCTCCAAGGAGTCCTCCCGATGCTAAGGGCCAAATGGCCTGCGGCGGTGCGCCGGCGGCCTACGGCGCAGCGGCGATGGCCTGCGGCTGCGGAGCTGTGCCGGAGCAGCAACGGTAGAGCCGAGAAAATTGGTGACAGCGGCACTTGAATAGGAGGGGAGGTGGCAACCCTAACCGCCCTTCCTCTTTCCCCTTTGGTTCCCAGGCCAAATGGGCCGGCCACCGGCCCAATCTCCAGCACCCCCCGCGCGCACCCGAAGCCGGCCGAAAGGCCGCCTGGGTTTCCTAGGTTTGGACTATTTTGCAAAAATTTCCCTAGATTTTCAGAGAATTGCAAAATAGTCCTTGTAAATAGTACTATTCAGTATTATTTTAGTTTTAGCCCCTGAATTTTTACAACTCCAAAATGGCTAAAGAAATGACATAGTCCTCAGACTATATATAATAATAATTCTATATAATTAAAACAGATTTACTATGGCACACGCACATGCCTGCTTCTTAAGACGCACGCGGGGCGAGCAGCGCAATTAACGCTAATCATCATTAACGCTTAATAGTTTTTAGATTTTAAAATAATAAATAAACAAGTTGAGTTGAATGTTTTAAATATCAGTTAAAAGTTTCAAAAATCCAGTTGAATGTTTTAAAATTTGAGTTAAAAATTTTAAATTTTAGGTTGAAATTTTCAAATTTTGAGTTGAGTTTTTAAAATTTTCAACTAAAAGTTTAAATTTGAATTAAAAGTTTTGATTTGACAATTGGATCGAAAGTTTCAAAATTAGAGTTGAAAGTTTTAAATTATTAATAGAAAGTTTACTTGAATTTTTCAAAATTTTTATTGAAAGTTTCAAAATTTAAGTTGAATGTTTTAAAATTTGGAGTTGAAAGAAAAGTTTCAAATTTTGATTTTTTTTTGAATTTTGAGTTCAAAGATGTAAGTATGCATATGAGAAAATAAACGAAGTTAACTGCCTCCTCCCTGGTCCAATCGAAAACGGCGTCGCGTTCGACCAATCTCGTCCTGCATGTGCGTGGGGCCCACGCCTTCGATTTGGACGTGGCCTGCGCTGGAGGCATGTGCGTCAATTAACACTCCCCTAATTTAAATACCTCGTTGCAATATACGTAACTTACTAATATAAATACATGGTGAGGTCTACTGCCTATATGTAGATCTACATGAACATGAGGTCTTTGATTCCATCGTCGTCTCGTCGCACCCATAGTACATCGGCCTAGTATTTTACTCCGTATTACCCCCCATCTCATCAGCATCAACACTGAACATCGCTCTGACGTGATATGGATCCCACAGGCATTACTGTACTAGTATAGCACACCCTAATCCAAAGAAGCAATCTAGATTCTCTCCAACACCCCACTTGATCATATATTTGCAGTTATAAAAACCCAACTGCTGAACTCGATCTACAAGGGGATGGCAGGTATCTGGGATTCTGGGCGTTGGCCTCACCGGCAGCGGTGGCGGCAGCGGCAGCGGCGATAGAAGAGGAAGGACCAGAAAGTCGAGGTAGTCAGCGGCATGGATGATGGTCTCTCGGCGGGGTTACACAAACCGGAGCATTTACGAAGGAAAACGGTACAAAAATTTCTGACTATAACTATAAAAATAATATAGAAATGATATTATAATTGATTGTTTCTGTTTCTAGAATTTTATTTTTTGTAATTTCTGTCAAAATCGTATTAAAGTTAACACTAAATAGTTAAAGTCATAAATATGAAAAATTACCGACTGTACCTAAACCGTTTTCGTAAAAATAATTCCATTTCTTACCCTTTTTAACCATTTTCATCTCCAGGAGGATCCATGCAGTTCCCTTTACTTCACCAACAACATGTGCAAGCACATCTTTTTTTAATAATAAAAATGATTTACATCTCCGGCCCTTGTCAATAAAGGGACACAACCAATAAGTTTTATTGTTGGTAAAAAAAAAGTAGGGGACAAGTCCCTAGCTCCTCATAAAAGATAACCAATTGAATTAAAAGTTAAGACAAATCACGTAGATTCTAGCAAGTAATTCTGCAGGTACTAAGCCATCTAAAGCAGAACAAAAAACCATTGACTACCAATTAAGAGTGTATCACCTATGCGTATAATATCCTTCTCCTATGATAGCACCAAAGACCAAGAGTAGAGCCAGCTGGTAGACATGAAGTTAATCTCCATGGGATTAGCCATTTTTATTAAAAAAAATTATCATTTCGGCAATGCCAAATTGACCAACATAGTACACTAGCTCCAAAAAAAATCAATTTTTTTTGGACCTAGGCACTCCCATAAGCCAATTTCCAAATATATTTTTGGTATTACGGAGAGGGAGGATATTGAAAGCAAAGAAGACACATCGCCAAGCAGATTGAGCTATATGACATAAAAAAAAAGGTGTTGAATCATCTCTTGCGCATTAAAAAACAGCATTGTTTATGTCCCTCCCCCTTTAAATTTCTTTTCGCAAGGTTATCTTTTGTTAGAATTATTTTCTTGTGAAGGATATGCATAGATATTTTGTTTTTAGCGGCATCTTGAACTCCCATAAGACCGTCTTGTGGATCCGTACGTTAGAGTTCATGATTGTATTATACATAGATGGAACCAAAAATTGGTCATTTTTATGCAGCGACCAAACAAATCAATCATTTTCATTTGACAATGTTATATTAGCTGGTCGGCGTATCAAATCATCTCATTCGACTAGCTTGGGACCAATAATTGCCCATCTAAATGAGGCATTAATTAGTGTTGTACTTATAACATCTGTCAGTAAGCAGTGTTTCTGTTGAGCTACATTATACAAAGAAGAATATCGATCTTTGAGAGCACGTGTTCCCAACCACATATCTTTCCAAAATTTTGTCTCATATCTCAATTCCAAGTAAAGCCCCTCTCCTTCCAGTGGGCTAAGGACGGCTACGGGTCGGCCCGATAAGAAATTTAGAATCTCAATTATTTGACTAATCTTGACAATTTAGCTGAGTTTTTTTTTATCTACCTTTCAGGGTTTTATTATCCTATTTCTCCTCCTGTATGGCACTATCTATCAGCATCTCACGGATATAGCAGATGATCATTGGTACCTTGCCCCCTCTTAGCAGATGATCATTGGTACCTTGCCCCCTCTCCCGTTTTTCTTTTCATCACTTGGTTATCTATGTTCTTTTATTGTACAACCGTTTGTCCTGATATGCTATACATATCAATGTATCATGTTGATTTCCTAAAATGAGGGTACGTGACTCCGTGAGATGCAGGGACGTATATGACTGAATGGCGTTTTCTTGCAGCTACGGACTACACGCCTACACGAGAAGACGAGAAAAATACATGGCATACAGGCCACACTGTATACATGATTACAACAGATAAAGACACCCGACAGAAACAGCAAAAGAAAATGCTGAGCAGTAGATAATTGAACATTGAACGAGAGAACATATACATCAGAAATGCAACTCTACTATTCCACAGCCTTGTCCATGAGCAAGGCCTACAATCTTCAGAACCCAAAATTTTCATCTCTTCCTAATTACTATACCCGCGTAACATTAAATATTGCAAACCTGCGAAGCTAGTTTAAAGAATTCACCACTCTATGCAACTCCTTTTTTTCGCTTTTCTATTTGTGTACCACTGAGATTTCTTCTTACAAGAATATATAATAAAGGGGAAAACAAGAGAGAAAGAAAAGAAGAAAAAAGGCTAAAGAGGACTCGAGTGGAAAAACAGATAAAAGGCGGATGGCAAGAGAGATCTCTCACCCCAACTGGCCAGCGCCCGTCGCTCTTTCTAGGCCATTCCCATGTACAGTTCTGGGCAAATGAATTCGCCATACCTTTTTTACCCCAGGCCGTATTAGGTTAGTCGAAGAACGGAGCTTTGCGCACCTTGGTAGCAAGCAACCAGATCCAATCCCAGACCGCTGTGCAAATCGCCCCCGTATCCTCCTAGCTATACACAAAAAATTATCTCTGCCAGGGGCAGCGACTACAGAGTACAGTCAGCATCGTCACCAGGTTCACCAGGATGATAGCTGCTATACTCGAACAGGAAACCCAAAATTCTGAAATGTTCTGATCTGACCTCCACGGCCTGCCGTGACAATCACTAAACCCCAGGCCGACCGGCTTGGTGCTTGCCCAGCACCGTTGGGAAGGCTGGTACTGGACCGAGGGCTCTGCTTACTTGGGTGTCATCAGCTCTTCAGGCCAAGTTGCAGATGTTCTGTCGCCACTGTGGTTTGAACTAGTGCTTAGGGCATTGCCGCTTAGGCGCTGGAAATCAGAGGAATCTTGCAGTTTGTCAGGTTGAGTGTGCAGTTGAGGATAATCAGATACGCTATCCAGCTCCTCGTTCTTCCTGGAGTTGGTTCTGGACGTTGTTGCTGATCCGGCAGATGGCAAAGCAACAGCTACGGTCACATCCTGGCAGTGGAAGTATTCGTACGAATTTGTGACAGACACAACAGTCTTGCTTCTGCCCTGTTCAGAACTATCATTGTTTCGCCAGAAGTACACATGAGAATCCTCACTTGCAGAGATCACATACCTCCCATTCGCAGCCAACAAGCTGATATTTGGCTTTGTTATTCCGAAATCCTGAAAGGCGCAGGGTATCAAAACATGTTAAACGAGAAACAATCAACAATAAAGGCTAAGTGGAAAGGTATATGGAATTGGATTCATCAAAAGGCAATATAACTATTTTAACATGTTAAATATAATCCTATCGCTTCAACAAAGTCGATTTTGACAGTTTTGGCACTTCGTTGAAAGAAAATGACAGGAGAAATTAATTTTAACTAGTCACATTAAAAAACTAATCAATAAGCAGGGAATGCATTATTTATAACCTGATGATCACACCATGACTACTGCAGACCTATTCTAGTCTCTAAGCAGAACTGTATATACCTAGATTCCAGTGCAACAAAAAGAAGAGTGGTAATAGTAGCAAGCAACAAAGGTAGTTTTCGGGTGAATAAGAAATTGACTGGGACTGTACACAACCTAAAAGAGCAGCAAATATATTGTGTCTATGTAATAAAGGTTACTAAACCTTGAACAAAAGCACTGATATAACTAAGTTCCAAGGCGCAAAACTTAATACCTTTGAACTTGTGAACTAATTCAAAACCATCAACAACTCGGATTCGTGAATCTGCAGATGTGATAAGCACCTTTGAAGAACTTCCTGGGAGGAACTATTCAAGGAATTATGATTCAGTAACGGAAGATCTGTGATCTGCATATAGCTTGTGCCATATTCAAAAGTGTGTTTGAAGCACCTGAAACCCTGTGATTTTCTTCTGATTGGACTTCTTTTTCTTATTTTGTAAGTCAATCTGTTTCTTTTGGAGAAGCTTGTTATCTGGCCAAAAGATTGACAAACAGGTCGTTAATGACGGAAAAGTAAGGCAAAAGCATAAAGAAATAAACTTGTAAGGTTCGGTGATCATGAGAGGGCGAGAGATACCAGATGTATCATAAATGTGACAGCTACCCTTGTGGGAACCAATTAGTGCTCTCTTCAGAAAATATGAGACAAGGTATTAGAGCTAACATACAAAAAACTTTTTCAGTCACACACATCAGTATATAGTGTAGAAACCTGTCCATCAGGGGTATAGCAAGCAGCAGTGACCATTTCATGCAGATCATTCCAATCAACAATTTCACGTCTCGGAATGCTCCATATGCGAACCTTTTCATCCAGAGAACCACTAATGAAGTATCTATCATCAACAGGGTTGAATTGGATGCATGTCACTGAAACACAAAGCAGCAGAGAAAAAATTAAAGTATGCTGGCAGAGTGAGAAACATTACATGTGCAGAGAGAGCTAAACTGCTAGTGTCAAATAAGTCTTACCATAGTCACTATGTGAAAATGTTTTCAAACATGAAGTGCTTGACATATGCCACAGCCTCACTGTTTTATCCATTGAAGATGAAAGTAAGTACTGCAGGGTGTTTGAAAAAAGAAAGAAATTAAAAACTGTAATGGCTACAAAATCATAAGAAATACTACTGCAAGATTCACGGAATTGCAGCAATCATAATTTGGGCCTGCATTGCTGGAAGCATGTAACTATTGTTAACAAACATGAAGTTTGGATATGTACATAGCTGCAAAAGGTATATATAAACATAAATACCCATGTACAAATTGATTTAACATGCCAATTAGATACATCTGCTCACAAGAAGGACCCAACAAATTAAGTGCATCTGGTCATGCACTTAATTTGATGATCCAGTGAACTGCTAGCAGGATCAACTAACATTCTCTCAATAGATCTCTGAAATATCAATACAAAGTTGATGATCCAAGTCCAGGTTTCTAGACCACAAGCAATTAGTCGAGCAACATGTATCATGCAAGTTATGCAGGATTCCATGCTGAAATGCAACATGCTACAAGGATTTCCCGACACTCCCACCTACAGTATGTACTACTTTGGACAACTAATGATATAAGACGGTACCAAGTTAACTTCTTCATCTATACCAGAGTCCCCAGATTAGGATGCATCAGCACCTTTATTGAAACCTATATCCATCTTAAACACAAATAGATGAAATAACTTGTAATGTACTCCCAAAAGAAGGCTGAAATTTCTCTAAACAATATTTATATTATGTACTAGTACTAGTTGAGGAGATTCTGTTAAAGCAAACTGAATTTTGCAAAATATCATATTTTACATGTTGATGAATATGACATAATAAAAAAAACTTTTTCTCTAATTCTTACATTATAGCCATTTTAGGGATTACAATATTTCTAAAGGTACATTATAGTATTATGTGTATCTTATCAGTGTTAAGCAATGAATCATTTCTAGGATTTAGTCCCTTCAGAAAAATAAATGAAAAACAAGAGCCTCCATGCCCCATCATGTAAATAATATAATAGAATTGCTGAGCCTGGATGTGGTAATTAGCCTATAGCAGTATTTGGGTTGCTGAGCCTGGACAGGCAAGCAAACTGGCCAGATTGCTGTTTATGCATTATAACCTTCCTTCCTAAGAACAAAGGACTAGTCCTGAGCTAGAGGACTCCAATTTACATTCGATGTGTTCTGCGTTTAAAAAGAGAGAGAACTATCCTTAAAATTTGCATCCTGTCAATTTATCATTTGCAGTTAACTAAAATGTCAAGAGATTGAACCATATCAGTCCTTGACCACTTGGTCCCAAAGTGTTTCGTTCTGAAACAGTTGGACTCACAATAATGACAAAGAAGGTCTGTGTAAAAACACAGCACTCCTACTTCCAAAGTTTCCCCTTACATACTAAGATTCAAATTAACTGAGAGTTAAGAAGCCATTCTGTCACTTCTAAATTTTAGTAGAATTTAGGTCGTGACATTATGTTCAACCTTGACCCTTTTTACTCAAGAAGCATCAATAATTACGGAGGACTTTTGAATGAGTAGAAGACTTGCAACAATACCTGAGATTTAGACCAGCAGAGATCAAGCACATCCTCTGAATGTCCCTCAAAAGTTTTGACCGGTTTTTCCGACAATGCGAATACATGCTCTGGAAACATCAACCGGTCAGAGCTTGCGGAATTCCGAGACTCCAAGATTCTAGCCCGATGCTTCTCCCAACAGCTCCCATCAACACTCGCCAACGCCAATATTGGCTCCGGCGAACCATTGCACATAACTGCAACAAGTTGATTGCACACCGCATTTTCCTCCCGTTTCCTCTCAAACTCCGACACCTCCCAGACATGGATCACGCAATCCTCCCCAGCACTTGCGATGTACCGCCCATCGGGGCTAAACTTGATGCTCCAGATGGACCCGTTGTGCGCCTGTATCTCCTGGTTCATGAACAGGCCACTGAGCTCTTTGCATGTCTTTCCGTACTGCCGTACCTTAACACGCTCCGGGCAATGGCGCGCGGCGGTGACACTATCCTGGCTGTCGTCCGTTGCTGAGCTGGACCGGCGCCCTCCCTTCTCTGAGGACGTGTCCTTCTCGTCGCTGCTTCGGCGGTCGCGGGAGCCGACCACCATGGAGCCAGCGACGTTGCGGATGCTCCGGAGCCAGTTGCTGCGCCGCCTGTGGCGCGTCGCGCCGTTGCTTGAATCAGAGCTGGACCTCTGGATGAGGGCGGACGCACCGTTGTTGTTTGAACCGGAGTTTGCAACGTTCTGGCGGCGCATGAGCTCCTGGACGATGGGGGAGCGACCGACGCAGAGGTCGAACTCCTCCATGGTGAGTTGCCTCCCCGTGCCGACCTCGCGGAGCGCGAACTCCTCCTTCACCACGAACTCGCTGCCGTCGTCGAGGTTTCGGATTAGGCACCTGGGGTCCGCGCCATCGCCCTCTGGAGTGGCTTCGGAGGAGTCGGACGATGTTTGGCGCGACCGGACCGCGAGCGGGGGCTTGGTGGCGGAGGCCGGCACGGCGCCATCCGATCTGGATCGGGAGATGGGCGACACCATCTCCGGCCGGATGGGCCCGTCGTAGAAGGCCGATCGACCCATCTCGAGGCGCGCCAGAGAGGGGTCCCCTGAGAGCCCCATCATCTGGAGAAGCCTCCGGCGTCGTTCTTGCACGGGCGCTGGCTCCGACGTCCACACGTCGAGCGCCGCCGCCGCCGCAGCAGCCGCATCCCGACCCCGCCGCGGGTGGTCGTCGTCGTCCGAGGCCGAGGTGGAGGAGCAGGAGCAGGAGGACAGCACGCGGTCCCGCGCCTCATAGAACACCTCCTCCTCTTCCTCCTCCTCCTCCTCCTCGGCGCCGCTCATCTCCTCGCCCGCATTGACCGCCCAGACAGATCGAGCAGGCGCACGGGGAATTGCCCGGCCGCCCTATAGGGGCAAGGATAAGGAGGGGATGCACGCGACGGCGCGACGGGGAGAGGAGCAGCAACCGAGCGGCGGCTGGGGATGGCGTCAGATCCACCACGAGGCCCGAACCCGCCCGCGCGCGACCGGTTCGTCGTCCGCCCAATCGCGACGGCTTCCTGCCCTCGCCCCCCCGCCAGCGTCAGCTGCTGCCTGTCTGCGTGGCTGGTAGTTGGTGCTGGTGCCGTCGTCGTTGTTATTGCGGTGATGCCAACGCACCCCTCCACGCCCCTTCCTCTGCCCGCGTCGCGTCGTCGTCGTCGTCGTCGTCGGTTTTGTTACCACCGGGTTACTGTTTACTGTCGGGTTGGTGGTACGCTCGTCCTTGGCCTTTTCGGGGGCGCGGCCTCCCCCGTCCTGTGAGGATGGAAGGGGAGTTAAAATTCGGCGACCGCGGGGCCCAGGCGTCAGTGGGTTGTGTCCGGCCGCGGCGCGAGGCAATGTTAACCGCTCGTGCCGTTTCGGGGAAGTGGACTAGTCCTCCTCGTGGAGGCAGGGTGATTTATTTGGGGCCGTGTTTTTGGAAGCGAGAAGAGGAAACGGAGGTGGCGCCGTCGTTCGGTTTACTTTTCAGTTCCCGGCACCAGCAGGCGACGACGCGTCCTTTGGAGTATGCACATACCATTGACTTGTGTCACTGTTTGATGGTGCCATTTGTCCTCTTTTTCGTTTCAGTGTACTACTCTAGATAGTACTCCTGAGGATGCCAACGAAATCTCCACTCGACAATCTGCGAGCATCTGTTAAGCCCCATCAGAAATGCGCTGCACAGATGCATTTGATAATCGAAGGAAAGAAAGAAAAGAAAAGAGTAGATGCTAAACCCAAGCACGTAAAAAGAACGCATAGACGCGCAGGCTATACCAGGGTAGCACCACATGCACAGGGCCAGGACCATCACGCGCCCGGCGCAGCACTCCATCAAAGCTCCCCTCTAAACCGCCGACGGCAATGGCATCCTATGCCGGCCCGGCATCACCAGCCAGCGTGCGTACGTAAGTACGCGTATACGTATGCCGTCCTCAGCGCTCGCCGCCAGAGAGAGGCAGAGAAAACCCAACCCCCGCCCCGATCGAGAGAGCTCGCGCGGTCCCCATGCCGTGCAGGAGGAGCACGGCGGCACGCACGCATCTGATGTCGCTTTGCCTCCTTGGCCCCCGGCGCGCGCGAGCGGTGCGGGTTGGTTGGGGGGGCTTTTGCCCTTGGGCGCGCGCGTAAGCGTAAGCCGTCGGCTGGGCGCGGCATGATTAAGCAAAGCGCAAGCACAAACCACCCGGGTCATGCCGTGTCTCTCGTGCGTTAATCAAAGCCTGCTTTCATCGCGCCTAAGGAAACGCAGGCCGCGGACCAGTGGACCATCCAATAACGTCCTCCGGCTAGCCGGCCGGGCCCCGTCCATTTTTCTACCCCTGTCAGCAGCCGGAGCTAGCTCATGTAGGTTTGCACTTTGCAGCTGGATTTTTACTGCTCCTATTAGATTCTCCTTGGTACGTGCCACTAACTGATCAAGAGATTAAGTTGTCCGTTTAATCGTGACGGTTCACTCCAAGTATATGCGGTGCAGTAGTATATCCGTTTATCTTTCGACGTCTGTATTGGTGTTTATCGATCTGTTTCTATATCGACACAAAACGATGGGTGTCGACAGTGTCGCTGTCTCAGTGTCTCGAACGTAGTGAACACCGCGTGCTCATGAATGGCCGAGATAATTTGAAGAGTAAAATAGAGAAGGATCGATTTCACGTTAGGCGTCTCCTTTGTGGAGTTGTGGTGTGCATCGGCCGCAGCTTGAAATGGGGGGATATTATGTGGTGAAAACGAGGTTAACTACCACCGGGTTGTCTGCCTGTACACGCCCCTGTCGTTTTTGACGCCATGACCGACCAGTGCTGGATGGTTACGCGCCGACCCATCGATATAGAAGTGGCGAATTATTGCGGGGTCAACAAAGCAAGCCCATGCCCTCTGATCAAGTATTTTTCGTCCTTTTTTGTGGAGTATACAGATCCTGAAAAGGACCGATAGAACAGCAACTGAGTTTTTAGAACAGCGACTGAATAGCCCTGTGTTTTGCGAGTTGTTCGTTCTTCTTACCGGGTAATTAAAAATATCTGGTATTAGGCGAATTTGGTAAGCAGCTGCAACCAGACATTGTGCTTCTTACATGTTAATTAGGAGTAGTATATTGGTGCCACTTGATGCATATCCGTTCCTAACCTGGCTTTGGACTGCCTACCGCTGTACATACATATACTTGCTGAGTTGTGCTCTGCTACAAAGTCAGCACCAAGCCACCAACAATTGCCACCCCAAACTTGTATACTTTTATTAGCCATGTGAGGTAGGATTAGGAAGGCTAATTAGCCGCATTTAACTATGCATCATATCGCGCACATGAGGAAGACATTGGGGAATATATTAGTAGTCGCAAAGCAAGCCTCCAAAGAGCTAGCTAGAGATACCTTTTTTAGCTCTGAGCCTGGGATCTCGTCTAAATAATTTTACACCTACAAGAGTTTTGACTGATAAGGTGGACGAGGACTAGGACTTGCAGTGCGAGCACGAACTAACTTTACTCTAATCCAGTCCAATCCCACTGGCAAGAGTGGCAAGACACGGTGATGACATGTGATGTGAACGAGAGTTGCCAGGATTGCAAGGGAAGGTAATGGATAAGATAAGTACATCTACACAGCAACAGCGCAAGGATCCTGATTAATTAACTCTCTAACCAACAGCTTTGTGCTAAACAACTCTTTGGTTTCGATGAAAGCAGAGTCAGGGAGAGGAAGGTAGCTTGGGGAAAGCCTACCCCTACCTACTAGCTGCATAGGGTGAGGGTGGTACTGAGGGAAAAAGGCTGAAAAGGATCGCTAAAAACATGTGTCTCCATCAATGCATGGCCAATGAATTTACCACGGCCATGGCTTATTGTTGCAATGGAAGCACCACATGTAAAGTGCTGCCAGATGACCTGTTGCAATCTGAAAACAGTTGCACGTCTCTGTACATATTGCTTTCGACTTCTCCCATTCCATTGACTTGTCAGTTTTCCTAGCAAACAACATATTATATAGATGCAACGACTTTTCCGGCTCACTTGGAAAAAACCCCTGACCAGGAAGCCTGGCACGTCAATTCTACTCTTCTACGACACCAAAGCTCATTACTGGCTGATCAAGGAATTAGGCAGTAAATAACGAGCCATTTTCAGCAACTGACGGGGGTGCGAATATTTCCCGCATTGTGCTTTTCAAAAAGGTTCCTGTCTGTCTGGGAAGAAAGGCTACTACTCGCCCGACCGACAATCATTTTTGAGATAAGTAACCATAAATGCCAGATGAAACGTGTGTAGCTCTCCTATGCATGCTAACCTTCTCAAGGACCGTAGCGATTCGTGTCCCGGAACAGGGAGGCATCCCTACGAAGTATACGCAAGAAATCAGCTGAGAATCCAAGAAGCTGGATTTTTTAGATTCTGATTTTTAGTTTATTTTTTAAATTCTAAAACTACATATTTTTAAAAAATATATAAAAATCTAAACTGTTTAATGAAACTAAAGAGTTTAAAATAAGCTACAGCTAACCTAAGCTCTTCTTCAAACAGAGTCCTGGTGTATGCAGTATCCTCCCAGACGACGGTGGGTCAGTAGCGGTGTGGCGCGGCAGTTCGGCACGTAGGCGCCGATCCACTGCCGCAGCTGCATGCTCGTGCCACGCGTACCCGTGGCGCCCTCGGCCTCGGGCCACAGCTGCAAGGGCGATAGGCGTGGCACGGAGCAGATGCCGGACGGCTTCGCTGCAAGGGGCGAGCTTGGGTGGTGGTGTATGCGTGGTGATTTTTTACTGTTACTAATTTAATTTTTTTTTTAATTTACAAAACTAATTTTCGATTGGGATCAATTGCAAAACTACCCTCTTGCCGCCCTGGGCCGCGGCGGGATTTAAAAACCGCCGTGGCCCAGGGCGGCGAATGGCATCCTCGTCACCCGGGGCTAACGGCGCCGGCCGCCGTTAGCCCCGGGGAGGCCACGTGGATTCGCCGCCCTGGGGGACGGCGGCAAATCCACTGGACCGTCCGCCCAGCAATCGGACGGTCCGTCCGCACAGGGATCGGACCGTCCGATCGAACCGTTCCCTCCCGATCGAACCATTGCCCACGCAGGCCTCGGCCCCCTGGAGCCATTTGCAAATTACCAAATTTGAAAATTTTGTTGCTAATTTTTAACCCCAAAATTTTTGAAAATTTTTTTGTCAAAATTAAATTCTTAAATTATATTTATTGTGCCATTGCATTTATTGAGTCGATGTTTAAAAAAAACCAAATATCATATATTGTTCACGTCGTGAAAAGAACTTGTCAAACTGAGGGTATTCCCGGATCGCCACTCGCATTCCACTCCTCGTATGTCTGGATTGGCACTCGCAATCCACTCCTCCCCGTCTTTCGCCTACACGCTTAACAAAATTTAGTTTTAATCGTGGTTTAGGGTATGTTTTTGAAAGTTTTTTTTTATAATCCGACGATGGTGGGCGTTGGTTTATAAAATCGTGCTGATCATTTTTTCAAGTTTATTTTTGGTAAAACTTAATTAATGACATGGTAATAGGCCGGTCCGTTTTAATGACATGATAATAGGTAGATGCGGGCCATTCGTATTGCGGCATGAAGGCCCGCTGAAGGACGCTCTGCCTAGGACTTGCTAACGATGGGAAACTTTTGATTTCGGAGTAGCTGCCAGGATTCCTCGCACAAATGGTTTGCAGTAGACGAGGCAAATTATTGTACGAAGCTTCAAAACTACCGAATCTCATTTCAATTATCTTCTGTTTGGCCCTCCATGCCTTGGCATATGTAATGGTGTACTTGTACTTCTCCTCGATGCGGCTGATAATTGACTTGGGCTCGAACCGGAGGTTCTCCACAACAGCATAATACAGCTCTGAAGCGATGAATGCAGATGATATGTTCTTGTGGTACTTCTGAACACCCGGAAGATGGCAGTTGTGCTCTGTTACGATTGACACGGACCAACAGTCGTCATATTTCTTCCTGGATGCGTACATCCTCCATGGACATCCATCGCTTGAACTTGCACATTTCACTTCGTACACCGATCTTGTGGACTTTGATACCCAGAACTCCCTCCCAAATAACACGGCCACATCTTCACAGCCTCTGTCAACTGTGGCTTTTTTCGGCGTATCTAGCGCTTGCACCACTTCATTCTGCCGATACTCCCATGCCACGGTGTGCCCTCTGAACAACGAGTCCGGAGAAGTCCTCGTTGTCCCATTCTGCCGGGTTGTACATCGTCCTCCGAAGAATCATCATCCTCCATATGCTCAGGTTCTGAGTCTTCAATTCCATCTCCTGTACTAGACCTAGTGTCTCTCCCCTTCATCTGCAAACCCCCCGGTCCCATGTCTTCTTGGCCTCCTTCCTCTCTGGCACCCTCGTCTTCTGCCTCATTTTGCTCCCCTGTTTCATCGGGTCCTTCCGCTGTACTCGGACCAGCCTGATCAATGCTGACCACGTCATGCACTACCACTAGGATGCTCGGTGCCCATCCTCGCTGCAGTGCACTCTCCACAAAAAATACCCAGCTGGTCGTTGAATCTATTGGCATCAATTCCCACCAAAAACCTTCCACAGCCCAACTAACCAGTGCGTACACCGTAATTGCATTTACTTGAGGATCTACTCCGAATCCCCTCATTAACCAATTATAAACTCTAGGAAAACTTCTCTCAGCTGGAGCTATAATTCCCTTTTGTGCTACGTTGAACTCCGATAAATCTACCCCATATTGCCCTTGTCTGACATTTCCTTCACCGTGATATATCGCGAATACAACTCTATTTGCCATTTCTGTTCACAAAAAAGATTTTATTAATCTGTACTAATCAATATTCGTTCCATAAAAAGGCTATACGTATGAGTCAAACCATTACCGTTTCTATATTTTACAAACTGACCCAGCGGTGCTAATAAAGTTATACGCTAGGTTTATCTAACGTGTCAAAATGACGTATACCAACGATGGCCATGGCGGAGCATATTTATTTTTAAAATATCTACAATTTACTACTTCTCCGCTATGTTCTTCTAGTACGGCCAAATAAATTTAACACTAACGATGGTTATGCCAAACCGCTAATGTTTTCATACTATATCGGATATTACACTACATGTCTACTACTAATTAACATTTGTCTAAAAAATTGACTACATAACAGAGGGAGATCAAAAAAATACCTGGATTCGGCTAAAAAATCTGTGAGGGCTTCGCCGCTGTATTTCTCCTCCTTTCCCTCAGCTCTATTGGACGAACGCTGGAGGCGGAAGGGAGAAATAACGCGCGGCGACTGCAGGAAGGGATTTTATAGGGCACGGCAAAAAACCGCCCTCCCCTAGGGCGGCGAATGGCTATAACCCGCCCTGGGGGACGGCGGCGAATGCCCCTAGGGGGCCGAATGCAAAATTACATTCGCCGCCGTTCCCCAGGGCGGCGAATCCACGTGGCCTCCCCGGGGCTAACGGCGGCGCCGTTAGCCCCGGGTAACGGGGATGCCATTCGCCGCCCTGGGCCACGGCGGTTTTTAAATCCCGCCGTGGCCCAGGGCGGCAAGAGGGTAGTTTTGCAATTGATCCCAATCGAAAATTAGTTTTATAAATTAAAAAAAAAAATAAATTAGTAACAGTAAAAATTCCGTTGCGTGGTAGTGGTGGCGTTGGTCCGTTGTGTGTTACACAGTGACAGCGTGCGAGATTTGGGGCCCGTCAGTCCGTCAGGGCAGGCGCTGCCATATGGGCTCATGCTGAGATTAGGCACTGGTGCCGTGGGCGCCGCATGTCAGAGGGTCAGTGCTGTGAGTTACCGCTGTGGTTAAGTGGTTATTGATTACGACTCTCTTCGCTGGGGTTTCGAAGGTTGGTCTCAGCAAAACTGCAAAACACCGATACGCTTTGTACGATTAACGGATTAAGTATATATATTAGTTACTCAAATTATTATCTTAGACTAAGAATTTGTTTTATAAAAAGTGTATTTTTTAGTAAGGTCTATTAGACATTTTTAATATAACTGCATCGTTTTAAACATCCAACCAATAGTTTTCTCTTTCTTTTTTTCTTCTTTCTCTTTATTTTTTCTTTATATTATTTAAGGGTATAGCCGAAGACAGAGTGACTATAGCTCTATTTAGAGGAGCTTTGTTAGCTTTAGCTTTTTCTTAGAATGTCCAGTTGGCAAAAGCTCCTCTAAACAAATCAGATTCTTCATCTAAATTCTAAGAAATTATAGTTATAGAATTTAAAAAATAAACTAGAAGTAAGAAACTAAATAACCTAACTTCTTTAAATTCTTACTCGTTGACTTCTTACCAACTATTTATTAGTAGAATTTTAAGTTTCTCTAAACAGGGTCTATAACTGGTGGTATAGCTTGATGGCTTCCATTGTACGCGACAGCTTTCTCCGCATGTGACGGATAGATACATCTTTATTTTAGGACACTTGGCCAAGTACATTTCTTTTCTGCACATGACCATGCGTTGCCTATAGCATACTAGCACTGTGGAGATGCGCGCTGAGCCATACAAAACAGACAGCCTCCACTGTAGGGAGGGAATGGCCGGTCGCTTGGTTCTGTACTTCTGTCGTTCCTGTAGAGCAGGGTTTATCTTGTGGCTATGGCTGGGTTTACTGCACCCCAATAGTAAAGGTGTTCTAAGTGGTAACTACGACAAATAACCAGAAATCAGAAAAAAAATTATTAAAAATTTAAATTATTTTTAAATTTGTTTAAATTTAATAGGGTTATTGCATGGTTACCGTTATCATTATCGTACCTACTGATCTAGTGATAAACCCGGTTATCAAGGTAATTATATTGTAACCGACGATATTATCAACCTTGTCATGGAATCCCTCGTCCAGCTAGCTAGCTAAGCTAGAATGTGTCTTTGGGTATCCATAATTCTCTGTGTACTCTTATCATCGATCATCTTGTTACATGACTTATGTTTTAACTTGAAGGTATTGTTTACTCCCCCTATCTTAAAATAGTACTACTTATAAAATTTAAATTTATCTTTTAATACTACTACTTATTTATCTATCTTTCCATCTCAACCAATCACATTCTTCTCTATTTAATTTTTTTATCTACTTTCTTACCTCAATCAATCAGTTATGATCATTTCTCAACCTTAACCTTATTTTTTTTTTAAAAAATAATTTAAAGTATTTTGAGATAGGGGTAGTATATGTTTTGAAATCGAGCAAGCGATGTGGATGCTATATTAAAAGTAGGATGGCTACATATAAACACAGATTTGAAATGAAAAGCAAAAAGGACATAACAAGCCAGACGTAGCCATTTGGCTGTTCAACCTATCAGTTTTTCTTTCAATCCTACTCGTTCAGCATGACCAACGCCAGTCCCTTTGACCCGGCCATACTCCTCCGCGATCTTGTCGATGACTTGCTGCGCCGTGGCTTCTGTGCTTCTGAACACCCGGTTATTATGCTCTCTCTAGATTTTCCACACCACAATAATGTAGAGTGATCTGTTTGCTCCACTAATCATATAGGTGTTCATCTTGCATTTGGCTTGCCGTTATTTGTATCTGAGTCTTTGTCTCGCACCGGCCCAGATCTTTTACGAAAAAGAACAATCTTTAAATACGTGATGCATTGTCTTCAGGTCTCTCATATGGTAAAAATATAGTTGTTCGGGCATCCTCTCATGTACAATCTATAACGCTAATGTGACCGAAGCAAAGAGAAATGCTTGTACTTGGAGAACATATTTCTCATAAAACCCTGTGCATGGTGTACGAACAAATAGCTGTCCTCTACAAGTTAGCGGAACCACTGTTCCCATACATATTGGTCATCATCATATCATGCTCTGATTGACATCCTCGTCGCGCTTGGGGCGCCCAACCAAATCATGGGCCTTGCATGCATCCTCTCCAGCAAAACGTTAATTAGGCACCCTGCCACACACCGCCTGATTGTTTTGTCAACCAAGCTAGATAACATGCCGTTGATGTCAATCGCCTGACGTGCGCAGTGCACTTCTCCGATCGATCTGTCGACACATATGCTGTAGCTTACGGCCGTCCTGCCAGCAGTGGATCGAGATCTAGAACGAACCTCTCGTGCCGGGCCACGTACGTACGGCGGCAGCACGAGGGCGACGCTGCGGGAGCCTGAGAGCTCGTACGTACTGCGGGTGCCGGCGTGCCACCATCCTTTTCTTCAACCGGTTGCCGTACGTGTTGCATGCGCGAGGCAAGCGTTTCTCTCATCTCTGTCACGCCACCGTGCCGGCTGCCCGGTTTCGTCTCACCTACCTGGCTACCTTGCAGACCGAGAGAGAGGGCTGAAGGCTGACAAAGCTAGACATATGTGCGCAGCAAGCTACATGTAAAGTTTTAGAGATGTGATAGGGACAATGTAGGGCATGCATTTGCTATGTTCGGGATTAGTTGGACCATGACAGTGGCATTAAGGGATCCAGCATTCCAGAGAGCGGACAACATGGGTTGGTGAGCCTGCCGCTTTGGTTTATTGTGTCTTTGATTGTTTGTGTGGGTACGAGCAAAATTATTATGAGCGATGACCAGCTTCGGTAGATCCATATACATAGTGCAAGGCCCTATTTAATGAGCTTTTACGAGGGTTGAAAATAAGCCACCACGTTCACTTTAAAAATAAAAAAGAACACGTTAATTGAAAAAAGAAAAAGATTTATATTATTAGATCACGGTGAATCTACGTTACAACATTGTAGGATCATTGATTGACATATATTTGTACGTATTTTAAAATACGGTTGTATCTTTGAATCTTACTGTAAAAATTGTATATATTTATTCTAATTATACTTTAAAATTATATTGTACAAAAAATACAATTGTATCTATCACTACCACAAACCCACTTATCTGTAACAGCTCGAAATCCTTATCTATACGGGCGAGCCAACCATTATACTATTTTGGTCATAGATATGGAGACTCATCTGACCACCCGTTATAGATATAAGTCATTTATAACGGCTCGGGATGATAAGTTGTCACTGATGTGAAAATTTGGACGGCAAAAAAGGGCAAAAATTAGTCCCAGCATGTCGCTGTGGCGCTGTCGTTGAGGCCGGATCCAGCACCCGCCATCGTCGTCGTGGCTAGGTCGAGTTCCCGCCTTTGTCACTGTGGCTGTCAAGGCTGGATCCAGTGCCCACCCACCATTGTCGCTATTGTCATCGAGGCTTAGGCCATGGGAGCATGGCGGAGGAAGAGGAGCCGCCCAATGCCGCTTCTGAGGTCGGATTCGTCGCGGCCTGTCATCATCAAGGCCGCATCCGCTGCTCCCCGCCCTGGAAGAGGAGCCGCTCCCCGTCGCTTACGAGCTCGGATTCACCACGTCCAGCCATCATCAAGGCCACTCCCCGCTTGCCGCGCTGGAAGAAGAGCCACTCCCTGCTGGCGTCACACTTGCCGGGCCCCATGGACGCCGCGCCATCGTGGTCACTGTAGGCCAGATCCGGAGTGGAGGCGGTGCCAGCGCTGGGGACAAGGAGGGAGCGCGACACAGTGTGTGACTGCGTTGGCGTCGTGGAGTCTTGATCCGGCGCAATGAATAGGAGGAGTCGGCGATGCTCCTCGCTGACTCGGGGAGGAGGCGGCCTAGGTGACGGAGGAGGTCAGGAGGAGGTGGAGAAGGTAAGGGTCTGGTCTGGTGGGTGGTGCTTTTGTAACGGTTACAAACAATTAACCCGTTATATATGTCCTTAGGTCATCTCTAATGACTCTTAAATAAAGAGTCGTTATGTATAACTTGACATCAGTAATGGCAGCCATTACAGATGACCAACAGTGCCACATCTGTAATGGTTACTCTTTAAGAGCTGTTACAAATAGGTAGTCACCACTGACGGGTGTTTGCCCCTACAAATATGTTTAACTTAACTGTTAATATATACAGTCGTTCCAGGTATAATAATCTGTAACGGGTCTCTTTGAGCCGTTACAGATGACCTGTTAGAGACGTGAGGTTCTGTAGTAGTGCATGAAAATAAAATTTAGAGTAGGACAACCCTTTCCAGAGCACAAATCTTTAAATTATTAGTGAATTTTACTTTTTTTTACGAAACACAGTACATACACAACGCTCATATACATGCGCTCATATTACTTATTCTCTATGAACCTTGTCACACCCCGATCTGTGTCACCCCGCCCTGGCAACACCGTACGGACGGTGCCAAGGAGGGTGCACCGCGGGAGAAACGGCGAACCGTCTCTTGTGGAACCGCGATACCGGTACCAATCCCAGGAAAAAATGATGCTGGTACCTCGCGGTAACATGATGAATATATTGCAATACTAATAATAATTTATACCTTTATGTTGCAACTTGGGTAATCCCTTGGTAGCAAACCTCATCAGAGAAACAGCGGCAACAGAACTTAGCATAGTTAGAACACCAATCCATGGGCAATGGCTTGGGTCTAGGGACGAAACCCTGACATTCACCATCTTCAACCTATACTAAGAAAGGGGGAGAAAAACAACAACGATAGAAGAGTGAGTACTTTAGTACTCAACAAACCACAGGGAAATGTGAAGCATGCAAGCTTCAAAGGAGGCTGGTTTATTTGCAAGTTTTTTCTTTCAAAAACCTTTTCTAAACTCTAAGTGTGGAGTTTTTATAAATCCATTTGGAAGGAGACTCACCGTCTCGATCCGACCGCAAGTTTCTTTGCAATAACTCAAGCGAAAAGCAAAGTTTTAGTCTTAGTTATTTTCCCTTCTTTTCCTCTATTAGTTTATCTCCATTTTCTCAAATACATCCATCAGTTGTCTCAACTGTGCGTGAATATACTCATTACATCTTATACCTTGGCCTTCTTGAGCCATCCATGTCCTATAGCCATCCGCTTCCCTTCAGGAAGCCTACTCTATATGCCATCCAGCATCCCGGGTCACACAGGCCCGTTTCAGGACCACTCAGGTCATTCGTCAATCACACAGACCAGCTCTGGCAACGATTTCCATTCCCACAAACTAGTTTCACAAAGCACAAGCAAAACAAAACTATGCTAAGAGAATCATCTCACATTCGCCCTTAACCGTGGGCACGGCTGTTCGAACAGTTTAGCTAAACTTTGCAGAGGTTGCACGCTTTACCCACATGACACAAAACTTACACTGAGTACTGGCCGGTACCGGAAGTTCGTGACAAGGCCTTTCGAAAGCTAACCCATAAATATCCCATGCCACATAGTTGGGTCGAGTCTCACGACCAAGCATCCGACAAGTCCATACTTCATTTACTCAGGGATCCTGGTAATGTCTCCTACTTCTACCGTCAATAGAATATAAATGCCATGTAAGCGCATTAAGTCCATATGCATAAGTCTCCATCTTCTACATCCCGGCATCCCACAACTACTGGCATACAAGATAAACATGAATCAACAATTTACTTTTCCAGGGGTATCCCACAATACCCGTGTGGTCGCACTGTAAGATGCTTGGATGGAATTCTCGAAGGAATCGGTCCTTATATGCGAATACAGAACCAAGCCACGCAGGCGAGCATACCGCATCGCGAGCTTTCGCAAAACTATCACTTTCCTTTTAAAACCCACCAACACCAAGTGTCGGGTTTTCCAAAACGATTACCAAACCATTTTTCCCCCAAGTCGTCATTTATCAGTGTATGTGGGGGGTTTGACTAATACCCATGCTCAAAGAGCACGGATACGAAGGTACCATTTTAGTGGAGTGACAAGGAGATTAAGAGTTTCTAACATCCTATGGAAAATAATGTAACTAATAGGTAGGTCCGTCGGTTACACGCAAACCGAGGTCGAATCAGATTAAAGTGTATACTAGTCATGTAATTTTTCAATCAACACATTTCCTAAAATTAGGAGCAATATGATCGAAGAGTGGCTTGCCTTGGTCTTGGTTGCCAGGTTGTCGAAGTTCGCGCGTTGGGCGAATATCCGAAATATTTGCTACGCGATCCACAAAGAAAAACCATACAAAAACCTACAAATATATAATATTTATTATAAACTAATAGTGCCATTAGGTAGATCTCGATTTTAGAAAAATTTTGGAAGTTGAACGGAGTCGATCGGACTTACGGTTGAGGAGTTATGAATTTTCGAAGTTTAAACTCTTTTTCTGGATAGGAGAAAAGTACTTACTAAAAATGGCAGGGGAATATTATCTTGGAATATTCCCCTTGGGTGACTGACATGCGGGGCCTACTATTAGTGATATGGAGAGGAGGGAGAGCTTATGGCTCACTGTGGACTTGGTTTATGGAGAGAGGGAGAGAAGAGGTAGGTGGACTGGGCTCACAAAGGTAATGGGTGGTGGACCGGGGAACCTAGACCCACCGGTCAATGGACCGGTCTACCAAAGACCAGGACTTACGGACGGGGGAAGGGGCAGTTGGGGGGTGACAGGACACTGGTGGGGCCTACTTGGGGCCCATTGGCAGTGCCCCCTTTTTCTTTCTCTTCTTTTTTTTCTTTACTCTCCTTTCCTTCTTCTTTCTTCTCTGTTTTCCTCGCTCCTCTCTTTATCCCCTCACGAGGCGAGGCCGAACGGCGTGGGGTGCCGGCCAGTGCGAGCGCGAGGCTCTGGCCGGTCGCCGGTGATGGCAGCTGGTGGCGAACAGCGGCGGGGCAGAGGCGGGAAGGGCATGCCAGGTAGCAATAGGAACGCGTAGGCAATGGCTTGGCTTGGGTGGCGATGGCAGCGGTGGGGTTTAGGTGGCAACCGACTAACGGCGGCGGCTAGAGGGGCGGAGCTCGTCGGGTAGCTTTCGGCGAGTGGCGGACACCGACAGCGATGATGGAGGGCCTCGCACGGAGGCCGGGTGGCTGAGTTGAGCGGTTGCTCCGCTTGGGTCGACGGCCGAGGCAGAGCCCAGCGGAGAGAACTCCGGCGAGTAGTGGCTTGTCAAGCGGTGGTGGCCGTGGAGGAAAAATTGCGGGGGAGCTCTGAAAGTTGGCGGGCACCGGCAACGCTAAAGGGCTGGGCTCGGCGGGGAGGTCTCCGGGTCGATGATTGCCGGCGGAGGGGGCTCTAGATGGGCGACAGTGATGGAGTTATGGCGGCGGCGAGCTTGTGAGAGGGTGTGCAGGCTTTTATAGCCACGGCACGCTGCGAGGACGGAGGGGGAGCCGTCCACCCGGTAGTCCGAAGGGAGCGGTGGTCCGTGGCACGTGGTACCGTCTTATGGACCAGCGGTCCAAGGGCGGCGCGGTGAGGACAGTATGACGGCAAGGAGAGATGGGACGAGGCGTGGGCAGCAGAGACGTGCACGGCGTAGGCGGCAGTGCCTGGCTAGATTTGCGGCGAGACAACCGCGGCTGACAGCGCGGCGTAGAGGCGACAGGACGAGAGCGCGTGGGTGGCGTCCTCCTGCTCTGCGGCGATCCGAAGGGAGCTGTGGCTGGCTTCGGTCCGACGGTCCTTCAGTCATCTCAGCGGGTGGCGGTGACTGGGGAAAGACAGGGCAGAGGCATGGCCGAGCGAGGTGACCCGACGGGAGTGGCGGAAAGCACGGGTACGGCAGTGACGGGTGAGACGCGGTGAGGTTCACATGGCTGGGGCTTTTGGGGGGGGGGGGGGGGGGGGCGCGATGCATGGAGCTAGGTGTGCAGTGACGAGGACGGCACATGCTCTTGGTCCGGCTCGGCATTTTGCCGAGCACGAGGCGGGCGTGCGCGGCCGGTTGGATCGGGGAGGAAGATGAGTGTGCAGTGGCGTGCGAACGGTCGTCTGCCAGATTGGCATGGGGTGGGTCCCGTATGGCGGTGGCCGATGGATGGGTGGGCATGTGCACGAAGGAGATCAGGCGGGCGCTCATGTTACGGGCGTAGTCGCGGCCCACGGGGAGGAGAGGATGTGCGTGATGCTAGGCCTGCAGCAGGCTGGCATAAATGGGCTGGCTGGGCTGAGAAGAGGAGAGGGATGGCCCATGTGCACAGTGGCCTTTATCTATTTCTTTTTAATTCTTGGAGGAGTCTTATTGGGAGTATTGGAATGGATAGAAGAATTTAAATTTGGTATATGGATAAGGATTCTTAGACCTCCAAGGAGAAGTATTTCGACTGAGACCTTTGTCAATTGACAAGAATTTTAAAATTTGAAAGCACTTGAATAAATTTGAGAGGAGGATGGAAAGACAGGGAAACTTGAGGGATATTTGTAATCAAACTCTAGCATTTGATTCCCCGGGATTTCAAAATTGTTAGGTTGGTATAGCGACTTAAATTTTGATATATGAGATGAGGTTTGGCCCTTGGACTGAATTTAAATAATTTCGAACGGATTGCGAGTAAAGGATTTTTAAAGCAGGATTTGATCTTGTAAACTAAACCCTTAGAATTTATTTGGGAGGACTTCAAAGGGATTTCAAGAAGGGTTTAATTTGAATTTTGCTAAATGAATTCTCAGAGAATTTCAGGGTTTTTCGAATAGATTATATAGAGACGGGAAACATTCCTTCTTTGGAAAGGCTTTAATATTTTGAGAAAATAGATGAAATTTTTGGTAGGTCGGGAATGTTATTCGAGGAAGGCATTTTGAGGTGAGAGTTTAGGTTCACGAGGAATGATTTTATTGAGATCTTTGGCACGATTCCTAGATACACACAAAGAACCAAATTTTTTGAACGTACAAATTTTATTAAAATAGTTTTTCAAAAATACACGAGATTCGGGGCGTTACAATCTGGCACCGCCGTACAATGGCATCAAATAGGGCGTGTCACAGGAGTCCTTAAAGCGACCACATAGGCATCACACACACCGGACCGGTCTTGTGTCGCAAATCTCTATTTTTGAAACTTATTTTGCTTTCACAGGGCACCGACCCAGGTGTCGGGTTTTCTAAACGTTTCGTAAAACCAAGTTTTACCCAAGAAGTTTCTCAAATTTTAAGTTCAAAGGGCGACCGTTAGTACCCGCGCAATAGTGCATGAATACCGAGGCGCGGTAACGGTGGTTACAAGGAAACAAGGTATTTCAATCATCAAGGAAGGATTTAGATGCAGCAAGTTTAGGAAGGTCCACCGATCTGATGTGCAGACGGGACTGCATAGATTAGTGCACGCCTATCGATGCAAGTTTCGCAATCAAAATAATTTAAATTTCAATTATAGGCTTGATTGATAAAAGGTGACTTGTTTTGCTCTAGGTCTTCAAGAGTCTTCGAGAAATCGTCGCAAAATTCGCTCCAAAACGAATTTCCGACGGTCGTTTACTATGTGCAAACACTCAAAATCTACACAAAGACCAGTAAAAAGATCCTATTTAGTACTACTAATAGTGCCATTAGATAGATCTCAATTAAAGAAAATTACTGGAGTTGGAACGGAGTCAAACGGAGTTACAGAACAAAAGTTATGAATTTCCGAAGTTTAATCGAATTTCTGGATTGAGGAAATGATTAATTGGAAATCTGGAAAGGGAATATTCCTTGGGAATAAACCCTTGGAAGTCACTGATTGGTGGGGCCACTATTACATAGGGCCCACAGATCAGTGGGAAAGAAACAAGAATGGTTGTTGTGTCAAAGGAGAGAAAAGGAGGTGGGGCCTATCTACTAGTCTCACTGGGAGGGTGACACCATGGCTGCTAGCAGATCTGACGAGATAGGCCCACGCGCTAATGTTTCAAGGGGGGCTTGGCTCACTGGCGCTAGGCCCGGTGGCGGTGGATACATCCTTCAAGGGTGTGGCTTACGGTGAATAGGAGTAGGGCCCACTTGGCAGTTGCTTGGTCCACGTGAACCGGGCGTCTGCAGGGAGGTGACTAGGGCGTGATCCACGGTGAACCAAGGCACGGAGGCCCACAGGTCAGCGTCTGCGGCGCGATGGACCAAGCACGTGCACAGGGAACGGACGGCCGACTCAGCACACGCGGGCCTGGATGACGCTGAGCTGTCGCCTGCCTAGACCGCCACGTGGTCATCTTCCCTGGAAGGCCATAGAGCGAGAGAGGGAGTTGGCAGATCGGACGGCTACCGACGGTGAGATCGAGACGACGAACAACGGCGAAACGCGGCGAGCGACGGCGCTAGCGGGGAGAGGAGAGGCAGAGGAGTTGATTGAGCGGTTCGGATTCTCCGTGGGATCTAGTGACGGTGACCAGTGACGCGATGCTGAGGCGGCGGGGAGAGAGAAGAGGGGAGAAGGGAATCGGCCCAGCAGTTAGAGGATGTATCCGATGGCCCCAAGGATGGCCGGCGGTGCGAGCCAAAAGATGGCGCGAGGGTCGATCTCTTGAGCGTTGAAGGGGACTTAAACTTAGAGACGTTTGAAGCTCACCGGCGGGGACATGAATGGAGTAGGCGATGGAGCTCAAGATCATGACGCGGAAGCCGAGGATGGGTCGATAGGGCGGCGGCGCTTGGGCTCCAAGGCGCGGTGCTCGGGCTCAGGGGCAAGAAATCTTCGGTTGTCCTCGGGTTGACAGTACGGCCTTCAGCGTCTGTGGTGGACAGGAGCTCGGCGAGGGCTCCCGAAAGCGCAAGGGTGGAAGAAGAGGGAATGGGAAGCCTCGACGGTTTTTATAGGCGCTCGAGGTCGGGCGGACAATAGTTGAGGCTCAATCATAGAGGTGAGGAGGAGAGAGAGGCGGGAGATGCCAAGGCGAAATTCTCCTCGCGGGCGGCTGAATTCAAAATGGCGGTCGGGATTGCGCAGAGCGGCGGAAGGCGGTTGATCGAACAACGAGGTTTGAAATCTGTGCGTGGGAGAGCGGCGAGGCGCGGTCAAAGATGCGGCGGCAAAGATGGGGTTGCAGTGACGTCGGGGAGTCCATGGCGGCATTTGACCGAATGGTTCTCACGCGCGAACAGGATGGCGATGGGAGGATGACGACACTGTGCGGAGATCGCACGGCTGCGCGACGCTCGGGGATCATGTGGCGCAATCCGATGGCGCACAGCAGTCTGCGAGGGAGAGAGCGAGTGACGGGGATCGAGCGGCAGTGCGCGGGCCTCAAGGACACGCGGCAACGATCCGACGGGGCGCGGCGGTTTGCGCGGGGCACGCGCATGGGCGAGCGAACGGGAAGGACATCAACGGCTGGCATGGGAACGGGAGGCCACGCAGCGGCCATCGGGGTGTGCAGGCGGGGTGCGCACGGTGCGGCGTGCAGAGAGGGATCGGACGAGGGGGAGCGGAGAGTTGAGACACATGGCACACATCCACAGCATGCAGTGGCGATCGGCGCGGCTCGACGTGACTCCAAGCGGGGCTGGGAAGGGAGATCGACGGTGCAAGGAGGGGACCGAGACACGTGGCGCCGATCCAGCGGCCGTGATTGGCTTGCGCACAGTGTTGGGCCAAAAGGACATAAATGCGGCCTAGTGACACAGTGCCGCTTTTTCTTTTTCCCAGGGATTTATTTGAGGGGTATTTAGATACTTGTTTTAGGGATTTTTAAAAAAGGAAATGAATTCAAGGCACATGTTTGGGCTCATAAATTTTCAAGGAATATAGGGGGGGGGTCCTAGGGGTATTTTATGTATTTTGGAATTGGGTTCTCTTTTGTATTTTAAGTATTTGAGAGGAATTCAAGGAGAGGCATGTTTAAATTCAAATTCAATTCTTAATTTGTAGTGCTTATGGGGAGATTTAGAAGGGTCTCAAGAAGGTCAAGGATGGAGGGTTGTCACATATATATACACATGTACGTGTGTGTGTGTGTGTGTGTATATATATATATATATATATATATATATATATATATATATATATATATATATATATATATATATCGGCGTAATGGTGGATTTGAGTGTGGGGCAGAGGTGGGGGTTGATACTTGTATATACCTATTTATATATGTATGTATATACTCAAGTATACACACACATATATATATATTGGTGGAAAGGATTTGGATAGAGGTTCGATGCTCAAGTTATATTATTTAACTCGGGATTTTATTTGAGGGATTCAAGGGAGAAAACAAGGGAACTTTTGAGAGGGAACCAAAAGGGATCTTTTTAGAGTTTCGATTTGACACGACAGGATGGATACTGAAGCATGAAATCTTGAAGGAGAAGATCGAGAAACTTGCCGTTAGAGTTTTAGGAACGAACACGGATATGATGGGTGGGATTCGAGGATTATTATGGAACGGAGTTTTTTGAGAGGAGGGATTTCGAGATCAAGGCAGAGAGACAAACTGAGATCCATGGCACAACATACAACGCAGTATACAAAGATCGAAATTTTCATGGATAGATTTTAGTAAAATAATAGTTTAACGTCTCCCTGAAAGCGGGATATTACAAACCTACACACATCCTTATTATATGAGCACCTTAAATTAACAAAATCGTCACAGACGGCTCGTTGTCAACTAATACATCATTCTGTTATTAAAATAATTTTACTACTTAGTATGTATACTTGTGCATATCGTAGGTCCTGCCGAGTGCTAATGGATCTCCCTAAGGCTGGGGCATGATCGATCGACGGCTACATATCGTGAAACTAACATATAATAAAAGCGGTACGTGGCTGTCACGTATGCTCTGTCCCTTCTTGTAACAATATATCAACTCAAATAATGGAAGTGAACATTGATTAAGCTTGGACGCGCTCCTAGCAGAGTTGTCCCAGCTTCCCAACAGTACAAACTGTAGTACAAATTCCTGTACGCACCAGCCCAAAAGTTAGCAAAAACCAAGTCTCCGTGGATCTTTATGCAACCAATACCGTGTTGATGCATCATGCGTGTAGGATCTAGTACATGAACTTCTGCAAAGAGCGTCTGTGTACAAACAGTAGTAAACGTCGGATGCATACTTTCGTACTGTCCCAACTATTTTTCGCTATCTCTCACAGAGTTTGTGAGTTTAGATTTATATCATCCAAAGATCGAAGCACACATTAATACCACCGGATTTTTTTCACCGTTCATTCTTTAACCAATTTTCGGTGCCGCTACTAGTAAAACTAGTAGTCTTTTTAGAATATATGTGCACGGTTAGATAGAACTCTTAAATTTATTACGTGCCAGATAAAAATTGATTTTATCACAGTCCAAGGAGAATAATGAGACATGGACTCCGCAGAAAAATGGTATGAATCGGATCAATTCTGGACGGGTTTACCGTGTCGATCCCTGGACCCTAGCTAGTGCGCTCCGCGCGCGGTGCTCCACAAGCCCACGACCATGCATTATTGTACCGTCAGGGTATCACGTACCGTGCTCATAAAGAAGGAACAACGGATCGACCGACCGGCGCGCCACTCCGCCAATAATTCCCCCTTCCCCCATAACCTGGTGCCTCGATCAGTCGATCTAGTAACTCGCTAGCTTGTTCCAAAACCCACCATACGTACCCATCACCCGGAGAGATCGCCCGAACAGTTTTGCCCCCGGCACGGCCCCGCGCGCGTATAGTTCCCGTTGCTTCCTGATAGCGGCCGGGCTAGCGGCATAGTGCGGGCCAAGGGGGCACGGCGTGGATGTGTGGCGATTGGGGGCTTCAACGCCACGTCGCCGCACGCATGCAGGTGACAGTGTGACACTACTCGATGCGTGGACGAACATATATGCGTCGCGCGACGAAAAAGGCGAGTGCTGGATGCACGTATGCCCTCGATGAGGCCGTGCCCTGTGGATCGGGTGGAAGCCGGTGGTGCGCCCACGCCGGCAGGCGTACGTACGCATCGATCGCATTAATGCGCGCGCACGGCCCCTCGTCGGTTCAGAGCTGCTAAGTCCCTTCTAAAAAAGACTTCACTTTTATATACATTAATCTAAACATAAACAAGTGTCTGTATAGATTGGTGTATAAAAATAATTTTTTTGAAACAAAAGCAGTACTATCTACTCGTACTATACTCCCATGATCAGCAACTTTACAACTTACAACGTCTATTTAATGACCATGGCTATACGTACCTTCTCTACTAACTACTTGTACTCGGATCTCTATGAGTGTGGTTTGGTTGGGATGGATTTGGTGGGTTGGATGGGTTCATTCCCATTTTTTGTGTGTTTGGTTTGTGGATCAGGTGGATGGGATGGATCCAAAAGAGATTATTCCTCTCTAGATTCGGGATGAAGTCGATCCGGCCAAAAGGCCGGACCGTGCTGACCCATCTTCTCCCGAGCGCGTGAAGGGAAAAAAGGCGAGCAGCAGGGAGCGGCCGACGGCTGGCCAGGGAAGAGCGGCGACGGCACGCCCCCGGCGACGGCAGTCCAGGTACTCCTCGTCCTCCTCCGTTCACCCATCCTCCCTCCTCCCCTCTCTCTCTCGTCTCTCTCTCTCCGGCTGCTCATCCCATGGATGGTTGCCGTGCTGGCGGCAGGTAGGTGAGACGCCAGCGGCGACGGCGCACGGCCAGGAGACGCGGCGACGGCAGCCAGGTACTGCTCGGCCTCTGCTCCCTCGTCATCCTCCCTCCCCCTCCCCTCTCTATCTTTCTCTCTCTCCGGCTACTCATCCCCCTATGGACGGCTGCAGTGGTGGCGGTAGGAGGTGAAGACGCCGGCGCCCAGTAACCTCGTCCCTGCGCCCTCCTCTTTCGCCGGCTGCTACTTGGCATTGCATCCTCCGTAGCCAAGGTAAGAAACCCTAGCACTGAAACTCAGTACTGGATATCAGATCTGTGGTGAATTTTATTTATGTGATATGAATGTAAGGATTGACAAGAAGATTATTGAGTGAACAAGCCAAATATGTGTGTTGCCGGGAATTTGTTCCTTTGCCAGATTTATTGAGTGAACATATATTGCTTTTTTGATTGTTGTTGTAGATGGATTAAGAGGACCAAGCATTTTAATTTTTGTTGCTTGCAAATATACTATTGTCCATGGATGGCCATGATTATTGAGTCTATTGGAAAAAGAAAAAGAGGTGCAAGTTGAGAAGGTATTAAATATGCCAATGGATGAAATGGATAGGGTGAGAATGGTATGTACTTAGAAACAAAATTATTTTGTGGGAGAATGATACACTTGTGTCAACATGCTTAGACTTAGAAGATCATCTTTCTTTTGGTTTTGTAAGCTTTTTAGGATCGTGGTTTGCTTGAAGATACGCATTCACATGTGTGTGTTGAGGAACAGGTTGCTATGTTTCTAAATACAGTGGAACAACACCTTAGGAATAGGTTAGTTGGCGCTAATTTTGGTAGGTCCGGAGAAACAGTTAGTCGTTATTTCAATCGAGTACTTCATGCTATTGGTAGCTACGAGATGACTAATCAGGCCCCCTTATTGGACACCCCAACTAAAAATAGCAGGCAACCACAGATGGGATCCTTTACTTTTAAGGTGTGAGATTCTTTCGTGTCTTCTTTTCAATTTTCTATTTGTATAACCCTATGGTTCCTAATCTTTATTGAACGTAAAATAGGATTGTATTGGAGCTATTGATGGCACACATATTAGAGCCTCTGTTTTGAAGAATATGGAGTCTTCTTTTGTGGTAGGAAGTCTCATGCCACACAAAATGTAATGGCAGCCGTAGATTTTGATCTTCGGTTCACTTATGTCTTGGCTGGTTGGGTGGAGACAACACATTGATGCTGGTAGTTTTAAGAGATGCATTGGAACGAGAAATGGCCTTCGTGTTCCCACAAGGTAATAGATTAATATAGTAGTCATCAATTTCTATTAGACAAATGCTGATATGTAGAAATGTGACCAACTTGTCCATCACATTATAGGAAAATTCTACTTAGTTGATGCTGGATATGGAGCCAAACCAGGATTCCTGCCTCCTTTTCGTGCTGTCCGGTACCACTTGAATGAGTGGGGGAATAATTCGGTGCAAAACAAGAAGGAGCTGTTCAACCTTAGGCACTCATCCCTTCGTGTTACCGTTGAGCGTGCATTTGGGTCACTAAAGAGGAGATTCAAAATTCTTGATGATGCCACTCCATTCTTTCCTTTTAGAACTCAAGTAGATATTGTTGTAGCTTGCTACATTGTTCATAACTGGGTCATAAATGATGGAGTTGATGAGCTTATTATAGATCCGGATGATTGGATAAGTGAACCCAATAACACATCTTTGGTTGGCCAAGCAAATGACCATGCGTGGATGGTTCAATTTTAGGCAGGGACTTGCTGATCAGATTGTTGTGCTGACCCGACCGTCAAAACCATCATGGAATAATTGTAGCTGTACTATTTGCTGAATTTGTAGGGCTGGACTATTTGCTAAATGTAATTTTTATGGACCAATTGTTTGGTGAATCTACTTTTGTATGGACCACTTTTTGCTGAATTGTCATTTGTATGGATAATGGACTATTGAAAGGGAGGAAGCAATCATGCTTGTTGAATTATTTTTGTCTAAATATTATTGACAGGTAGGACATGGACATTGGTAATGGGAAGGGAGGGAGCAATCATGCATCATGGACATCAGCTATGTCCTCTTTCATGCTCTCTCATCTAGCTAACCTTGTGGCTAGTGGCACAAGGACCACTTCTGGCTTCAAACAGATCCATCTCAATGCATGTGTTAGAGCTCTCAATGAAAAGTTCTTAAGTACTCTCACAGGTGATCAGATTAGGAATCATTTGAAACATGGCAAAAAAAATTCACAAAATAAATAGACTTAGGAAAGTGGTGGTACTGGTTGGGATGAAGAAAATTTCATTATCACTCTTGATGGCAGAAACACTACAACGACTATGTCAAGGTATACTTTACCATCTTGCAATTTGTCTTTACATATTTCTATTCATCAACTTTATTCAGTAATTTTAATTCCAAGGTAGGATCACAAGGGCGATGCTGAGTATTTTAACAGACCTCTTGTCAACTATGGTGAGATGCTTACCATCTTTGGTAGCACCATGGCTACAGGAAAGTTTACAAAGGACTCGAACTCAGTTCTCGGTACAGAAGATGTTGATACTGAAAATGAAGAGGGGAATGATGGCACTGCCACACTTGATGATCATGCGGAGACATCATCTGCGAGCAAGCCAAAGAAAGCCAAAACAAAAGATTATGAAGATGAGGGGCTGATTGGGAGTGATTTGAACGCGTTGGTAACAAGCTTGCCAACACTATAGTTGCAGCCGGTGCCTCTAACAATGATGTCCCCCTGATTTGTTTGACAACCTAAACAGCCTTCCAGGATTTGAGGAGGCTCACATCTCTTTGTACTATGCTTATTTGGTGGCTAACTCTCACATTGCTAGAGCTTTCAATGGACTTCCACTCACCCACAAACTGAATTGGGTTGCTATGTTCATTAGTGAGAAGTTTCCTGGCTCAATGTAGGGTTATGTCTTCAAAGTTGGCTATTATTTTGGTAGTATGAACTGTGTTTCCTTTATCTGTAAGGTATGAACTTGCCCATTATGTGTAAGACTTGGTGTATGCTCTGGGATGTGTTAATTATATTATGTTGTGTTGTTTCGAAGTCTCCATCTCTTTCACTGTTTTTTTGAATTATATTGACACTAATATGTGTGTTATCTGAAGTTATCTTTATGCGAACGCCATCCTGCCGTGCCGGCCTTCCCGCTCGCGAGTAGAGTACCACGCCGCGCCTGATCGGACCGTCCGCATAACGATCGGACCGGTTGTGTTGGCGCCGCACCAGCCTGCGCTTGCCCCTGCGCTCGCGCCCGGGCCCCTCGCCCCGCCAGCGTCGGCGCCCGGGCCCTTGCCCAGGACCTCGCCCGCGCCCCCCGGCCCCATGCCCGCGCGCCGCGTCCGCGCTCGGGCCCTTGCCCGGGACCTCGCCCGCGCCCCGCGTCCGCGCCCGAGCCCCGATCGGACCGTTGCCCCACCGGATCGGACGTTCGCCGCCATATCGGCCCCTTACCGTCCGACTCGAGGATCAGACCGTCCGCCGCCATATCGTGACGCCTGATCTACCTAGGATCGGACCGTCCGACTCCCCAGGATCGGACCATCCGTATATGGATCGGACCGTCCGACTACCCAAGATCGGACCGTCCACCGCCATATCGGACCGTCCGACTACCCGGCGACGGCGACGGTGCAGGGCACCTGCGCATGGAGGGGGCGGCGGGAACGCGGACGGCGGGACGGTGCAGGCCCGGCGACGGCGACGGCGCAGGGAGCGGGGCGGCGGGAAACGGCGCAGGCCCGGCAACGACGGCGCAGGGAGCTCCGGCGACGACGACGGCGCAGGGAGGCGGCGCGCAAGCGGTGGGGATCGGGCGTTCTGGACGCACACCCTCTCCATCCCAGTGTCATCCTCGACCAAACAGTAATAGGATCATTCCATCCCTTTCTATTCCTCTAACCAAACAAAAAACATGGTTCATTCTATCCCTTCAACCAAACAAAAACTAGAACCAACCATCCCAAAAAGACAGGATGAATCTAACCCACCCCACTCGTTCTCAAAATCCAAACACATCCTATGAGTTTTACGTCCTCCGACTCTCTGGTGCTAGTTTCATGCATAGCGGAGTACTCTATGTATGAGGTGCCGTGACACGTCGTAGTTAAATCAGAACCGTTGCATACTATTAGCGTACCATCATGAGCATATCACTCCCCCAAAATTAGGGGTGCCTAAAAATTATGTGTGCCAATCTAAGCAACCTTATAATATATTTATCTCTTTTTGCTCAACTGAATCGGCTACAACGAGCTTTTTTTTTCTCTTGACTCTAACAAGTATTCGATGGTAATCATGTCTACCTCAAAAAAATGTATTTCACGACAACGATATAAACGTGTGTTCCAGACAATAAGGATTCTATTTTTTTTATTTAGTAAAAAAACTGAATTGTTGCCACAATTCTTCTTCTACACTAGACGGGTGAGCTTTTTTGATATAGCTCCAGTTGTTATTGGTTGCCAACAATTTCTGCTCGTTTGATAGTAGGACCTAGCCAAACAAAGGTGCATTAGATTAATGTTAGCTTTCCTTGATCAAGCAATAAACGGTGCTAGTAAAAATCCATGCTAATATATTGTAAAAAGCAGATATAATCCTGATCTATTATGCGATTAGTATTGAACATAATGGCTCATTTTATATTTGGCACAGGTCCTCAAATTCTTAGGGGCCGACGTGGACATTTGACTAGAACTTACTCCTACATGGCAGCAATTAGTCTCGGAAGGCTGCTTGATGTACGACTCGCACTTGTGCAAAACATGTTCAGAAGATGGGAGGAATGTGCTATGCTACGAGGACGATTGCATCGGGATTTATCAATGGGTAGGTACAATTATCGGATACTAGGCGTCACCCAGACACCCAGTGTCGCACGCTGATTAGCTGAATGCCTGAATCGCTGATACTGTGCGCTTGTACCGCTCGATCGGACAGTGAGATAGGAGTAACACACAATCTGCCGTTCAAGCAGTAATGCAGATGCTGCAGGGGACAAACATCCATACCAAACTACTACTCGCTTAAAATAGCCGTACGTGTGTAGAATGCCTGAGTGTCTGCGCGGATCTTACGAGTATTTTTTCAGATCGGCTTGCGAGGTTGGTGTACGCTTTGATGATTGAGAAGTATGCAGACATTACAGATCAGATGGATCGCCACATGCATTGTACGCATCCAGGGGATGTGATTCGTGGACTTTTTGGAGACAAGCTAGCTGCGATGCATCACCACGGCTGCATTAGTATATGGACTATGTACGTGTTTGTTAAACTATCATCCACGCACGCGTCCTTATATATAAGCGCAAATAAAACAATCTAGTTGGTGGAATCTAGCTTCCTGTGTCAATGAGTAGAACTCGTGTACGTACTATCTAGGCTTGCTAGCACGAGGGGGTTGATGCCCTTGGCTCCTGATTTGGCGAATCATCACTAAACTAGGATAAACTTGTGCCAAAACAAGCTGGTGCCAACAAATCCCTCTTTTGACTATTCCGGCCTCCCTAATCGAGTAATCAGTCTACACAGAAAAGTGCAAGAGCTTTTCCCGCATTGGATATCTTATGTCTTAGGCCCCTGTTGGCACCTAGAAAG
Source organism: Oryza meyeriana var. granulata (assembly GCA_003991445.1). NCBI lineage: Eukaryota > Viridiplantae > Streptophyta > Magnoliopsida > Poales > Poaceae > Oryza > Oryza meyeriana. The sequence goes on from RYFJ01001818.1 coordinate 92,837, forward strand.
AGTTTCACGCTTATAATTGGGAGCTAGCGACGAGATGCCTCGATCATGTGCTAGCTCGCCTGATGATGATCAATATCGCCAGGCAGCCAGCTGCCGATGCAACCGCACCCACAAATCGCACTTCCAGAACAGGCAGTTTGTTTCGGGCGCGCACATGCACGATCAATCCGGCCCCGTCCTCCTGCTTTAAGGGTACTAACTGATGAACAGATCTAGTTTGAGGCTTTGAGGGATATAATGTGTGTACGTGTTTTCATCGTCGTTGCGCCAAATCAAAGGCTTTGATGGTTCACTGGAAACTGAGGCGTCGTCCTATATATGTTACCCACATTCTAGCGCGTTGCCTAGCCTCAACTGATCAGTGATCGATCACTGCTGCCATGGTCCTTCGGGGCACTTCTCACCGGACCCACAACATGGTTGCTGTGCTCCTTTTCGCCCCTTTCCCTATTCATGGATGCACGGCCTGGCGCACATTATTCCGTTTCAGGTTTTCAGTCCGGGGGCTGTTGCATGGGCGCTGCGAGACGAGACTTGTGATGCGTGACACGGACAGGTTCCTAGCTCCTAGTCTCCTCTCCCCACATAGCGCCTGCCTCCATCTGCCGTATGTGCCCCGTGGCTTAACCAATTGGACTCGGCCTGTCTTGCTCGCTTGTCGATTTCCCCGGTGCGGTGTGGCCATGACGGAAATTTCTTCACATGCATCGACCTCACGCGTCACCAGCTAACCAACTGTGCGTACGTGGCCGGTAACAAACGCGCACTGCGCGACCACACCGACCTAATGCCATGTTTTGTTAGCGTTAATGCGATCGCTGTGCGTGACTCGTGACATCTCACATGGCCTTCGAAGATCGATCGATATGATCGCCAGCTCGAGAGATCGAAGCCGAGAGCCGGATTGGCCGACGACGTGGGTGGGGAAGGCCGGACCGGACGACGGGCTCCGCACCTCCGCGGGATGGGCAGATGAGCAGCGGGATTCGATCGCTCGAATCAAACCAACAGCGCCATTTGCTTCCGGAGGAGGAAACCGCGCGATCCGGAAAGGCAAAATTCGATGTGCGCGCGCGCTATGGAGGTTAGTGGTGATGGTCCATCGGAATGCAGTGCAGCTGATGTTAATTTATGTATTGTTTGAAGGATCTTATGGCTTAAATTTATTAGAGCATGTTTAAAGATAAAGTCCTCTGTACATTTATTTAAAAACTATATTGTTATAACAGTTGAGACAATATAAGAAATAATTTTTATATTACTATTCTTTCCTTTTTTCCATCCTCATGCAGCTAAGTTTCTATTTTATATAGGCTAAAAGTCGATGTTGAGCTGTTGTTAACCCTAGCAACAATATTTTGTTTCTTCTTTTTCTCTCTCTTCTATGTCAGCAAATATTCTTAATTAGCAAGACTAAGAGCTCCTTATTAATAACCATTGTACATGTCCTTAGGCTCGCGCAAATCAAAACGAGATAAGTCATTAGCACGTGTTAATTGGGTATTAAATAAACTTGAAAAATAGATTTGCTTAATTTTTTTTAAAAAACTTCTATATAGAAAGTATTTGTAAAAGATACTGTGTTTAGCAGTTTAAAAAGCGTGCTCACAAAAAACAGAAGAATAAACTTAAGGCATAAGCTAATTCAAACAATCTGTTGATTGGTCAGGGCAATTTTGTCTTTTTTTCTTTTAATTTTGATCTAGCTCACCTAAAAAGACAAAAAGGACACCACAATAATCGTATCAATATGGTAGATATTAATTTTTTCGTATTATCTAATTTGATGTTTTACGAACTCGCTATCCCAAAAAAAGAAAAAGGATGTATTCTCCGTTGTAGATTTATTATTCACGTAGCACGTTTGGACTCACCATCATGTAGCAATTTTGTACTGCCACGTAATTGGGGTTAACATAGCATTACTGTAGCATATGCAACTCTCTATGTGACTCTTATACAGCAAATATGATATGGTTGTTGGATGTGCTCAATGATTGGACGGCCTGTGGATGGCCTTGTTATCAAAAAGAGGGGTTTGGAACGGGCGTGACAAAACGAGAATTTGCACGAGGTCCGTAACTCCACAGGCGCACACAGGGATATTATTTGACAGATTCACATTCACAGGTCAGCTGTAGCCTATAGGTTTGTTTATTTGGCTAGTTATAGGCCGTTGGCTAACTTTTTAAGGTTTAGCTAGGGTAGTTGGGTCATGTGTTTTGGAGGCTTTTGAGAACCGGTGTCACGCTGTGATGTCATCAAAGTCATCAGGTTCTTCGGTCGTGATTGACAATTGAGATGGTATGTTCACATTTCTTCAAACACTAAATGGTATATTTTACTTAATAATTTTTTATATAAGTTTTTTCAAAATTTTAAAAATATTTTTTAAATTTATAAAAGTTAATATTTAATTAACCATAGATTAAGGACGAGGGTTAACGACTCGTATTGTTGCTGGAAGCTATGCCGATCGCTGCCGGCTCATAGTGTCTGATGGCTGTTGAGGAGCAGCGGCTCGGCCTATCGCTTGGGCCCAAGTGTTCAGTGATCACAGCCGAATCAAATAGGAGTGTACTGTGCAGACCAGTCGCATGGGTCCTTTCCGACTACGCGCAGTAGTATTGGGGGAAAAACTGTAGTCTGAACTGTAGTGTAATGTGGTTTTTGTTAATGAATCTTGAAATGTTTTGTCGAAAGAAAGCTTATTATACTCAAGAACGTTTTTTTTTTTGGCAGGAAGGGGTGAATTCTAAAATACATAATTTTTTAACAATAAATTATCTTCAAATAGGGTATTTTCATAGTTGGAGCCTATAAGCTGAAGAACCGAAGCAACGAATTTTATCATTATTATTCTTAGTGGTCCAATGTAAAGACTAAATTATAGAAAGCGACCAAAAGCCCCTAAATTGATTTCAAATTAACTCTAACATTCAAAATTGGATATGGCTTCTATAAGCCGCAGCTCAAATAGCAGGCCTAAAATGGTCGGCACTTGTTTTCGAATTCAAAAGGAAAAATGTATGTCCTTAGGTCACGTTCTTTTTAGATTATTCATTATATTATTAAAACGAATTATTTGCTCTCGTTTCAAAAAATACTATTTTTAAAAAAACTTTGTTTTACCGTATTGTTTAAACCATTTGTTTTAAACTATTTGTTAAGTTTATTTCTTAAAATATTTAATTTATCTCTATAATTAAATTAAATAATCTATATCAATAATTCACTCAATAATATATTTTAAACAGAGCCTACAACTGACCTTGAGAAGCTTCCCGCTCTAGGGCATGACCAATATAGCCCAGCCATCTGTCAATGTAAACAGTGACGTTGCTGGCCTTGCTTTTGAGGCCTATTTTACAAGAAATCTAAACACTGGCCGAAAACCAGCCCATGTTTCGCATTGCCATCTCATCATCACAAGCCTCTTCCAGTGATGGCAGGGATTGGGCTCCGAAACAAGGCTCGAGGTCCAAAGGTCTGGAATTTTTTTGATTTTTAGATTTATTTATTAAAAGATTTGCAAAAATAGATTTTTGTTTCAAAAAATTGCAAAAATAGACTCCCGCCGCCTTCTGGGAGGGCGATTTTATGACGTGGCTGACGGCCGTTGGCCCCCCCGCCGACGGCCGTCAGCCATTTTGCAGGCGGCCCCCCGGTCTCTGAAAGGGCGGTTTTTGGCTCCCGGGGGGCCGCCTGCAAAGTCGCCCATTTGCAGGGTGGTTTTTTGCAGGCGGCCCCCTTGCCGCCCTATGGGAGGGCGGTTTTTATCCCCCGGGTATAAAACCCCCCTTCCAGACTCAAAAAAGTTATAAAATTCACTCAAATTAGAAAAAAAATAGGAGAGAGCTGAGAGGGCGAAAGCAGCGAAGCTCTGCCCGTTTGCTGATTTGCCTGCAGGTAAAATCCATTGTTCCTTTGCAATTTCTATTTGTATGTAAGAATTAATGTAGTAATGTACTAGTTACGTGTATAGTACTATATAGATCTGTAGTTTTTAGTTAATCTGTTAGATGACTTATTTTTTGTAACAGATGTTACTTGTAAAATCTGGAATACACGGTTTTAGATGTTAGAGGATGTTGGTATCTAGTTTACGGTATTTTTCATTCAAACAGATATGTCAAATAAGGTGTATTTCAGTTATTTCACGGGCAAGGGAATGTGAGATATGGTCAGACGGTGTAGATCTGTCGGAGTTTTAGTTCAAACGGCTAAGGGTATTGATAGGCCAGCTGAGAGAAGTTTTGGATCAGTATACAACTGGCTGATGCGAGGGTTTCGACTGGACCCCTGCAGCTCAGCGGAATAACCTTGTATGTAGTAGTCAGTCGTGTAGTTGAAGGTTTTTTGGGAACTGATGCCAGTTGGATTGCACTGCCACTTGGAGATGGTATGTGGAGAATGCATTTCAACGTGGCTGGCCACTGGGCATACTTGGTGTCATATATGAGAAAGATAACAACGCTGGTGCATGCCCGTACAAGATGATGAGGGTCCAAGTACGGCGGGAGGTGATAGTGAAACAATAGAAGAAAATGAAGGAGGGAATGAAGTAGGGAATGAAGAAGATAGACAAGCAACAGGTGTGGCAGATGAGGGAGAACATATCGACACGATCGTCCAAGAATGGCTAGAGAAGATTCTGAAAATGAGCATGCAGAGTATGATGACTCGTCTGTGAGGACAACGTGATGCCTGCAGAATGGAGCAACGAGGACTTCTCTGCGCTTACTATCTCCGAGCGGGCATCATGGTGCCGTGGGAGTACAAGCAGAATGAGGTTCATTCAGGGGGCTAAGTACGCATATGTAGAAGATTTAAGGAGGCAGTCAAACAATGGGCGTGTCACTTCAGAGGGAGGTTCTCGGTCGTGAAGTCAAACAAATAGTGTATGAAGTGAAGTGCATGAAGGATGGGTGTCCATGGCGGGTGCACGTATTCAAGGGTATATGAAAGATTATTGGCAAGTTTCAATCGTGACGGAGCATTCATGTTACTTGACAGGTGTTGAAAAATATCATAGAAACATGACCTCTGCATTTGTTGCAACAGAGATGTACTCTCATATTGTCAACAACCTGGGGTATGAACCAAGGTCAATTGTTAGGCATATTGAAGAGAAATTCAAATATACAATTAGCTATGATAAGGCTTGGAGGGCAAAACAGAAGGTTGTAGAGATGAGGTTTGGCACATTTAAAGCATCTTATGATAATTTGCCTCGTCTCTTAGGCTGTATTCTTCAGAGGAATCCGGAGACGTGCTATGACCTGAAGCATCCCAGGTGATCCACAGCCACACGTCGCTGCTACGACGGACACGTATCCTACACACCGTGACCAGGACTACTTTCGCGCGGTAAGTCACTTTATCTTTGCACTTTGTCATTCCCTTTCTAGGTAGCCACGGTTCTAACACATAATCAAGTCACATTTGTAATAGGCCGACGCAGCGCGACAGATTCAGGGTGATGTCAACGCGGCGTTCGGACGGTTGGACACTGGGATCGTGCTGACTGCGGACGAGCAGAGGACGACCTTCGGGAGGATTCGTCAGGCGTTGCACACAGTGCTTCGTGCGCTCACTTGTCGCGCGGCTGACGCGGTACCTCCCGTCTATATACCCCAGCGCAGCAGCCCGGCCAGCAGGAACAGAACGAGGAGCAGGAGTGCGCCACAGGGTTCCAGTCAGCCATCTGGCCCCTCCAGAGGTAAATTCTACTAACTTCCGTTATAATATGTTTCCTTGTATGACATGCACCGTTGTACATCAATATGCTTCCTGCAGCCTTCGCTACAACCGTACCTACATCTCTGGAGCTAGCACGTCGACGCATGGAGTGTACCACACACAACCCACGTGCAGCTGGGCATGACAAGTGCCCGGTGCACCACAGAAGGTCCTTCAGGTTATATCGAAGTTTACTTTTCTCTTGCAAAATTTCGATTTGCAATAATCAATAATTTGGTGTACATTGTTCCACTCTACAGCGCCATCGATGTTTGCTGGCGCTGGCTCCTCCACGCAGGGCGCACGCGGCAGCGGTTGGGCACCGGGTTTTTCGAGGGGGACGATTTAGAGGACGAGGACGAGGGCGAGGAGATCCATGAGATACTAGCTGCCTCGCAGCTCGAAGGAGCTCCGCCACCACAGACACAGGACCCACCAGTTGCCACACCCGTGCAGACGACCCGCGCTGGCCGTGCTGTACCACCAGACCGTTGACGTACTCCCAGGACAGGTGCGAGCGCAGGGTAGGAAGTCGAAGAGGCCTAGAGGTTACGGTCCGGGCCCGTAGTACTTTGTCCTGTAATAGTTTTGTCTGTTGTATATAACGTTTTATTAATTCTACGTTTCCTGATGAAACCACTTTACTTCGTTTACGCTCATCGATCAAACGACGTATTCCTCACGATCTACGTTCTGACGAATCTGATCAAAAATATGAATTTTCGAGTGTCAACTTCACGACGAAAGTAATCCGAGCGGTGACAACTAAACACACATTAACTATCATACAAACCTATTGATATCCAACTAACGATGCAACTACTGTGTGAGGATGGCACGGCCAGGGACGGCGATAGTATGCGCCTAGGAAATAGTGACGGCAGCCGGTAGTCACATAAAAATTGATTTCGAAAATTAATTTTTTTAAATCAATTTTTTACTTTTTTTTCGGAATATTGGTCCGGACTGTCCGGATAGGGTCCGGACGGTCCTGACTATATTAACGCTAAATACCGCCCTCTAGTTGGGCGGCAAGCCAAAAACCGCCCTCCCAGAGGGCGGCAAGGGGGCCGCCTGTAAAATGGCCGGCCCCGGGCGCATTTTGCAGGCGGCCCCTTGCGCCCTCTCAGAGGGCGGTTTTTGGGAGGCCGGGGGCCGCCTGCAAAATGGCTGACGGCCGTCGGCGGGGGGGCCAACGGCCGTCAGCCACGTCATAAAATCGCCCTCTGGGAGGGCGATTTTTAAAAATCGCCCTCCCAGAGGGCGGCGGGAGTCTATTTTTGCAATTTTTTGAAACGAAAATCTATTTTTGCAAATCTTTTAATAAATAAATCTAAAAATCAAAAAAATTCCAAAGGTCTGCAGCGTGGGCTCATTATTGAAACCCTCCAGCTGTCAGTGTGTTTGATTCTGGCTTATAAACTGAAAAATATCATTAACACGTAACTATTAAAAACTTGAAAAAAAATCTATTTGATTTTTTAAAGATACTTTTATATAGAAAGTTTTTATAAAAAACACACCATTTTATATTTTGAAAAAAATGCTAACAAAAACCGAGAAAAAAACCAAAAGCTAGAAAAAAAACACCACCAAAGTCTCAAAGAATTACAGGCGACGCCGCCGTGAGGCGAGGTCATGGCGGTCATGCCTAGTCACAGTTCAGAGAGGAGGCATGAACTCGCTGTGCAATCAGCAAAGCACGAAGCTGCAGCCTGAACTTGCAAGAGAAACTGGAAAACTCGATCCTAGGCATATTTTTCTAGTATCTTGTAGTGAAATGTCACTAGGTCAGATGCCACACTAATACCATTTTCCACTTTGTGTTATTGCATCACGTAATGATTGAGCATTTGTGTGCCGTTTAAGCTAAGCTATTTGTTTAAGGTTCGTTTAATATGATGATGCCGATCCCATCTTCTGCTTCCTGCGGCGGCTGAACACTATAGGATATATATCATATCACCTGCTCTTTAATTTAACGCAGGTACAAAAAACAAAGACCCCCATGCTTTTGTTCTGTCCACCTGCAGTGTCACTATATTAGATCCGCTGATTAGTTTGTTCCGTTTGTAATTGACTCGGGTTTTTAGAAATGTATGGCCTGAGCTATAGCACAGATATTTCCATCTAGCATTATCTGTACGGTACTTGAATCAAAATGCACAAAAAATTGTACCAATAGCTACTCTTCTTGCTTTCTATATGCTAGTCTTATTGAAGGGCTGGGTTAGTCAGATATTTCTATATTAGAGACAATCCGAATCCCAGCATCCATTTTGCATTGACAGTGTAATAATCATTCTCGATCTCTTACTATCACGCGTAAGTGTGGGCCAAACAAATACATCTAATTAGAGTTTCTTTACGGTGCACCGTACAACTGTATACTAGTGGATCGTATTAGCGATCCAACGGTTTAGATCCACTCTATACTATTAAAATTAACACTTGTAGTATGAGTAGTATATATCACTAGTATGGTTAATGCAAGGATATTAAAGAAAAAAAAGTATGACATATTTGTAATTTATTGGATACACTTAAGAAATTAGAAATTTGCAAACATCGTCCTTTGACTCTTATCTCTCTGTCTCTAAGTACATGCACCCTGCAGTTCTCGACAGGATGCGGAAACAATTAGATTCCTCCTTTTTTTTCAATCCGACAATTCACCATTGCTACAACATAATCAGAACTAGCTGCTAGCACTTTTTGATTCATTCATGCATAAGCGTTGTTGCTAAAATAGTCATGCGACACGCAGATACAGAATAATTCAATCCAGACAGTGATGACAACGTGAAAAAAAAATTGGTTGAACATCTACAGCAGCACAAGAATGAATTAATCTGGAGAATACGAGGTCCTTGTCATTGTGAATGAAACTCTAGCCACCGTCGCTCCATGGGTTGGCGGCGGCATATGCCAGTGACCGCGGGCTCCTCGCGACGGAACAGAAACGCCAGCGCTAGCAATAGGAGGGGACGGCGGCGGTCCTCGTGATGTGCCGGACTGGAAGCGCTGCGGCGCTCATAAGGCGTGCCCGATAGGAAGGGCGGCAACACCCTTGATGTGCGGCGAGATCATGCGATAAAAAAAGTTGATTGTATCTAGACTAAATTACCCCCATGGCATGGTGGGTAATTTTCTAATTACCACCTAATTTATAAAAATACCCATACAAAAGAATGATTAGATTTTAACCTATTTCACTAGTATGCTAGTATGGTATACTGTAAAGGATCTCTCTAATTAAGTGATTCGCTCGAGAAAAATAGACATCTAACTCCGTTCTTACCGTGTTAAAGCGACTCCCCTCTCGATCACAAATATTTGGTTTTAGGACAAGATTCGATTAAACTTTTAAAATTTTGACAACCTATTTGCCTAGAAAACTATATCATAAAATTATTAAATTTTATAAACATATTCAAAATTAGATTGATGGACGGAATTTTAAAAATTTGGCCAGATATTGTTTTAAATGTTAAATTTTAGAATAGAGGGAGTACTCAGTTAAGGATTTTCATATAAAGTCTTCTGTTGTTCCTTTTATCCCAAAGGTAGTGTATTTCGTCAAGATGAAGATTTGTTATGACTCGTATAAACGACAAGAATGTAGGAGTTGGTTATATTAAACGTGAAGGTTCCCGTCTCTTCTTTCGCATGTTGTCTTCTTTATGTACCGGAAACCATTCATTCGGTAAACATCAAATGTGAGATCATGTTAAGTTGTTTGAACTAGTTGCATGCATGCTTTATTCTTGTCTTGCTGCTCACAGTTCAATTATCATGGGATTATACCGTTAAGTCGTTGTCAATTAACCAGTTAGGTAGAGTCGTCCATCACGAAAAACATGTATTCCAACAATCGATCCTCAATTAAAAATCCCGTGCTTATCAAGATTGTCGTTTTACTGTCTGAAACAAATCCATCTTAATTCGGCCGAACTACATCATCAAGCCACCCTAGCACTATAGCTAGCTATAGGGATGACGAGATTCAAGCAAGAAAGACAAGCCAAAGGCTAACTTGGCAGTTGACACGCCGAAACCATTCTAAATTCACTGATGCTAATCCGTTGAGTCCAACACGCCATTCACATTGTGTAATCGTTCTCCGGACTACTAGGAGCTACTTTCTCTAAATATAGGACGTACTTTTACGGTCTTCGACCATAAATTGTTTTTATTAAAATAGTCTTATAATATCTAATAATTTCGTGAGATCATTAAATTACTTTTTAAGACAAATATACAATAAAGTTTTTTATGTTTTAAAACTAATTAAGAATTTTAAAAAATAATAGTTAAAATTTCAAAGTTTGAAATAAGTCAATGTCATATGTTTTGATCTAGGATAGTGGTAGTGTAGTAAATATAACATACTATATATATATATATATATATATATATATATATATATATATGTACATACGCCACTAAAATACCACATATCTAATAAGATATAGAAGGTGAAGACCAGGTATGCCTTTTGTTTAGCTTGAGACTCAATCATGGTGGCTCTAGTATGAATCTAAGGTTTTAATTGAACTGATTTATACGATTGCAACAAGATAAAGTTACAGTTAAAGAAGTAAACGCACATCGGATAAGGGAGGACTCCATAGTCCAACTCGGTAACGATAAGAACTTGTCTGCCCATAACCTATCCGGAGTCTCCGAGTTCTACTTAGAGAGGGGTTCATCTACCGATATAAATACATTGCCTCCCAGGAGGAGAGGGCATCGAACATAAGCCTACAAGAACCAAAAGCACTAAGCATGCGCTAGGAAGCCTTTTGCTAGTCATCGACTACTGTATCTCGCTAATACTAGTTGGTAGGCTAGATTAGATAGTTTACATCCATACTTGTACTTGGTGTATAAATTCCGTCCAAATACATATAACTATGAGTAGGGTTATTACCCAATCTGGGGCCTGAACCTCTAAAAAAATCTCTTGTCCCGCTTTGTTTTTACATATCGGCAGATACCTTTGTATCAGACGACCCCTACGTCCATAAATACCCTAGTTGGGATCCAACCCATCGACAGATAGTAGCTGGATAGCCAATGTATTTACATCTTAGACTAACTTCAAATTAGGCATGTGAGAACAAATGCCACTATATATCTTTGCATATCGCCTAACTTATTTTTTCTTCTTCAACCTTCAATGGGGTGTCTAATTCTTCATTTTCTCTTAAGTGCCCTTTTAATGTAACACTACTAAATTACGTCAAAAATGCAACTAAATATTTCTCCTTTTATTTTCCTATAACCATACTTTAATAGTATTGTGATGTCAAACACGTAAGCACCTATGTTACCAATGCCAATATTTGTAAGAGATGTCCTCTTGCTTTGACTGTGTGTGTTGGAGACAGGCCGCGACCCCTTCGGACAGTCCCTCCTTCAAAAGGCTCAAGATCGAAGGCACCTAACAAAGCCCCTTCGGCGGCCCAAGACCGAAGGCATGAAGGCGAAGGGCCCAGCTCGAAGGGGCAAGGCGCAGCGCACTTAGCAAAGACGAAGGGCTCTAGGACGGGGCGCTGAGACCACCGGCGAAAGATCCCAGAGGGCTGAAGAGACGTCCCGACGGCCAGAACCCCGTGGTGCCCGCCTCGACTAAGGAGCAAGATGGCCAAAAAGGCCAAAAGGCCCATCAGGAGCCCAGCCCACGTAGAGGCCCCATGTCCCGCGTGACGGCCCAACAGCCTGTTAGGAACCTGCAGACAGGAAAAGATGGGAATACCCTTGTAACTGCCTCTATTAAGGGGCTATGATGTAATACCACCTGTAAATGAAATCTTAGAGTCTGTAATTGTACCCCTGGGCCTATAAATAGGTACCTAAGACACTGTGATGGCAAGGTTTTTGAGATTAATACAAAAGATTTACTACTATAGTCCACTCTCAATTTCCACTGTTGTCTTCGACAACAGTTGGCGTCGTCCGTGGGGAACCCTCCCCAAGTGAGAAGCCGAAGACAAGATGCCTCCGAAGAGGAAGTCGACGAGGAGACGAACAGCCCTATCGCTACGAAAATGGAGAGATCGATCAACCCAAAGACTCTCAGGTCGAAACGCAGGAGGAGCAAGCCGAAGAGGGAGCGCCTTGGGTTCAGGCAACTGCACCAAGTGGGAGCGAGGACACTGTGGCGGTGCTGAGGGCGGAGCACGAGGCCATGAAGGAAAGTGTCCAAAGGCTACAAGACATGCTTCGCCAGATGCAGGAACAACAACAGCAACTGCAGGCGCAATCCCAAGCCTTCGGACTCCACCAAGCTCCGGCCTCATCTTCTCAAGTGTTTGGACTCCACCAAGTGCCACCTCCACCCGTTTTGGCCCCTCAAGCCTTCGTTCTCCCTCCACTGTCATCGGTCGCGCCTGGCTTCGTCCGGCCTCAAGCGCCCCTCGTGATGGCACTGCAGCCAACGGCTCCAGTAGCAGCCCCTTCGCCAGCTCCAAGTTTGGTGCCACCTTCGTCAGCGCAGCAGCCTCCCCAACCTCCTTCGGCAGCTAGGTTGATGCCGTCCCTCCAGGCATAGCTACAAAGGGCGCCGGTGGGTAGGGCGTTCTTTCATCGCCACCGCTCGTCGAAGTCACCCTTGCTCCAGGGGGATGGGCGGCCCCCACCGTCATGCATCATCACCTGACCCAACTGACGCAAGCTTCGCCTATTTTCGGGCTACCCCTGCGTTGCTCCTTCGCCAGCACCTTCACTGCATGCCATGCTGGTGGACAACAAGAAGTCGCTGCTGAGCTGGGGGCTTCAAAGCCACCTGATCCCATCTCAATTCAAGAACCCTTCGATCGTCAAGTACGCGGGTGACTCGGACCCTAGCGAATTCCTCTTCATCTACGAGTCCATGATCGAAGTGGCCCACGATGACGAAAACACCAAGGCGAAAGTCATACACCTCGCGTTGGATGGCTTTGCGCGGTCATGGTACTTTAACCTGCCCCCAAGTAGCATATACTCTTGGGAGCAGCTGCACGACATCTTCATCACCAACTTCCGAGGTACTTACCAGGAGCCGAAGACCTAGCAAGAGCTCTTCGGTATTAGGCAGAAGCTAGGGGAATCCATCCGCAAGTACATCCGAAGATTTTCCCAAGCAAGATGCCAAGTGCAAGATATCACCGAAACATCGGTCATCAATGCCACCTCTACCGGTCTCCTTACAGACCCCCTCACCGAGAAGATAACAAGAAAGCAGCTGAAAACGGTGGATGAGTTGTTTCGCATCATCGATGGCTATGCAAGGGGCGAAGAGGACACCAAAAGGAGGAATGAGATCCAAGCGGAAGTCAACCAGGAAGGTGTACAAGGCTCCGCAGGCGCGGCGCAGGCCAGACCGACGTCTTCACAACGCCTGCAGTAGGCCTGGAAGAAGTTTTGGGACGAAAAGGGCAAGCAAATGATGACTGTCGAAGAGTTGAATACCCTTCGACAAAACTTCAAGATCTCGCAAGGTGGATCGGTGAAAAAGAAGCCAAAGAGAGAGAATGACAAGTTCTGTACCTTCCACGGCAAAGCTTCGCACACCATCGAGCATTACAGAAACATCTAGTTCTCAGGGAGCACTGGTCGAGGGGACCAGGGGCCTCCTCGACAAGAGATTGCCCTAGGGGAAGCTACAGACCAGTTCGAAGAGAACAAACTGCTTTAGATAGAAGCATCTCAGGACGGACAGCGGAGGGTGATCGCCGCGATCACCGGGGGCTCCTCGCAAGGCTTAGAGTCGAATAGACAGAAGAAGACGCATGAGAGGGCGATTAACCACATCGCTACAATGCCCCAGACCAACCGCCCTCTTTTGCCTCAACATCAATCACCTTCGGCCCGGAGGATGCCGAAGGCGTTTTCTTTCCACATCAAGACCCCATTGTCATCTCCGCCAACATCGCCAGGTGTGAAGTGTGTCATATCCTGGTCGACGGAGGGAGCTCGGTAGACATCATCTTCGTCGACGCTTTTCGACAGATGGGAGTTCCAGAAGCCACACTCGCCCCGGCCGCAATCCCGCTGTAAGGCTTTGGTGGAAGTTCAGTTTGTGTGCTGGGACAAGTGTAGCTCCAAGTATCGTTCGGCGAAGGTGGTAACGCTCGGACCGAACGGATAATCTTCGACATCCCATACTAGTACAATGTCATCCTTGGCCGCTCCGTGCTCAACAAGTTCAAAGCCATGGCGCATCATAACTACCTACGGCTAAAGATGTTAGGGCCAAATGGTGTGATCATGGTTCGCGGCAACCATCTGTTGGCAAGGGCTGCCGGACAAGCACCAAAGAACATACATGAGATACACAATGTCCAGGACGATCGACAAGGAGCGGCGAGGGGCTACGGCTTGCACAAGCCCTTGCCCTAGGGCGAAGTCAGGAAGATCCTAGTTGATCTTACCGACCCGTCAAAAGTCATGTCCATCGGCGGAGACGTCGACGAAGTGCTCGCAGCCAAGATGCTAGAAGTCATCAAACTAAGCCTGGACGTCTTTGCATGAGGCCCAGATGATTTGTCGAGCGTAAGCCGAAGCCTTATCGAGCATCACCTTGCTATCAAGCCCGCCGTCAAGCCAAGGAAGCAAAAACTACGCAAGATGTCGATCGAGCGTCAGGAGGCGGCGAAGGCAGAAGTCAGCAAGTTGATCCAGGTCCGCGTCATCCGCGAGGTGGAGCACACGGAGTGGCTGGTGAACCCGATGTTGGTCAAGAAGTCAAATGGCAAGTGGAGGATGTGTGTTGACTTCACAGATCTAAACAAGGCATGCCCTAAGGACGGCTGTGAGTTGATGAGCTTCTTGGACACCTACTCGGGCTACCACCAAGTTTTCATGGCCGAAGAGGACCAGGAGAAGACCTCTTTCATCACCCCCTTCGGCACATACTACTACATCCATATGCCCTTTGGCCTGAAAACGCCGGAGCCACCTTCGCCCGTTTGGTGTACAAGGTGTTGGAGGTGCATATCGGCAGGAACATCGAGGCGTACGTCGACGACATAGTTGTCAAAAGCAGGAAAGCAATTGACCATGTCGCTGACCTACAAGAAACCTTCGACAACCTGCGCAAGGCAAAGGTCAAACTAAACCCAGAAAGTGCGTCTTCGGTGTTCGTGCCGGCAAGTTGCTTGGGTTCCTGGTGTCCGAGAGGGGCATCGAGGCGAACCTCGAAAAAATTGAAGCCATCCATCAGATGCAGCCGCCCAAGAATGCTCATGAAGTGCAGAGGCTGATGGGCCGCATCGTAGCCCTCAATCGTTTCATGGTGAAGTTGATAGAGAAGGCATTGCCATTTTTCAAGACTCTACGAGGGGCCAACAAGTTCGAATGGACGGTTGAATGCTAGGCAGCGTTCGAGTCCCTCAAGGCGTACCTCTAGGAGGTACCAAGGCTCACCAGCCCGAAGGCAGGGGCCGAACTGTTGGTGTACCTAGCGGCCTCATCGGTGGCGGTGAGCGCGGCCCTGGTGCATGAAGGCGAAGACGGACAAACACTTGTATACTTCTTCTCCAAAGCACTACAAGGGGTGAAGCTCAGATACTCGGAGCTCGAGAAATTGTCCTACGCCCTCGTCATGGCCTCCCGAAAGCTCCGGCATTACTTCCAAGTGCACAGAATCACAGTGCCATCGCAGTACCCATTGGAGAGGTGCTTCGAAATAAGGAAGCCACAGGCCACCTAGGCAAGTGGGCTACGGAGCTGGCCCCCTTCAACCTACATCACGTGGTCTGAGCAGCGATCAAGTCACAGGTCCTTGCCGACTTCGTCACGAAGTGGACCTCGCCTGCCGACAAGGTAGTCCCGCCGGCAAACGAGGATTATTGGTCAATGTTCTCCGATGGCTCGTGTCACATGCCGGAGCTGGCGCGACCGCAATCCTTATTTCACCCGCGGGAACGGTCATTCGCTGCACGGCAAGGCTACAATTCCCAACCACCAACAACACCACAAGTACGAGGCAGTCCTCCTTGGGATACGGAGGGTAGAGACGTTGGGGGATCGGCGATTGGTAGTCAAGACCGACTCCAAGCTAGTCGCGGGCCAGCCATAAGGGCCATGGAGAAGGCCTTCGTCGGCATCACGGTGCAACACCTCCCTAGAGGAGAAAATGAAGAAGCTGACGCGCTGGCGAAGGTAGCAGGCACTGGGGGTCTATTCCAGCCTGGAGTTTTATTCGAAGTGATTTACACGTCGAGTGCAAAGCATGAGGAAGACTCGCTGCATGTGATGGACATCGACCAGGGATACACGTCGAAGGAACGTTCCCTGATGACGAAGCCGAATCAAAATGGCTGCAAGCAAGAGCATGGAAGTACAAGGTCGTCGATGGGCAGCTGTACAAAAACGGAATCCTGGAGCTGCTCCTTCGATGCATCTCTGAAGCCGAGGGCGAAGAGATGATTAGGGAAGTGCACGAAGGTTATTGCGGTGCGCATCAGGCACCGTGGGCGGTGGCGGCCAAAATACTTCGCCAGGGGTTGTATTAGCCAACAATCCTATGTCAGTGCGAAGAACGCATCAAGAAGTGCCCAGGATGCCAAAAACATGGCAAGTCCCAAAATGCGCCGCAGTACAAGCTGCAACCGCTTCCCCAGTATGGCCGTTCGCCAGATGGGAATTGTCGATGCTTTGCACCGGCAATAATACTATGGGGCTACTCGGCGACCTGGAATTCAGTGGATTGCAGAGGAACACGGGAGAATTATACTGGTTCAGGCCCTCAATGTGAGGTAATACCCTACGTCCAGTTGAGGTGTTATTCCTCTGAGGTGGATTTGTGATCAATGATCTGGTGTGCCCTCATAGGGCGCCCTGCCTCCCTTTATATACTAGGGGACAGGGGTACATGGTAAGGATCCCAGTCGGATACGACCAAGGGATTTCCTTATTAGAGATAGAATCCTATCCGACTAAGGCTATGTTTCCTTATTGTACAAGGCACAGCCTGCCGGGTGCTATCTTATCTCTAATTACATGATCTGGCCCATCCTCTATCCGAGTGGCCCATGTGCTTGTAGTGAGGTACCCGGGGCCCATGGCTCCCACAGTAGCCCCTGAGACCTTCATAGTTGAGTCACAGCTGATGCCGAGTGCTCATCCTCCACGGTGAAGTTTACCCGAGTGCGATGCTCCCGAGTACTCTTTGTCCGAGTAAGTCTTCCCAAGTCCTGCTTCATGTCAGCTGGCAGCGAGGCTATGAAGGGCTTCATGTAAATATATGAATAGTATGCGCCGAATAGGCGCACCTATTAGGTGTAGCCCCCGACTTTGTGCTTAATTGTGAAGATAATTAAACATAAAGTCAAAGATCTTTAACCTGGAAGTCTTTCCCGAGTAGATTACTACTGGTATATGAGACTCTTCGATATCATGTCAACCGGAATATAATTTATAGTCTTGCCGAGTAGGAAACTACTCGTATATAGGACTCTTCGACTTTATGTCAGTCGGAACATGAGTTTATAGTCTTTTCCGAGTGGCGTCCCACTCAAAAGCTAGACTCTTCCGCATCATGTCAGCGGGAATAGATATTTATAGTCTCTCCCGAGTAGTACACTACTCGAAAGTTAGACTCTTCAGCGTCATGTCGGCTGGAATAATGTTGCTCATGGCAACTGATGGCCATGCATGTAGGCCGAGTACCACTTTATGAAAATAAATCCATTACGTGGTCAGGTGTTCCCGAGAAAGATACCTGCATCCCCAATTTTAATGAAGACCAGCTTGTGATCCTTGTAAGGATATATCCTCGAGACCTGGTGGATAAAACAGATACCCAAACATATATGTTTAGCAGTGAGGCTTTCATGAAGCATATCTGTTTACCTCATCGATTCCTGTGGGTAGCACCAGCGCTATAATTTCAACTCAGCCTGCGGGCGGCCCACATGGAGCATGCTACTGTAGGAACTCATGTCTTGTCGGCCCAATACCAACTGTGCAGGCCTGGGCCCATCTAGTCGGTTCAGGCTATAAAAGGATGGGGAGAGAGAAAAAGATTCCATCGTCTTCCCCAAAGCAGCCAATCTCTTCGTCTTCCACCTTCGCGCCTAGCTTTTCGCCTCCCGCCGGCTAGGGTTAGCAGCAGCCGTTCCCCACCCGGACTCGAGCGATTTCAATCCTCTTCGTTTATTCCAAGCCCCCGATTTGCTTTCCCCCAAATCTCAACACCTCTAGTCATGCGAAGGCGACGAATCCTGCGGGTGCGCCAGGAATTCTTGGCCGATCTCGATTGCGGCTCGGTGAAGCTGAGACGGCTGGAGAGCGAGCTGAAGTTGCCCAGCCAAGAAGTGATCCGTTGGCGGTCGGCGAGGGATGAGTCGAGCCCAACCCCGGCCTGGTGAACGTAGTTTTCGCCTCTTTCTTTGATCGGGGCTTGTGTCTTCCGTCGTCTGATTTCTTCCGCCGCATCCTTGATTTCTACGGGCTGGAGTTGGTGCATTTAAATCCAACTCGATCCTTCAGATCTCCATATTCGTTACTCTTTGCGAGTGCTTTCTGGGTGTTGAGCCCCATTTCATCCCTCTTCCGACACTTGTTCCATGTCAAGCCCCAGCCTTCCAAGAGTAATATCAGTGTGATTGGGGGGGCTGGTCTTCAACTAAGGAGTGATGGGAAGAAAACATATATCGATTTGCCCTTGAAATCTTCTCTGAAGGGCTGGCACAAGGAGTGGTTTTACTGCGCCGATCTAGCTCCTTCCTTGCGCCCGTTTACTGGTATGCCGCCGGTGGTGTTGCCAAGCTGGTCTTCGGAGCCAACCTTTGAAGAACTGGGCCAAGCACATATATTGCTGACGAAGATAGATGACCTCAAGAGGGCCGGCTTGACGGGGCCCTGGGTGGCTCGTCGTTTCCTGACGAGGCGCGTCCAGCCGCTGAAGTTGAGAAGCGCTTTCGGCTGGGCCTTCAAAGGTAAACACGATCCCGACCGGGTGAGCAGCGAGACGGCGGACAAGGGGGCAGTGACCGATACCCTGTTTGGCTACTTCTCTGAAGGGGTCGTTGCCACCGAAGATGATAACCGCCGAGTTGCCGCCTATAGCTTCATCCGGCCGCGGACCAAGGTAACCTTCTACCTTCTTCTGTGGTGAACGCCTGTGGAACGGTGATTGTTCAACCTTGCGTGATGGTATCTTGTCGACTTGCTTGTAGTGGCATGAGGAATTTGATGAAGACTCTCGTCCATTGTCTGCGGTCGCGTCGAGGAAGAGGCCGAGTAGTCCCTCTGATGCCCAACCCGACTCCAAGAGAGCGGGGAAGAAGCCGATTTTATATCGGGGCGAGGGGGCCATGACAGCGCGCGCCGTGAGTGGCAGCTTGAAGATAAAGGACACCGCTGCCACAACGCCCACGCGGTCGAGTCCCAGGCTGAGATCAGCAGGCTTGGGCTCGACGTTGTCGTACTCAGCAACAGCGCCGCCAAGGGGCCAACCAGAGCAGAGGCCGATTGGGGCGAAGGAACCCGAACCAACCATACCAGAGTCGAGGCCGACTCAAGCCGATATGCCTCTGCCATCGATGACACCGACCGGGGCGAGTGCCGATGCTAGCGCATCGCCGGGGAGCGGGCAGGCTGGCAGGTACTCCGAGCCTTCTGTAGTCGTTGTATGTTAAAATACAGTCCTGATGTCTTGCTTCGTTGTGCAGGAAGCGGGCCGATATCGACCTCAAAAAGGTTGACCCATCTGCTCCACTTGATGAGTCCGCCCCAGCCGAGCCAGCGGCAGCGAACACACCTGCTGAGCCGGCGGCCAGCCCGGTCGCTGAGACCGAGGTGGCTCCGACTACAGGGCCACTACCGCCACTCGACCAAGAGGTGGCTGTTGAAACTGAGGCCCCAGCCCCCGAGGCACCGTACGTTGCGGAAGCGGGGGACGGAACCCCCGAGCCGGTCCCCGATGTTGTAGGGGAAGGCGGTGCCGAGGCCAGGACCCCGTCGCCGTCATGGTTATCGTCATCGCCATCGTCGCCGTTGCCGCCGCCGCCGGGGATCCCACATTTGCCTCGGATCGAAGCTCCCCCACGTGTGATGCCCCGGACCTTCACGTGGACCACTCGCGACGGCACTATGAAAAGCTTCAGGCTCGATGAAGTCGTCGCAAGGAGAGAGCGCGAGAGCCTGCTTCGTGCCACCATCAGCGGGTCCCAGGGAGTCGCGGTATGATTCTTGTAGTGAAGCTCCAGCAATCTTCTTGTCTTGATGTTTGACTCTGTCGTCGGTTTGTTCCTTGTCCCGAGCAGAAGCTCGTTGACCGCAACGAGGCGATGACGGAGATCCTGGTCGAGATGGCTCCCCACCTCACGGAATTGCAACAACTCCGGGCATTGAAGGCCGAGATGGAGGCGCGTCACACGAGGAGGGAGGCCTGGCTGAAGAACGGCGCTGATCAGCTCAGGGCAGAGACATGGACCTTAGCCGAGAAGATCAGAGGTAAAATCCTCGAGCATATCTTCCCGACTGGACTGTTGATGTATTCATCCAGCTATGTCGATCCCGACTGCTCGGTGGTGTCATGACTGCACGATTGAGCTCTTGGCTAATCTGTGGTGCAGTCCTCGAAGCGGAGTTAAAGACCCGAGCGGAGAGGGAGTCGCAGCTGAAGGAGGCCGAAGAAGCCAAGGCCGAGCTTGAAAGGGTCAAGGCCGACCTGACAAAGGCCAACACCGAGCTTGACCGGGAGAAGTCCGAGTTGGAGAAGGCCGTCGTCAAGCTCGGTAAGGAGAAGGCCGAACTGGAGAAGACCGTGGCCGGGTGGGAGGCCGACTACGAAAGTAAGTCCTCAACCCGACTGTGATCTCAGCCAATACATTAGTCACCCTGTGTGTAGCCGAATCTGACAAGCTTACTTGCCGGCCGATCTGGGCAGGCATGAGAGCCAACGTCCAGGCCCAGTACCGGTTCTACACGGAGGAGATAAGGTCAATCAGGGAGTCACGGGAGGCCCTCGTCGGGTCCGTGAAAGGGCTCCTTGACCTTGTAGATCCCCGCCCAGTGGGGACCAGCTGTAGCAGAATTCCTCAAATAATGGGGCGTCTCGAGGACGCGCCGAGTGCCCTGAAAAGGTACTTAGACGAGCGGGTTGCCGCCGGCGTGGCCCAGACCCTAGCAATGACCAAGTCCATCTATCCGAGGGCGGACATTGAGGCCATCGGGGAGGGATTTTCCGAGGAGACGACGCCCGAGGAAGCGCTGGAGCTGATCTCGCAGGCGAGGCCGACTGCTGAAGCGATTACCTGAGACCTGGGTCTGTAAAGGCAATACATTTTGTAGTCGGTGTATATATATGCTTTCATATACGATCATGTGTAAATATATGTGTCGTGCCGCCAAACTTATTATTCGGTTGTCATTAGCTTTGCCCGACCATGTAGGATGCACCGAGTTAATTCGATAGAACTTGATAAAAAACGTTCGGAGTAAGATGCTATACTCGGTCGAACGCATCAGTCGTGGCAAGGCTTCATAACCGGGGTAAAATAAGCTTGTATGTTATTGACAGAACACATATATACATGCAGCCCCCGACTCACTACTCGATTGGAACAAGTGGCGTAGTGAGTCAGGAAAAACTGTACACATGGAAAATGTAAAGCTCAGGTATAGAAAGGACGTAGCTGTTCTATATTCCATGAGTTGGTGATGAGGACGCCGTCTTCGGTCTTCAGTCGGTAGGCGCCTGGCCGCGTGACCTCGGCTATAATGAACGGCCCTTCCCAGATGGGGGATAGTTTGTGCCTGTCCTTGGTGGTTTGTATCTTCCTTAGAACGAGATCCCCGACCAAAAAGGCGCGGCCATGGACATTGCGATTGTGGTAGCGACGCAGGCCTTGAAGATACCTTGCCGACTGGATTGTTGCGGCGTCTCTTGCTTCTTCCAGCTGATCTAATTCGATCAGTCGGGTGCCGTTGGAGTCGTCCTCGGAGTAAGCCCGGACTCGCGGAGAGCCGAACTGTATCTCTGTCGGTAGCATGGCTCGTGCCGTAGACCAGGAAGAAAGGGGATTGCCCTGTTGCCCGACTAACCGTGGTTCTGAGAGACCAGAGAACGGATGGTAGTTCTTGTACCCACCGACCCGCATATGGTTGTAGTCGTCGTATATCCTGGCCTTGATGCCTTGTAGGACCATGCTGTTGCTCGCTCAACCTGCCCGTTGCTCCGCGGGTGTGCCACAGATGCATAGCAGATCTTGATGCCGAAGTCGTCGCAGAAATCTTGGAATAGGCCCGCGCGAACTGAGTGCCGTTGTCGGTTATGATGCGGTTAGGACCCCAAACCGTATAGTATACTCAGGATGAAGTCCTTTGCTCGTGCCGCTGTGATTGTTGCGACGGGTTTAGCCTCAATCCACTTGGTGAATTTATCCACTGCGACGAATAAATGCGTGAACCCTCCTGGCGCTTTCTTAAATGGCCCGACCATGTCGAGCCCCCATACTGCGAATGGCCAGGAGATGGGGATAGTCTGGAGTTCCTGGGCGGGGAGATTTGTCTGTCTTGCGAAGAACTGGCAACCCTCGCACTTGCGAACGATGTCTTTGGCGTCTGTGACTGCGGTGGGCCAGAAGAATCCCTGCCGGTAAGCCTTTCCGACTAACGTCCTGGATGCAGCGTGGTTGCCACATATGCCCGAGTGGATTGAATGCAGGATCTGCTTGCCTTCCTCGGTGGTGACACAGCGCATGAGGACACCGGATGCGCTCCTTCGGTATAGGTCTTCTCCGACTAGCAGGAAGCTTTTGCTTCGACTCTTGATCTGCTCGGCTTGACTGCGATCTTCTGGGAGTTCATCGTCCAGGAGGAATTTGAGAACAGGACCCCTCCAGTCTTGACATATGTGCAGCACTTCGTCAATGGTCGGGGTAGGCTCGCCTCCCGACTGCTCTTGTGCCGGTTTCTTCTTGACTGATGGCTCCATAAGTTGCTCGACAAAGATTCCAGTCGGAACCACTTCTCGCTTGGATCCCATGTTTGCCAGCTCATCCGCCGCGTCGTTGTATTGACGCAGGACGTGTGTGATTTCTAGCCCGTCGAACTTGTTTTCCAACTTGCGGACCTCCTGACAGTATGCCGCCATTGTGTCGTCGAGACAGGTCCAGTCTTTCATGACTTGGTTGACCACGAGTTGGGAGTCTCCGCGCACAACCAGTCGACGTATGCCGAGTGATATGGCGATGCGGAGCCCGTGAACAAGAGCCTCGTACTCGGCGACGTTGTGGGAAGCCGGGAAGTGGATTTGTAGTACGTACTTCAACTTTTCGCCAGTGGGGGAAGTCAGTATGACTCCAGCCCCGGCACCGCCGATCCGTAGGGAACCGTCGAAGTACATTGTCCAGTACTCTAGCTTTGTTGTTGGTGTTGGGAGTTGAACTTCTGTCCACTCGGCCACGAAGTCGGCTAGAGCTTGAGATTTGATAGCTGTCCGTGGCTGAAAGGTGATGTCAAACGCCATCAGCTCGAGTGCCCATTTAGCGATCCGGCCGGTGGCCTCGCGATTATGAAGGACATCCCCGAGTGGAAACGCTGT
The DNA here is from genome assembly GCA_003991445.1 of Oryza meyeriana var. granulata. Lineage (NCBI taxonomy): Eukaryota > Viridiplantae > Streptophyta > Magnoliopsida > Poales > Poaceae > Oryza > Oryza meyeriana. The sequence goes on from RYFJ01001818.1 coordinate 116,121, forward strand.
GACCACCGTGACTTGATGTGCTTGGAAGTAGTGCACCAGCTTTCGGACTGTGATGAGTAGGCCGTATAGCAGCTTCTGGACCTGCGGGTATCTTGTTTTGGAGTCGACAAGGACCTCGCTGACAAAATAGATTGGCCGTTGTATTTTCTAAAGATGACCCTGTTCGGATCGCTCCACTACCAGCACCGTGCTGACTACCTGTGTTGTTGCCGCCAGATAAAGCATTAGTGGTTCCTGGGGCAGGGGTGACGCCAGCACGGGGGGTGATGTGAGGAATTCTTTGAAGTCTTCGAAGGCTCGCTGGGCTTCCGGGGTCCACTGAAAGGTGTCCGCCTTTTTGAGGAGCTTGAAGAAGGGCATGCCCCGTTCGCCCAGTCGGGAGATAAACCGACTGAGTGCCGCCATGCAGCCTGTCAGCTTCTGGACGTCTTTAAGGTTGGTCAGGGGCGCCATGTTCTTGATGGCGTTGACTTTCTCCGGGTTAGCCTCGATGCCGCGGTGCGAGACGATGAAGCCGAGTAACTTCCCAGACGGCACCCCGAAGGCGCACTTGTCCGGGTTCAACTTCATCTTGAATCTTCGAAGGTTTTGGAAGGTTTCTTCCAAGTCGGCAATGAGGTCTTTCTGGACTTGGACTTGATCACCACATCGTCGACGTAGGCTTTCACGTTGCGCCCGATCTGAGTGTGCAGACACCGCTGAATAGCCCTTTGGTAGGTTGCGCCTGCGTTTTTCAGACCGAACGGCATTGTGATATAGCAATACGCTCCAAACGGCGTGATGAAAGATGTTTTTAAACAGTCTTGTTCCCTCAAGCTAATTTGATGATATCCCGAGTAACAGTCGAGAAAACTGAGTAGGTCGCACCCCGCTGTGGAGTCAACCACCTGATCTATCCTGGGAAGACCAAATGGGTCCTTGGGGCACGCTTTGTTGAGGTCGGTGTAGTCGACGCACATGCGCCATTTACCGTTTTTCTTCCGGACCAGGACTGGGTTGGCCAGCCAGTCCGGGTGGTAGACTTCCTTGATGAAGCCGGCTGCGAGGAGCTTGGTGATTTCCTCCCGGATAGCATCCTTGCGGTCTTGAGCGAAGCGCCGCAGCCGTTGCTTGACCGGCTTGGCGTCTGGCTTGACGTGTAGGGCGTGCTCGATCACCTCCCTTGGTACGCCCGGCATGTCGGACGGTTTCCACGCGAAGATATCTTTGTTGGCTTGGAGGAAGGTGACGAGCGCGTCTTCCTATTTGGGGTCGAGTCCGGTCCCGACTAAGGCAGTCTTGGAGGGGTCGGAAGGGTCCAGGGGGATCTTCTTCGTGTCAGAGTCCGCTGAAATTCCCAACTTCGCTGCTTTTTTCGCCGGAACTGGATCTTGATCGACTTCAGATGTAGCGGCTTGCCGGATGCTGTCGCGCCCGACTGCCGCTTCTTGTGTTTGAGCCAGCTCGCAGCTTTCCTTGTCGCAGGTGAGGGCTTGCTTAGCGTCGCTGCGGAGGGAGAGGACTCCTGCTGGCCCGGGCATCTTCAGCACCATGTACGTGTAGTGCGGTATCGCCATGAATTTGGCGAGGGCGGGTCGTCCGAGTATCGCGTGATACGCGGTCTCGAAGTCGGCGACCTCGAAGGAGATGTTTTCTGTACGGAAGTTGTCCCGCGTGCCGAAGGTCACCGGCAAGGTTATTTGCCCGAGTGGGGTTGATGACAAGCCGGGGATTATCCCATGGAAGGGCGCGGTGCTCGGCCGTAGTTCTGAACGAGGAATTCTCATCTCGTCCAAAGTCTTGGCGAACAGGATGTTGAGCGCACTGCCTCCGTCGATGAGGGTTTTCTTCAGCCTAATATTTCTGACGACCGGATCCAGGACGAGTGGGTATCGTCCCGGGTGGGAAATCTGATCTGGGTGATCTGCGCGGTTGAAGGTGATAGCCATCTCTGACCAGCGCAAGTATTGGGGGGTATCCGTTGTGGAGACCGCGTTAATGTCCCGCGCTGATAGCTTCTGCTTGCGCTTGGATTCGTACGCGAGTGGCCCCCCGAAGATGTGGTTGAGTTCGGCTTGGGGGTCCTGGAAATTATCAGCCGGACCCGAGTCTGGCTTGTCCTTGTCCTTGTCGGCGCCAGACGATGAAGCTTGCTCGGAGGCAAACTTCTTGAGCATGTGGCAGTCCTTGGCCGTGTGCCGGTCCTTGGGGTGAAAGGGGCAAGGCCCGCTCATGACTTTCTGATAGTCGTTATTCCGCTGGGGCCGCGATCGACTGCGCTCCATGTTAGCCACCTCGTTGTCCGACTTCCGCTTGCGGCTGCCAGGCTTGTTCTGAGGCGGCTCGTTGTCGGCTTTCGCCCTGTTGTCTTTTTGTCGGGTCTCCTTCTTCTCGTCGAAGGCCTCTGCGACGGCTTCAGCCGAGTCGGCGTATTTGTTGGCCATGTCGAAGAGAGTCCGGACGGTGGATGGTGGCTTCCGAGTGAACTTCGCGATGAGGGGGGTGTCTTTTACTCCCTTGCGGAAGGCGGCAATGACGACCTCGTCTTTGATGCTTGGGATTTGATTGCGCTTCTCGGAAAACCTTTTGATGAATTCACGTAGAGACTCGTTCTTTTTTTGATGCAGCTGGTAAAGGTCGTGCTCAGAAGCCGGTCTCTCGTAGGTCCCTTGGAAGTTAGCGATGAACCGCTCCCTGAGTTGTCCCCAGGAACCGATCGACCGCCTTGGGAGGCCTGTCAGCCATGTCCTCGCCGAGTTGGATAATGCGACTGGGAGGTAGTTAGCCATGGCTCTGCTGTCGCCCCCAGCAGCTTGAACTGCTAGGACGTAAACGGTGAGCCAGGACTCTGGGTTGGTCTTGCCGTCGTACTTTTCGATTCCGGTAGGCTTAAAGCCGACTGGCCAGCGGACGTCCTGTAACTCCCGAGTAAAGGCTGGAATGCCTTCATTATCGTGAGGACTTGGGCTTCGGTTTTGGCGGTGTAGCCGCTCGTATTGGAGACCGAAGCGCTCGTGTTCATCCTCCAGTCGGCGGCGTTCATCCTCTTCGCGTTCTTCGCGCCGGGCCCTTAGGGTGTGGCGAAGATCGCGTTGTAATCGCAATCGGAGGTCTTGATTGGGTCGGCGGTCGTATTGGTGACGCCGCCGGTTGTCGTAGTTGGTATTGCCGAGTGTTGTTTGGCGGGACTCTTCGTGCTGCCGGGTGGAGCCGGCCGCCCGTCGTCGTGCTGATGCAGATGACTCCGCCGCTGGAGAGCCCGTTCGATGGGTTGGTATGTGAGTGTTGTCGATGTTTTACACCGGCAATAAATATATGGGGCTACTCGGCGGATGGAAACTCGGTGGATTGCAAAGGAACACAAGGAAATTTTATACTGGTTCAGGCCCTCGATGTGAGGTAATACCCTACGTCCAGTTTGTATGTATTCCTTTGAGGATATACGGTGGTAGTTCTGATGAACTGTATGGCCGTGTGCTTCTATGAGCTCTTCTGCCCTCATGGGGCGCCCTGCTCCCTTATATACTGGGGGACAAGTTACAAGGTAGGAGTCCCCATCGGATTACGACTAGGAGATCTCCCTTAGAGATATAACGTACCCGACTAGGACTGTATATTCCTTTCTATACAAGGCGAAGTCTGCCGAATCTAGCTATATCTCTAATTACAAGGCTAGGCCCATCCTCTATCCGAGTGGCCCATATGCTTGTCATGAGGTACCCGGGGCCCATGGCACCCACAGTAGCCCCCGAGACCTTCATAGTTGAGTCACAGCTGATGCCGAGTGCTCATCCTCCACGGTGAAGTCTTCCCGAGTGCATTGCTCCGAGTACTCTTTGTCTGAGTGCTGGCTTCTCCCGAGTCTGCTTCATGTCAGCTGGCAGCGAGGCTATGAAGGTCTCGATGTAGATGTTGGAATAGTGTGCGCCGAATAGGCGCACCTATTAGGTGTAGCCCCCGACTTTGTGCTTAATTGTGAAAACAATTAAACATGAAGTCAAAGAACTTTAACCTTGTAGTCTTTCCCGAGTAGATTACTACTGGTACATGGAGACTCTTCGGTATCATGTCAACCGGAATATGATTTATAGTCTTGCCGAGTAGGGAACTACTCGTATATAGGACTCTTTCGACTTCATGTTAGTCGGAATGTGCGTTTATAGTCTTGCCGAGTAGGATGCTACTCGTATACGGGACTCTTAGCGTCATGTCAGCTGGAAAGGGGTGTTTATAGTCTTTCCCGAGTAGTATAACTACTCGAAAATCAGACTCGTCGGCATCATGTCAGCCGGGATGATTATTTATAGTCCTTTCCCAAGTAAATATTACTCGAAAATTAACTCGTCAGCTTCATGTCAGCTGGAAAAGGTGTTTATAGTCTTTCCCGAGTGGCGTCCCATTCGGAAGTTAGACTCTTCAGCTCGTCAGCTGGAAGAATGTTTATAGTCTTTCCCGAGTAGTATGCTACTCGAAAGTTAGACTCCTCCGCATCATGTCAGCTGGAATGAGAATTTTATAGTCTCTCCCGAGTAGTGTACTACTCGAAAGTTAGACTCATCCGCGTCATGTCAGCGGGAATGAGAATTTTTTATAGTCCTCTCCCGAGTAGTGTACTACTCGAAAGTTTAGACTCATCCGCGTCATGTCAGCGGAAAAGAAGGTTTTATAGTCTCTCCAGTAGTGTACTACTCGAAAGTTAGACTCTTCAGCGTCATGTCAGCTGGAATAATGTTGCTCATGGCAACTGGTGGCCACGCATGTAGGCCGAGTACCACTGTATGAAAAATAAATCCATTACGTGGTTAGGTGTACTCGAGAGAGATACCTGCATCTCCAATTTTAATGAAGACCAGCTTGTGATCCTTGTAAGGATGTATCCTCGAGACCTGGTGGATAAGACAGATACCCAAACATATATGTTTAGGAATAAGGCTCTCATGAAGCATATCTGTTTACCTCATCGGCTCCTGTTGGTAGCACCAGCGCTATAATTTCAACTCAGCCTGCGGGCGGCCCACATGGAGCATGCTACTGTAGGAACTCATATCTTGGTGGCTGCTACCAAATAAGCCGGCCTGAGCCGTCCTATCCGGCATAGCTCTATAGAAGTATCATCCATCGCCTGTCAGGATGAGTTTTTTGGTGTTGATAACCGCAATCAGCCAGAGAAATCTTATTCGCAAGCCTTTCCGACTTATGTTCTGGATGCAGCCTGGTTGCCATAGGTGCCGAGCAGGTATGTTGCAGGATCTGCTTGCCCTCCTCAGGTGTGACGCAGTGCATGAGAACTCCGGATGCGCTTTGACGATGTAAGTCTTCTCTGACTTCAGAAGAGCCGAGCAGGGTACCCGAACCTTGCATTAGCATAGGATTCGGCTAGCGACCCTCATGGGGCATACCCTACCACAGAGCTGTGACCAAATAAGGTACCCGAACCTAGCAGTAGCGTAGGATTCGGCTGGCGACCCTCATGGGGCGTAACCTACTTAGCCGAGTAGTACACAGCCCGACTGGCGCCGGAGGTCGATTATTAGCTCGCATGGAGCGTAGCCTGGGCTCGCATGGAGCGTAGCCGGGGAAGATGACATCCGACTGGTGCAAGTACTCGGTCAGTAGCCTCATGGAGCATCCCGAGTGTATTTTGGCAGACTTGTTCAGCCCCGAGCGTAGGAGATTAGGCTCGCAGCCCTGAGTTCCTGTCACGCATTATCCGAGCTGGGCCTGCAATATAAAAATATCGGATGAGTAGCATCTGATGATGGAAATAATCACCCGAATAAAATGTATTTTACAATGTATGTAAATACATGTTCTTCCTCTTTTTGATATTAATTTCCTCGAGTAGTTGACCCCTTACCGTTTAAGCACTCTGCCGACTAGTCATAGCCCCTAGCGTCGGGAGTTGGCTCATGGCTCTTTCCCAGGCACGCGTTTTGGTGACTTGAGTTTGTCTTACATGAGCAGAGTTTCACGGATCGAGATTTATGCTACTCGAGTACTTTTGTAATCATTTAAGAGCAAAAACGGAAAAAAGTAAATGCGCAGCTTGTACACCTATTAGGTGTAAGCGGCTGCAGCATTAGCAAGGCCGAGTGAGGAGATGTTTATCAGAAAGCGACTTAGCTTGTTCGGTATTTGGGAGTGGGGATGCCATCCTTGTGTTTGGGTTTTGTGAGCCCCCGAGCATGTCACTTGTTGCTCCGATAATCCTCAGTTGTTGAAGGTCGAAGACGGTTGTGACCGACTGCCACAATAGAGCCGTCTGACTTGGCGTTTGCGATTCCCAGCTTTAGTCGGGACCGCGTCGTCAGTGTCGTCCCGCTTCTTCTGTCAGGGTGACTTGTTGTCATCGAGGGCCTCGGCAACAGCGTGGGCCGAGTCGGCGTACTTGTTTGCCATGTCGAATAGGGCTTGACAGAGTTTGGGAGGCTTCCGCGTGAATTTTGTCGATGAACGAGGTGTCTTTGACTCCTCTTTCGAAAGGCGGCGATGACGACCTCATCCTTGATGTTCGGGATTGAGTTCCTCTTCTCAGAAAACCTCTTGATGAAGTCACGAAGAGACTCGTTCTTCTTTGACGCAACTGATATAGGTCGTACTCAGAAGATGGCCTCTCGTATGTTCCTGGAAGTTGGTGACGAAGCGTTCCCGGAGTTCTCCCAGGAGCCGATCGATTGCTTGGGAAGTCCTGTTAGCCATGTCCTTGCTGAGTCGGCTAGAGCGACTGGGAGGTAGTTAGCCATGACTTTGTGATTTCCCCCAGCTGCTCGGATCGCCAGAGTGTAGACCGTGAGCCAGGACTCGGATTGGTCTTGCCATCGGTATTTGTTGATGCCTGTAGGCTTAAAGCCGACTGGCCAGTCGACCTGTCGTAGTTCCTGGGTAAGGCGGTATGCCTTCGTCTTCATGAGGACTCCGACCCCGACTACGGCGGCGAAACCGCTCGTGGTGGAGGCCGAAATGCTCGTTCTCGGTCTTCCAGTTGGCGTTGCTCGTCTTCTTCTCGTTCGCAGCGCCGAGCATTGGTGTCCTGCTGAAGATCACGCCATAGTTGGCCTCGGAGATCCGGTTGTCCCGACGGTCACTTCGACGTTGCCCGGTTGTTGTTTGGGTTGCCGAGTGACGTTGGCGTGACTCCGTGTGCAGCCGACTAGAGCCGGCGCTCGGCGTCGCTTTGAGGTAGACGAGACTGCCATTGGGGATGCCGACCGGTTGGTCGGTATGAGGGTATCGCCCGACTGTTGGTGCTGCTGACATGCAGCAGCGGTAAGCATGGCTTTTATCCTTGCGATCGTCGGGTGGCCTGGTGATCAGGCCCAACCTGGACCGTGTCCAGTAGGGTTACGGCGGCCACGATGTTCTGCTGTGGCGTGACGAAGACGTTGTGGTCGCCGACTTTTGTTTGGAGGGTTTGTTTGCTGAGCGGTTCGCCCAGCCCTGCGTAGGCCGTTCGTTGCGGGCGTGCAGGCGTTTGCTTCTTCCTCCTGTTGTTCTTGCAGTCGGCAGGCCTCCTCCTCTTGTGGCTCGTGTCGTCGGCATGATTCCTGAATAGGAGTAGAGCCTCTGGATGCCATGAAAATTTCTCGCGGCGGGAAGAAGCTTGCCGATTTGCTGTGCGACTTAGAGTCGGAATCCGACCGGGAGTCGTAGTCCGACTGAGAGTCGTAGTCGGAATAGTTGATGGGGGTGATTACAACTCCGACCTCCCTAGATCCGATCTCGAGCGGCTCGGAGCCGTATCCGAGTCGAACTCCAGGGGATCGGGTTTGCCGCGTCGGATGTAGATTGTAGATATCCGCGGCGTCGCTGAGTCCGAACGGGAAGTTGACGATCTCTTCCCTTCTCGGCCCGATCTCGGCCGGCTCAGAACCGAGTCCGAGTCGAACACTGAAAGGAAGAGTTGTCCCTGGACTCGGGCGTATTGGAGATCGCCGCAGCATGTCGTCGAAGATTGCCGCAGCGTCGTGTGGGCCGACTGGCGCGGAGTCAGCTGGTTCCTCGGCCGATTGGATCGGGTCCGTGTCGGCCGGGGTGAGATTGCCGATCTGGTCGGCGACGAAGTCAAGGCTTCTGAATGCGATTGTATCTCCGGGGGGGAGTTTGCCGCCGTCGACTTCGGTTGCTGGATCCATCGAGCTTGTAGATGTAGATCGCGCCGAAGCCCCTACCTGGCGCGCCAACTGTCGATGTTTTACACCGGCAATAAATATATGGGGCTACTCGGCGGATGGAAACTCGGTGGATTGCAAAGGAACACAAGGAAATTTTATACTGGTTCAGGCCCTCGATGTGAGGTAATACCCTACGTCCAGTTTGTATGTATTCCTTTGAGGATATACGGTGGTAGTTCTGATGAACTGTATGGCCGTGTGCTTCTATGAGCTCTTCTGCCCTCATGGGGCGCCCTGCCTTCCCTTATATACTGGGGGACAAGGTTACAAGGTAGGAGTCCCCATCGGATTACGACTAGGAGATCTCCCCTTAGAGATATAACGTACCCGACTAGGACTGTATATTCCTTTCTATACAAGGCGAAGTCTGCCGAATCTAGCTATATCTCTAATTACAAGGCTAGGCCCATCCTCTATCCGAGTGGCCCATATGCTTGTCATGAGGTACCCGGGGCCCATGGCACCCACAAGTGTTGCCTGACTGTTCTTGCTGCTGGCAGGCGGCAGCAGTAATCATCGCCTTGATCTTGGCGATAGTTGGTGTGGCCTGATGATCCGGCCCAAGCTGGAGCGTGTCCAGCAGAGTTGCGGCGGCCACGACGTTCTGTTGTGGCGTGACGAAGACATCGTGGTCACCGACTTTGGTTTGGAGGATTTGCTGCTGGGCGGCTCGCCCAGCCTGTCGAAGCCCGTCATTGCGAGCTTGTCGGTTGGCCTCCTCTTGTTGTTGTAGTCGGCGCGCCTCCTCTTGCTGCTCCTCTTGCAGTCGGCGCACCTCGGAAGGTGGCGTGGAAGCCATGAAGATCTCGCGGGGGAGGAGGAAGCTTGCCAAGGTGGAGTCCGAGTTGATGCTCGAACCACCATCCGACTTAGTGTCGGACTCCGAGTAGTTTATCGGAGTTAGGACGACTCCGACCTCCCTAGATCCAATCTGAAACGGTGCATGACCGTGTCCAAACTGAATCACTGGAGGTCGGGTCTGCTGCGCGGGTTGTAGATGCACAGCGTCGCCGAATCCGTACGGGAGATTGACGATCTCTCCCCCTCTCGGCCTAACCCACGCTGGCTCAAGGCCTAGCGCGAGTCGGACGCCGAAGGAGAGAGTTGTCCCGATGTCCGGCGATGTGAGGGACTGTCGTAGTAGATCGTCGAAGGAGATAGCGACGTCCCTAGGGCCGACTGGCGCAACGCCGGCTAGCTCCTCAGCTGGCAAGATCGGATCTGCCTCAGCCAAGGAAAGGTTGCCGAGTTGATCGGCGACGAAATCAAGGCTCCCGAAGGTGATGGTGTCTCCATTGGAGAACTTGTCGCCCTTGACTCCGTTGATGGGATCCATCGAATCTGTTGATGAAGAATTCGCCGGGCCCCTACCTGGCGCGCCAACTGTCGATGCTTTGCACCGGCAATAATACTATGGGGCTACTCGGCGACCTGGAATTCGGTGGATTGCAGAGGAACACGGGAGAATTATACTGGTTCAGGCCCTCAATGTGAGGTAATACCCTACGTCCAGTTGAGGTGTTATTCCTCTGAGGTGGATTTGTGATCAATGATCTGGTGTGCCCTCATAGGGCGCCCTGCCTCCCTTTATATACTAGGGGACAGGGGTACATGGTAAGGATCCCAGTCGGATACGACCAAGGGATTTCCTTATTAGAGATAGAATCCTATCCGACTAAGGCTATGTTTCCTTATTGTACAAGGCACAGCCTGCCGGGTGCTATCTTATCTCTAATTACATGATCTGGCCCATCCTCTATCCGAGTGGCCCATGTGCTTGTAGTGAGGTACCCGGGGCCCATGGCTCCCACAGGAATTGGATATCATAGGGCCGTTCCATGCGGCCCGAAACAGCTACAAGTTTGCCATCGTGGCAGTGGAATACTTTTCACATTGGATTGAAGCCGAGCCGCTGGCCAGTATAACCTCTGCGGCGGTACATCGATTCATGTGGAAAAAAATTATTTGCCGTTTCGGCGTCCCAAGAGAATTCATCACCAACAACGGGAAGCAGTTCGACTTGGTGAAATTCAATGAGATGTGCGAGGGGCTGAACATGCGAATCAACTTCACATCTGTTACATACCCGCAGTCGAACGGAGCAGCCGAAAGGGCGAATGGCAAGATCCTTGAGGCCCTCAAGAAAAGGCTTGATGAAGCGCCGAAAGGAAGATGGCCCGAGGAACTCACATCGGTGCTCTGGACGCTTTGCACCACCCCAATGCGGCCGACAAAGTTTAGCCCGTTCATGCTCATATACGGCGAAGAAGACATGACCCCGAGTGAACTGGGTGCAAACTGGCCCCGGGTCACGATGTCCAGAGACGAGGAGATGGGGCGAAAGACTGCCTTAGAGCTGCTCGAAGGGGTGTGAGTCGAGGCATTGCAAAACATAGTGAAAAACTCTGCCTCAACCGCAGAACTATTCAATAGGAAAGTGCGGCCGAAGGGGATCTTGCCGGGGCACATGGTGCTCAAGAAGAAAAACAACCCCGTGGTGGTAGGCAAGCTCGAGTCGAAGTGGGAAGGACCATATCTGGTGGCTCGCAAGTCACACGAAGGGGCTTACAAACTGGAGACCGTGGAAGGCGAAGAGCTCGACCATACATGGAACGCCGCTTCGCTGAAGCGTTACTACATGTAATGCACATGTAAAAAAACTGAAGTAGGGTTATTATCCACAACGGAGGCCCGAACTAGTATAAAATTCCCTATGTCTTGATATTTGTCCTAAGTGACCTGAAAGGACAACGCCTGATTGGCGTCGAACGGGGGAAGCGGAAAGATCGAAGCATCGCTCAATCAAATGCTGAAATTGCATGGCGTTGTCCAAACATATAGTGTGAAACATAACTTACCAGACAAGCGCCAAGTAATAACGCCATCTGTCGAAGGTAGGGGACGGCGAACGGCCGAAGCATCGTTCGGCCGCAGAAAAATGCTACGAATGCATAGAACGAAAAGCTAACCCACCAGATAAGCGCCAAGTAATAACTTGCTGCTATCTGTCGAAGGTAGGGGACGGCGAGCGACCGAAACATCGTTCGGCTGCAGAAACATAAGGCACACGTGGAGCACAAAAGGTAGCCCGCCAGACAAGCGCCAAGTTATTACTTGGCGCTATCCATCGAAGGTAGGGGACGACGAGCGGCCGAAGCATCGCTCGGCCGCAAACTAGGATGGCGAGCGCATAACCCGAAAACAAAACGAACCGCGAAGTCCAACCTAACAACGAGCGCTTAGTACTAGCTAAGCGCTATCCGTTGAGGGTGGGGGATGGCGAGCGGCCGAAGCATCTTTCGGCCACTGAACCGCGATATAGACGAACATTGAACTTGTTGGGTATCGAACGAATGTTAACTCTACAACAATCAAAGCTATACATCAAATTGCAAATACATATGTTACATAGGTCTATTCCGAAGAGGACGTGTCACACCCCGATCTGGCACCGCCGTACAACGGAACCAAATAGGGCGTGCCGCAGGAAAACAGCGCGAACTGCTTCCCCGCGGAACCGCGATACCAATACCAGTCCTAGGACGCAGGGCTGGTATCGACGGAAATCATATATGCATCATCGCGAACCTTAATTAAATATATAAACATATACCTTAACTTACGTTGTAGCTTCGGAGCAAGCCGGAGACAGCAACAAATAGTACAGAGGCAGCAACAGCAACGGAACAGCGGACTAAGTCCCAACACACAGGCGACGGCTGGGAACCAGGACGAAACCCTAATCTTCACTTTACTGCAACTCTAGCTTTGGCTCCCGACAGAGAACTATATATATAGAGCAAGGGTGAGTACTTACGTACTCAGCAAGCCAGGGGAACTTAGGTGGTTGTTGCAGGCTTCAAAGAGAGGCTGAATATTTTGTAAATCTATTTTGTTTGAATTCTTTTAAAATCTGCTAAGTGTATGCTTCTCAACGATCAGGGCGAGGTGGGTCTCGCCTGATCGGAGTGAAAATGTATCAATCTTTATTTTCTTCAATTTTCGCAATCTCAAGAATTCACATCAAACCGCCTCTTCAAACCAAAATATTTTCTTCGGACTTCCCGAGTCCTGCTGTCCACGACAGCCACGCCGACATCATCTGATGACCTGCGTCCTCGACGGCACATCCTCCTCAGCGTTCCCAAAACCACACACACATTTGCAAATAGGGTAAAACAAAACTATGCTAAGGAATCACCTCACATCCGCCCATGACCGTGGGCACGGCTATTCAAACAGTTTAAACCTTTGCAAAGGGGGTACACTTTACCCACACGACACGACTTACTCTATTCACCAGTTCACATGGATTGGGTACGATTTGGTGACGTAGAAGTTTTCGCAACAAAGCATTTCTCAAGCCATCCCAGGTTACCCCATGCCAACTGGAGGGGTCCTCGAAACTAACAACAGGGTAGGTCCAAGACCATACTATGCCAGGAACCTAGGAGGCATCCCCAACGCCCTCCCGCACGATCCACAGTCCAATGACATGCAAGGCGTCCCTAGGCGACTAGTTACTTAGCCAGGGGCTTCCCATTTCACCCATGTGGTTGTACTGTCATATGTTCGGATGAAATTCCGAACGAATCGGTTCTTAAGGCGACCACATAGGCATCACACACACCGGACCGGCCTTGTGTCACAAATCTCCATTTTTGAAACTCATTTTTCTTTCACAAGGCACTGACCCAGGTGTCGGGTTTTCCAAACGTTTTGTAAAACCACATTTTACCCAAGAGGTTTCTCAAATTTTAAGTTTAAAGGGCGACCGTCGGCACATGCACAAGAGTGCACACATACCGAGGCGCGACAGTGGTGGTTACAAGGGAACAGGATATTGCAATCATCAAGGAAGTATTTAAATGCAGCGTGGTTGGGTAGGTCCACCGGTCTGACTCGCAGAAGGGACCGCATAGATCAGAGCACGCCTATCGATGCAGATTTCACAAATAAAATAATTTAATTTTCACATATGGGCTCGATTGATCAAAGGTGACTTGCCTTGCTCTAGGTCTTCACGAGTCTTCGAGAAATCATCGCGAAATCCGCTCCGAAATGATTATTCAATGACCGATTACTAGGCGCAAACAATTAAAATCTACACAAAACCAGGAAAAGGACTCTACTTAGTGCTACTAATAGTGCCATCAGATGGATCTCAATTTTAGAAAATTTCTGGAGTAGGAACGGAGTCAATTGGATAAATGGATTAAAAGATATGAATTTCCGAAGGTTAAAAGAATTTCTAGATCATTGGAAATGATTATTTGGAATTTCTGGACTGGAATATTCTCTGGAATCACTGACAGCTGAGGCCCCTGGTACAGTAGGCCCACTGGTCAGTGGGGAGGGGGAGGTTTATTGACTGGTGGCTATGGAGGGATGTGGGCCCGGTTGTCAGTGAGGTGAGGGGGTTACACAGTGGGGCTAACATGAGGAGAGAGAGAGATGGCCACATGTCTTTGAGTTGAGAGGCTACGGACCAAGTGATGGAGTGATCTAGGGGGAAAAACGAAGTGGCCTGGCTCACGGGTGGAGCTGCCGTGGACGGGTAGTAGAGGGCCCGCACAACAGCGAGGGGTGGTCCATGGACCGGGTTCAACTCAAGGCGAGGCCTGCATGGCGGTGAGAGTGGTGAGTGGCGTGGCTCGACTCGGGTGGGACGAGGCCGAGCCGACTTGTTGCCCATGGGGCCGCTTCGAGAACAGCCATGTAGGCGTCTTTTCCAGCGGTCTCAGTGCGAGAGAGTGGCGCTGGGATCGGACGGCTACTGATGGCGAGATCAAGATGGCGAACGACGACGAAATGTGGCGAGCGGCGGCGCCAGCGGGAGGAGGGGGCCGCGGGGAATGCCGTGAACGGCTCAGATTCACGAGAGACTGAGCATCGGCTGCTGGCGGTGGTATGCCGAGGGCTGAGGGGAGAGAAAAAGGAGAAAAAGGGAATGACTGCCATGGCGATGGTCGAGAGGGGCCCCGGGGCACTCTAGTTGTCTGGTGGCACGGTTGCTTGCGACAAGATCAACACTGGGCGACGACGAGGAGAAGAAAGGGACGGGATGACGGCCACGGGAAACACAGAGAGAGAGAGAGAGAGAGAGAGAGAGAGAGAGGGGAGGCCGGCGGCGGGATCGAATTGACATCGGTTCTAGGGGTAGCTTCTACACGTACTTCGCAAAAGGGGACTAAGGATGGCTGGCCGAGAGCTCACCGACGGCGTGAGGGTTGCAGCGACGGCGGACAGCCGGCATGTCAGCGAAGGTAGGAAGACGAGGACGGGGAAGGAAGGGTGGCGGCGACGACGCGGGCCACCGAGGCGCTGTGCTTCCGAGGTCAAAGCGGCTCCAAGAGCCCGTCGGCGGGGGGGGTGGCACAACGGCGTGGTTGAGCAGCGGCAGTGGTGGCCGAGCTTGGGGAAGATGACGTGGTAGGGCATCGTCCAAGCATCAGACGCAGAAAAGGAGGGAAGAAGGGGGTTTCTTGGGGCTTTACAGGCGGTGGAGGGGGAATGGCTATGTTGGTTCAGGGCATGGGGGGAAATTCCTCCGCGCTCAATCATGGAGTGAGGGAGGCAGGAGATGCCAAGGCAAAGTTTTTGGGGGCAAATCCAAGCGATGGCAGCGATGCTCTGGGCAACGGATGGATACGGATCAAGCGACGGAGCTTAGCTCATTTGAACGCGGAACACGGGCGATTGGGTAGCCCGAGCGGGAGACGCATCGGGGAGAGAGAGAGAAGGACTGTGGGGGACCATGCCGTAGTGGGCTCGGTCAAAAGAAGGAGAGGGAGAGGGGAAAAGAGAGGTGACAGGGGCGGTAAGGTGGCTGTCCTCGCCGTGGCGGCTAGCAGGCACTGGCAGGACCGGGCGGAACCACTGTGATGACGGTGGTCTCTCGGGCATTTGACCGAACACGCGAGAGGCACTGTCGGGAAGGAAAATGGGACGGGGGAGAGGGATGATCGCCCAGTGGGCGGCGTGCACATGCACGGGGTGGGCACTGGCTGATGAGCGGGCCCGAGGGATCGGGCGCACGTGGCGGGCGGGCGCACAGCTGCACAGGAGAGGGCGGCTAGCGAGCACAGCAGATCGACGGTGGAGCGGTGCTGGGCACCACGTGGCAGAGATCCAACGAGCATGGCTATCCGCGTGGGGTTAAGGAGATTGGGCGGTGAACGGGAACCTGGGGACACATGGCGCGCATCCGTGGCGTGCAGCGGTCCGCGCGGCGTGGTGCAGGGGCGAAGAAAGATCGGATGGTATGGCGGCGAAGCATGGCCACGCGGCAAGCATTGGTGCGTGTGGGCGGGGCGCTGCGCTGGTGCGGGCGAAGCGGGAGCGATCAAGGAGATCGGGCGGCTTACGCACGGTGAGCTAGCACGTGGCAACAGATCTGATGGCCACTGTCGGGGTGGCGCGCTCGCTGCGAGTTGCAGGGCGTGGGCCGCACAAAGGGAGGGAAGGAAGGGCAGCGCCAAGGGAACATGGCCCTTGATTATTTTCAGGGATTTATTTGAATCGCGGTTTTGGGGATTTTTCGAAAGGGAAAATGAATTCAAGTTTTGCATTTTTTGAACTTCAGGAGGGTTTAGGTATCCCAAGGAGGGGGGAAGGGGGTCTCAAGCAGAATTTAGGTAATATTTCTCTTTTGGACCGACTTGGTATTTGGGTCCTTCAAAGATTATTTGAGAGGTTTATTTGGAGATTTGCTTGGGGATTTCAAATTCAAACTTCATATTTGAACTCAGGAAATAATCAAGGAGCCAGGGGGTTGACAACAAGAGGTAACTCAGGTATTTTTAGAATGGGGTTGGTACTTTGGGTTCTCGAGGAATATTTGAGAGGAAACCGGATGAGGGGATTCATAGGCGAATTTAATTTCGAAAGGGATCAATTTAGCTCAGGGGAGGAGGCAGGATTTTCAGAAGAAGAAGGACGGATGGAAATGACTGTTGAGCACAGAAACAATTCTCAGTTTAAAACTCAGAGTTCTGTTAGAGTTCAAGGAAGATAGGAAACAAGGGGATTTATGGAGGGGATTCAAAGGGATTAGTCTAGGGTTCCGATTCGGATCTTTGGAATAGATATCGGAGCAGAGAATTTTGACAAAAGATTGAGGGACTTCGCAGTTAGGGTTTCTGGAGCGAACTCGGATACGACGACTCGAACTCGAGTATTGGTTTAAGAGAAGGGGTTTTTGAGAGGAGGAATTTTGAGGTCAAGGACAAGAAGACAAACTGAGGTCTAGGCATGAATTACGACACAACACACAAAGATCGAAGTTTAACATCACGCTGAAAGCGGGGCGTTACAGGACGACGCCTCGCTATCGAACGAACTATAATCTACAGGGCTAACTAAACTCCCAGAAGGACTAGGAGTAGAAAATCTTGGCCGGAGAATGTATTCGTCCGAAGCTCCTCCGTCGCGCGAAGTCGAGTTGTCACTGGCGATGTTGATGACTGGAGAATCCCGAGCAGCCGCTTTGCGCTTCGCCGAATCGTCACTATCCAGAATAACGACCAGAACCTCGCGGGCGGGTGAGTTAGCAGGGACGAATGCATACCGACGGTCTTGAATCCCCTACTATCACACCGGAATTTCTATCCAAAATTTTGGTGCTTTATTGTGTGTAGGTCCTTATCCAAGAATCAACCGAGGCACACATGACAAAGTTGATAACAGAGTAATTATTTACATAACGAAAGTATTTATTACAGAGGCGAATGGCACCTCTCAAAATAATAACGTCCTAAGAAGCGGAGATAAACTACGACGACGATGTGACGACACCCACTCCACAAACTTGACCAGGCTCCTGCTTAGTCCTCCAAGAAATCCTCCTCGCTGAAGTATTCCTCTGAATGATGATTATTGATTGCAAAGGTGAGTACATGAAATACTCCGCAAGCCACACAACAAATATGCAAGTGCACGGGATAACAAAGGATAGCATAATATGGCTCAATTTGCATAAACGGCATTCAGTAAAGCATTTAAGAGAGTAATAAAACATCGATAATTAAACAAAATTAACCAACACTATACTGTTCACTAAAACGGTATAGGCCCAACCACTCCAACCTGTAGCTAAACATATTTCACCATTCAATAGTCAAATTTAAGTAATATGGGATTAATCACAGAAAACATTGCTAGGCTCGCCCATAACCGCGGGCACGGCTATTCGAATAATTTTACTCTGGCCAGAGATGTACCAATTTACCCACAAGACACAACTCCATAACACATCACTGTGCGCCTTAATACCACCATGGTATCTTGGAAAGGAATTGTGACAGAATTATCCATGTAACTCATACAATAGGAGAGCCTCCCGCCAAGCCTCCGGTCTCCGGTAGCGGTGATCAAGTACCTTCCCGCAAGACGGTTCGATGCCCAAAAGCATGGACTTATTGACAACTGCCATGTGTGGACTTATATCAGCCACAGACAAAGCCTTGGTGCCTCCTATTGAACTCGGCACATTTCAAATCCCGCTATCCCATTCTAGCTTGTGGTTAGCACGAGTGTTGCTTCGCAACATGTAGTCCGCGAACCGGTCCTTAACTGTCACAAGCACCGCTAGCAACATTCACAACCCTGGTGCTCGCAACCCATCATTTAATCAAGTTTTAGTGACCATTAAGTTATCCTCACACGACCTCAATCATGAACTGAATCATCATTTCATGTGAACTAAATATTATGATTGAAGTTAAAGTTATAGCCCAGAAGTTATTCTATGGTTTGCTAGGCATGGCTAAGCAGTGTCCTAGAATTGTTCTAGCTAACCAATAAATATAGCTAGCTAGTCACATTTATCCCAGAGGTACAATAACAGGTAATCAAATCAATTGGGCTACAACCAAGGATAAAGGCTCCCCTTTCCGATGACATTATAAAAATAAAATGCAATGTTGAAGTAAAAGATAGCTTTAAACATAGGAACAATATGCTCAAAGGTGTTGAGGAATCTATGTGACTTGCCTTGTTGCTCTGCACAAGCCTCGGAACTCTCCTCAAGAAACTGTGACTCTTCCGGAAGGTCGGTGGATAAAAACAATAAACAAAAAGAGCAAAACAATACTTAAGCACACAATACAATATTATATTTTTAATGGGTAGATTTTGATTTTTAAAGAATTTTGCAAGTTGAATCACCCCAAATGGAGTTTGAGTGAATTAGTTATGAATTTTAGAAGTTTAAACCTTTTAAAAGCATATTCAAAAGAATTAAACCGATTTATTGCATCATATATGAATTAAATTAATTTGGGAAAAGGATTATGGCGTCATTAGTGAGAGGGAGAGAGGTGAACCACCGGCTGATAGGTAGGGCCCACCGGACAGAGAGAGGAGGGGCTCGGGTCCACGGTGAACCGAGCCCACTGAGGCCCACGGGGCACCCCGACGGTGCGGATTTTATGAGATTTGATCGGATGGTCCAGATCCCTCAATGGATTTGATATAGATCGAAAGGCCAAGATTTGATCTAAACTCCGATCAGACAGCTCGGATTAACCCTAACATCCTATGGCTCGAATTGGATTTGGAAACGGGACCCCGCGGCTGACCGGGCGATCGACACGGCATCCACGTCAGTGCCACGGCGGCACGGGCGATGGCGGCGACGGCTGCGGCTCGGGGCCCTATGGTTGCCGGTGATCGGCAGCACGATGACACGCGGCGAGGGCGGGAACGGGTAGAGGGGACCGAGGCGAAGCTCACCATGGGTAGAATGGCGATGAACGGTGCCAGGAGGCGCCGGCGGCAAGCTTCAAGCAGCGGCGGGCGTTGGGCCCTCGATGGTGACGGCGCTCCAATGATCCCTGGCGGCTCAGAGGTGGCGGCCTAGCTTCCTTGTGCTCTGATAGTGCTTGTAGAGGCGATGGCGAGCGCTACCGATGGCTAAGGCGATGGCAGCACGCGACCGAGACTCGGTAGCGGCGGTAGCGGCGGAGCAATCCTGTGGCGCGGGGAGGCGGCTAGGGCTAGCTAGGGCTAAAGCTTGAGCACGGAAAAGCTCCTAGGGGCCTCGGGCTTGCTATTTAAGGAGGGATGAGGCGGAGTCCGGCTCGGGTTCAGCGAGATTGCAGCGGCGGAGGAAATAGGCTTTGGGTCTGATTTGGGAAGCTTCCAATCTCCACATCCGTGCATGATTTAGCTCCGATTTCTTGGGGATAAGGCGGAGGAGGTCGGGGGCATTGTTTCCCCTCAACTAATTGGAGGAGATCGAGGCCGAGATGACTGGATTGGGCAGGATTTGCGGCGGCGGCGCACGGGGATGAACAGGACTTCCTCTCCAGAGGTTAGAGATGGAGCTGACATGTGGGCCCCACCTATCAGCGGGCATCCACGGGAGAAACGGTTACCGGGCTGGCTGGGCTGCTCACGCTCGCGCACGGGGAGGGCGAGGGAGAGAGAGAGGGAGTGGGCTGGATTTGCCCTAAAGACTGTGGGAGGGGGATTTTATTTTGTTTTTCTTTTATTTAACTGCTGTGACCATGATTTAATTCACCAAAAAAATACTTCCCTTAATCAAATAAATCCCAGAAAATTTCAGGAGGTAGATAATTAAGCATAGAATTTTATAAAATTATTTCCTGGCCCATTTTTGTTATAATTTTTCTCTGATTTTATGGTTTGCACCCCTTGAGGCTTTTAATTTAATTTCTAAAATTTCTTTTTTCACAATATTTTTATATGGGGATAATTTTAGGGTGTTACAAACCTGCTCCTCTTAAACAGAATCTCGTCCTGAGATTCGAAAGATCAAGCGAAGAGGTGCGGGTGAGAGGACTTCAATTCATCTTCGCGTTTCCATGTTGCTTCTTCTTCCGAGTGATTACTGCATTGTACTTTGCAAAACCTTATCACCCGGTTCCGAGTATTCCACTTGCTGGTCTCCAAGATACGGATAGGCTTCTCAATATAGGTCAAATCTTCATGGATCTCTATCTGTTCTGGGTTAGTTTCTTCAGTTGGTACTCGTAGACACTTCTTCAACTAAGACACATGGAATACATTGTGTACCCTAGCCAAGGTAGGTGGCAACTCTAACTGATAAGCAACTTCTCCTTTCCGTCCTAGTACCTTGAATGGTCCCACATAATGTGGTGCCAACTTTTTTTTGGTCTAGAACTGGTGAACTCCCTGAAGTGGCGTGACTCGTAAGTACACATAGTCTCCTTCCTTAAAACTGAGATCCCTCCTACGATTATCCTCGTAGCTCTTCTGACGAGACTAGGCTACTCGCAAGTGTTCTTATATAATTTTCACTTTCTCTTTTGCTTCCCGTAGGATATCGGTTCCGTATACTTGACGTTCTCCCGTCTAATCCCAAAGTAGGGGTGTGTGGCACTTCCGCCTATATAAAGCCTCAAACGGGGCCATCTTAAGGCTTGCTTGATAAATATTGTTGTAAAAGAACTTGGCGTACGGTAGGCTCTTGTCCCAACTTCCATCGAAATCTATGGCACAAGCCCTTAACATGTCTTCTAAAATCTGATTTACCCGCTCGGTCTAGCCATCCGTCTGCGGGTGGTATGCGGTACTAAAGTTTAACCGCGTACCCATCTCCTATTGAAGTCTCTACCAAAACTTGGAGGTAAACTGACTTCCTCTATCTGACATGATCTTGCATGGCACACCATGCAAACATACAATTTGGGCCATGTACAATTCTGCCAATTTGCTACCGGAGTAGTTGTATTGACTGGTATAAAGTGGGCTACCTTTGTAAGTCTGTCCACCACTACCGATATGGAATCAAATCTTGACGCGGTCCTTGGCAATCTGGCGATGAAATCCATCCTCACTTCTTCCCACTTCCATTCGGGAACCTTGAGGGGTTGCAACAATCCTGCAGGTCTCTGATGTTCAGCCTTCACACGTTGACATACATCACAAACGGCCACATACTCAGCTATTTTCCTTCACATGCTGGACCACCAGAACTTCTCCATGAGATCTTGATACATCTTGGTGCTGCCAGGATGGATAGAATACTAAGTCCCATGGGCTTCATCCAATATCAGCTTCTTCAATTCTATTTTGTCTGGTACGCAGATTCGCTCTCCGAACCACACGGTACCCTTTTCATCTTCCAAGAATCCCGTAGCTTTCCCCTTCTTCATGTTCTTCTTGATCTCCAAAATGTCTAGGTCGTCTCTCTGTGCTTCACGGACCGATCCACCAGAGTAGGTTGTGCTTCCAAAGCTGCCACAAATCCTGGATTGACTATACCCAGATTTAACTGTTCAAATTCTTCACATAACTCCAAAGGTAACTGCTGTCCTTCCATGGAGTTGTATTAACTTTTCCGACTAAGGGCATCAGCCACCACATTGGCCTTCCCTGGATGATAATGGATTCCGATGTCGTAATCCTTGATGAGCTCCAACCATCTCCGTTGTCTAAGGTTCAGATCTGGCTGGGTGAAGATATACTTCAAGCTTTTGTGGTTTGTGTAGACTTCACTGCGGTTGCCAAGAAGGTAGTGTCTCCAGATCTTCAAGGCATGCACCACGGCTGCAAGTTCCAAATCATGGGTAGGGTAGTTATTCTCGTGAGGTCATAACTGCCGTGAGGCATATGCCATGACACTTCCTTCCTGCATCAGCACACATCCCAAACCCTGCCGGAATGCATCACAGTAAACTAGGAATCCTTTCTTGTGATCTGGCATGATCAACACAGGTGCGGATACAAGCTTCTTCTTCAGCTCTTGAAAACTCTACTCACACTCTGGAGTCCATGAAAATTTCACATCCTTCTGAAGTAGACGGGTCATGGGCTTTGCAATTCTAGAGAAATTCTGTATGAATCGATGGTAATGTCCCGCCAATCCAAAGAAACTCAGAATTTTCGTAACTGTTTGCAGCTGCTTCCACTTGGTTATTGACTCCACATTGGTTGGGTCCACCGCAATTCCACCAGCGGTGACAACATGCTCTAGAAACTTCACTTCCGAAAGTCAAAACTCACACTTACAGAACTTGGCATACAATTGATGCTGTCGAAGGGTCTCCAGAACTATACGAACGTGCTGCTTATGTTCTTCCTTAGTCTTGGAATAAATGAGGATATCATCGATGAAAACCACCACAAACTTATCCAAGTACTCCATGAACACCTTGTTCATCAAGTTCATGAAGAAAGCGGGGGCGTTTGTCAACCCAAAAGACATGACGGTGCACTCATATAACCCATACCGGGTGGTAAAAGCGGTCTTGGGAATATCTTCCTCCCGGATCCTCAACTGATGATAACCAGAGCGAAGATCTATGTTGGAAAATACTGTGGCTCCTTCTAACTGATCAAATAGATCATCAATTCGAGGTAGTGGGTACTTATTCTTGATAGTAACCTCATTGAGTCCACGATAATCCTCACACATCCGTTGGGTTGCATCTTTCTTTTCCACAAAAATGACCGGTGCTCCCCAAGGCGACGTGCTAGGTCTGATATACCATTTAGCAAGTAACTCCTCAACTTGCTTCTTCACTTTTGCCAACTCATTTGCTTTCATCCTATACGGTCTTTTGTGGATAGGGGCAGTGCCTGGGGCTAGGTCTATTCTGAACTCAATATCCCTCTTGGGTGGCATCCCAGGTAGATCATCAGGAAAGACATCAGGATAGTCCCGTACTACAGGGATTTCTGCTATAGTGGCCTGGTTCAGAGATGCCGAAGAAGATGAGGTAGGAAGGGCACGAAAGATCATGTTCCTCCCAAAGGCAAGGGTTAAGGTAACTATCCTAGTGGGACAATCAATAACCCCCTTGTGCCGAGTTAGCCAGTCTATCCCTAGGATGACATCTATCTCTTCCGATTTTATCAAAATCAATTCGGCCAGGAAAGGGTACCCTGAATTTCTAAGGTCACAGAGGGGCTAAACTGGATAGTGTGCATTTGATTCCCTAGTGTGTTAACCATGATAGACTTTTCCAACTTTCCCATATGAAACCCATGTTTTCTTACAAAACCCCTTGACATAAAAGAATGTGTAGCACCCGTGTTGATGTTTTACACCGGCAATAGAATTATAGGGCTACTCGGCAAGGGGAAACTCAGTGGATTGCAGAGGAACACAAAGAGATTTTATACTGGTTCAGGCCCTCAATGTGAGGTAATACCCTACGTCCAGTTGTGGTGTTATTCCTCTGAGAGGTTATGTCGATCAATGATCTTCCCGTGCCCTCATGGGGCGCCCTGCCTCCCTTTATATACTAGGGGATAGGGGTACAAGATGAGGATCCCAGCCGGATACGGCCAAGGGATTTCCTTTAGAGATAGAAACTTTTCCGACTAAGACTCTGTTTTCCTTATCGTACAAGGCAAAGCCTACCGGGTGCTATCTTATCTCTAATTACATAATTCGGCCCATCCTCTATCCGAGTGGCCCATATGCTGGTGGTGAGGTACCCGGGGCCCATGGCCTCCACAGTAGCCCCTGAGACCTTCATAGTTGAGTCACAGCTGATGCCGAGTGTCGATGTTTTACACCGGCAATAAATATATGGGGCTACTCGGCGGATGGAAACTCGGTGGATTGCAAAGGAACACAAGGAAATTTTATACTGGTTCAGGCCCTCGATGTGAGGTAATACCCTATGTCCAGTTTGTATGTATTCCTTTGAGGATATACGGTGGTAGTTCTGATGAACTGTATGGCCGTGTGCTTCTATGAGCTCTTCTGCCCTCATGGGGCGCCCTGCCTCCCCTTATATACTGGGGGACAAGGTTACAAGGTAGGAGTCCCCATCGGATTACGACTAGGAGATCTCCCCTCAGAGATATAACGTACCCGACTAGGACTGTATATTCCTTTCTATACAAGGCGAAGTCTGCCGAATCTAGCTATATCTCTAATTACAAGGCTAGGCCCATCCTCTATCCGAGTGGCCCATATGCTTGTCATGAGGTACCCGGGGCCCATGGCACCCACAGTAGCCCCTGAGACCTTCATAGTTGAGTCACAGCTGATGCCGAGTGCTCATCCTCCACGGTGAAGTCTTCCCGAGTGCATTGCTCCCGAGTACTCTTTGTCTGAGTGCTGCTTCTCCCGAGTCCTGCTTCATGTCAGCTGGCAGCGAGGCTATGAAGGTCTCGATGTAGATGTTGGAATAGTGTGCGCCGAATAGGCACCTATTAGGTGTAGCCCCCGACTTTGTGCTTAATTGTGAAACAATTAAACATGAAGTCAAAGATCTTTAACCTTGTAGTCTTTCCCGAGTAGATTACTACTGGTAACATGAGACTCTTCGGTATCATGTCAACCGGAATATGATTTATAGTCTTGCCGAGTAGGGAACTACTCGTATATAGGACTCTTCGACTTCATGTCAGTCGGAATGTGCGTTTATAGTCTTGCCGAGTAGGATGCTACTCGTATATGGGACTCTTCAGCGTCATGTCAGCTGGAAAGGGGGTGTTTATAGTCTTTCCCGAGTAATATACTACTCGAAAATTAGACTCGTCGGCATCATGTCAGCCGGAAAAGGTGTTTATAGTCTTTCCCGAGTGGCGTCCCATTCGGAAGTTAGACTCTTCCGCATCATGTCAGCGGGAATGAGAATTTTATAGTCTCTCCCGAGTAGTGCACTACTCGAAAGTTAGACTCTTCAGCGTCATGTCGGCTGGAGTAATGTTGCTCATGGCAACTGGTGGCCGCGCATATAGGCCGAGTACCACTGTATGAAAAATAAATCCATTACGTGGTTAGGTGTACTCGAGAGAGATACCTGTATCTCCAATTTCGATGAAGACCAGCTTGTGATCCTTGTAAGGATGTATCCTCGAGACCTGGCGGATAAGACAGATACCCAAACATATATGTTTAGCAATAAGGCTCTCATGAAGCATATCTGTTTACCTCATCGGCTCCTGTTGGTAGCACCAGCGCTATAATTTCAACTCAGCCTGCGGGTGGCCCACATGGAGCATGCTACCGTAGGAACTCATATCTTGGTGGCTGCTACCAAATAAGCCGGCCTGAGCCGACCTATCCAGCATAGCTCTAGAAGTATCATCCATCGCATGTCAGGATGAGTTTTTTGGTGTTGGTAACCGCAATCAGCCAGAGAAATCCTTATTCGCAAGCCTTTCCGACTTACGTTCTGGATGCAAACTGGTTGCCACATGTACCCGAGTAGGTATGTTGCAGGATCTGCTTGCCCTCCTCAGGTGTGACGCAGTGCATGAGAACTCCGGATGCGCTTTGACGATGTAAGTCTTCTCTGACTTGGGAAAGCCGAACAAGGTACCCGAACCTTGCATTAGCAGAGGGTTCGGCTGGTGACCCTCATGGGGCGTACCCTATCCAACAGAGTTATAGCCAAGCTAGGCACCCGAATCTTGCATTAGCATAGGATTCGGCTGGCGACCCTCATGGGGCGTACCCCATGACAGAGTTGCGGCCAAATAAGGTACCCGAACCTAGCATTAGCGTAGGATTCGGCTGGCGACCTCATGGGGCGTTACCCTACTTAGCCGAGTGGTACACAGCCCCGACTGGCGCCGGGGGCCGATTGTTAGCTTCCCCATGGAGCGTAGTCGGGGAAGATGACGTCCCGACTGGCGGCAAGTACTCGTAAGTAAGCCCTCATGGAGCATCCCGAGTGTATTTCGGCAGACTTGTCCAGCCCCCGAGCGTAGGAGATAGGCCTCGAAGCCCTGAGTTCCTGTCACGCATATCCGGAGCTGGGCCTGCAATATAAAAATATCGGATGAGTAGCATCTGATGATGAAAATAATCACACCGAATAAAATGTATTTTACAATGTATGTAAATAACGTGTTCTTCCTCTTTTTGAATTAATTTCCTCGAGTAGTTGACCCCTTACGTTTAAGCACTCTGCCCGACTAGTCATAGTCCCCTAGCGTCGGAGTTTGGCTCATGGCTCTTTCCCAGGCACGCGTTTTGGGTGACTGAGTTCGTCTTACATGGAGCAGAGTTTCACGGATCGAGATTTATGCTACTCGAGTACTTTTGTAATCATTTAAGAGCAAAAATGGAAAAAAAGTAAATGCGCAGCTTATACACCTATTAGGTGTAAGCGGCTGTGGCACTAGCCAAGGCCGAGTGAGGAGATGTTTATCAGAAAGCGACTTAGCTGTTCGGTATTTGGGAGTGGGGATGCCATCCTCGTGTTTGAGCTTGTGAGCCCCCGAGCGTGTCACTTGTTGTTCTGAAATCCTCAGTTGTTGAAGGTCGAAGGCTGTCGTGACCGACTGCCACAATGGAGCCGTCTGACTTGCGTTTGCGATTCCCCAGCTTTAGTTGGGACCGCGTCGTCGGTGTCGTCCCGCTTCTTCTGTCAGGGTGACTTGTTGTCATCGAGGGCCTCGGCAACAGCGTGGGCCGAGTCGGCGTACTTGTTTGCCATGTCGAATAGGGCCTTGACAGAGTTGGGAGCTTCCGAGTGAATTTTGTCGATGAACGAGGTGTCTTTGACTCCTTTTCGAAAGGCGGCGATGACGACCTCATCCTTGACGTTCGGGATTGAGTTCCCTCCTCTCAGAATAACCTCTTTGATGAAGTCACGAAGAGACTCGTTCTTCCTTTGGCGCAACTGATATAGGTGGTACTCGGAAGATGGCCTCTCGTATGTTCCCTGGAAGTTGGTGATTGAACCGTTCCCGAGTTCTCCCCAAGAGCCGATTGATCGCTTTGGGAGTCCTGTTAGCCATGTCCTCGCTGTGAGTCGGCTAGAGCGACTGGAGGTAGTTAGCCATGACTTTGTGATTTCCCCCAGCTGCTCGGGATCGCCAGAGTGTAGACCGTCAGCCAGGACTCGGGATTAGTCTTGCCATCGTATTTGTTGATGGCCTGTAGGCTTGAAACTTGACGGCCAGTCGACTTGTTGTAGCTCCTGAGTGAAGGCCGGTACTCCTTCGTCTTCATAGGACTCCGACCTCGACTACGGCGGCGAAACCGCTCGTAGTGGAGGCCGAATTGCTCGTTCTCGTCTTCCAGTTGGCGTTGCTCGTCCTCTTCTCGTTTGCGGCGCCGAGCATTAAATGTCTTGCTGAAGGTCGCGCCGCAGTCGGTCTCGGAGGTCCTGGTTGTCCCGACGGTCGCTTCGACGTTGCCGGTTTGTTGTGGTTGCCGAGTGACATCTGGCTTGACTCCGCGTGCTGCCGACTAGAGCCGGCCGCTCGACGTCGCTTTGAGGTGGATGAGACTGCCGCTGGGAAGTTGACCGATTGGTCGGTATGAGGGTATCTCCCGACTGTTGGTGCTGGCTGCTGACATGCAGCAGCGGTAAAGCATGGCTTTTATCCTTGCGATCGTCGGGGTGGCCTGGTGATCAGGCCCAAGTTGGACCGTGTCCAGTAGGGTTAGCGGCGGCCACGATGTTCTGTTGTGGAGTGACGAAGACATCGTGGTCACCGACTCGGGTTTGGAGGGTTTGTTGCTGAGAGGTTCGCCCCAGCCCTGCGTAGATCGTCGTTGCGGGCGTGCAGGCGTCTTGCTTCTTCCTCCTGTTGTTCTCAGTAATCGGCAGGCCTCCTCCTCTTGTTGTTCACGCTTTGCAGTCGGTGAGTTCGTGATTCCTGAGTAGGAGTAGAGCCTTTGGATGCCATGAAGATTTCTCGTGGCGGAGAGAAGCTTGCCGAGCTGGTATCCGACTTGGAGCCGGAATCCGACTGGGAGTCGTAGTCCGACTGAAGAGTCGTAGTCGGAATAGTTGATGGGGGTGAGTGTAACTCCGACCTCCCTAGATCCGACCTCGAGCGGCTCGGGGCCGTATCCGAGTCGAACTCCAGGGGATCGGGTTTTGCCGTGTCGGATGTAGATTGTAGATATCCACCGGCGTCACCACTGAGTCGAACGGGAAGTTGACGATCTCTTCCCTTCTCGGCCCGATCTCGGCCGGCTCAGAACCGAGTCCGAGTCGAACACTGGAAGGAAGAGTTGTCCCTAGACTCGGGCGTATTTGGAGATCGCCGCAGCATGGTCGTCGAAGATTGCCGCAGGCGTCGTGTGGGGGCCGACTGGCGCGAGTCAGCTGGTTCCATCGGCCGGTTGGATCGGGTCCGTGTCGGCCTGGGTGAGATTGCCCGATCTAGTCGGCGACGAAGTCGAGGCTTCCGAATGCGATTGTATCTCCGGGGGAGAGTTTGCCGCCGACGACTTCGGTTGCTGGATCCATCGAGCTTGTAGATGTAGATCGCGCCGAAGCCCTACTGGCGCGCCAACTGTCGATGTTTTACACCGGCAATAAATATATGGGGCTACTCGGCGGATGGAAACTCGGTGGATTGCAAAGGAACACAAGGAAATTTTATACTGGTTCAGGCCCTCGATGTGAGGTAATACCCTACGTCCAGTTTGTATGTATTCCTTTGAGGATATACGGTGGTAGTTCTGATGAACTGTATGGCCGTGTGCTTCTATGAGCTCTTCTGCCCTCATGGGGCGCCCTGCCTCCCCTTATATACTGGGGGACAAGGTTACAAGGTAGGAGTCCCCATCGGATTACGACTAGGAGATCTCCCCTCAGAGATATAACGTACCCGACTAGGACTGTATATTCCTTTCTATACAAGGCGAAGTCTGCCGAATCTAGCTATATCTCTAATTACAAGGCTAGGCCCATCCTCTATCCGAGTGGCCCATATGCTTGTCATGAGGTACCCGGGGCCCATGGCACCCACACCGAGTGCTCATCCTCCACGGTGAAGATTGCCCGAGTGCAATGCTCCCGAGTACTCTTTGTCCGAGTGAGTCTTTTTCCCGAGTCCTACTTCATGTCAGCTGGCAGCGAGGCTATGAAGGGCTTCATGTAGATATATGAATAGTGTGCGCCGAATAGGCGTACCTATTAGGTGTAGCCCCCGACTTTGTGCTTAATTGTGAAGACAATTAAAGATAAAGTCAATAATCTTTAACCTAGAGGTCTTTCCCGAGTAGTATATTACTGGTATATGAGACTCTTCGGTATCATGTCAACCGGAATAAACTTTATAGTCTTGCCGAGTAGGGAACTACTCGTATGTAGGACTCTTCGACTTCATGTCAGTCAGAATGTGTGTTTATAGTCTTACCGAGTAGGATGCTACTCGTATATGGGACTCTTCAGCTTCATGTCAGCTGAAAAAGGGGGTTTATAGTCTTTCCTGAGTGGCGTCCCACCCAGAAGCTAGACTCCTCCGCATTATGTCAGTAGGAATGAGAAATTTATAGTCTTTCCCGAGTAGTGCACTACTCGAAAGTTAGACTCTTCAACGTCATATCAGCTGGAATGATGTTACTCATGGCAACTGATGGTCACGCATGTAGGCCGAGTATCACTTTATGAAAATAAATCCACGGCGTGGTTAGGTGTACTCGAGAAAGATACCTGCATCCCCAATTTTAATGAAGACCAGCTTGTGATCCTTGTAAGGATATATCCTCGAGACCTGGTGGATAAAACAGATACCCAAATATATATGTTTAGCAATAAGGCTCTCATGAAGCATATCTGTTTACCTCATCAGCTCCTGTTAGTAGCACCAGTGCTATAATTTCAACTCAGCTTGCGGGCGGCCCACATGGAGCATGCTACTATAGGAACTCATATCTTGGTGGCCCGGCACCGATTGTATAGGGCCGCGCCCCATTTAGTCGGACAACAGGCTTCTATAATAACGGGGAGAGAGAAAAGATTCTTCGTCTTTCCCCAAATCAGC
>RYFJ01004501.1:0-29293 GCA_003991445.1 Oryza meyeriana var. granulata
GGCCAGTCTTCGCTTCGCCGAGGCATTGGAACAACTCTCTCATTGCGTCCGACTGCGCTGGCCTTGAGGGCCAGCTGGGTTGAAGCCAAGCGCCGTTTCAGATTGGATCTAGAGAGGTCGGGATCATTTTCTCCGATAAATATCGGAGTCTGACTCCAAGTCGGTACGGTTCGAACGCTAGTTCGGACTCATTCTAAAGCGAGTTATCCTCCTCCCGCGGAGATCCTTTATGGCTTTCAACACCACCACCCGAGGTGCGCCGACTACTAAAGAGGAGCAACAGGAGGTAGGCGCGCTGCTGCCGCAAAGGGGAGGCGCGCCCAATTGCGACAATAGGAGAGGTGACCGCGAGGGCTCGCAATGACGGGCTACGCCAAGGCTGGGCGAGCAAGCCCAGCAGCAAATTCTCCAGACTAAGTCCGGTGATCCACGGATGTCTCATTCACGCCACAACAACCTGCTGGACCCGCTCCAGCTCGGGTGATCCCAGGCCCACCCAAACTATCGCCAAGATCCAAGGCGTTATTCATGCTGCTGCCTTGCCAGCAACAACAAACAGCAGTCGGGCGACACCGTAGTACCGACTAACCGGTTCGATATCGTCCAGCACGGGCTCGACCACGTTGTCCTGAGGATACGATTGCGGTTCGGGGTGCCGGGGTGGTGCAAAGTCCGGGCCGCCTGCAAGGAGTGTCCACGACAAGAACGTGCTCTCGGGCTCAATGACATACCAGTTGGCAAATGTGGTCACCAGTTAAATATGACCAGCCTCGGTTCCCAACCATAGACCTGTGAGAGGCATACATACATGACCTCCGCCACACCATATAACGCCCCAGGCTGCCGAATGAACGACACGAAGACGAGCGCCGCCGACTGGAGGATGAAAACGAGCGCTTCAGTCTCCATCACGAGTGGTTTAACCGCCATGGTCAAAGCCCGAGCCCTCACGAAGACGAAGGCATTCTAGCTTTCACTCGGGAGCTACAGGACATCGACTGGTCGACTGGCTTTAAGCCCATAGGAATCGAAAGTACGACGCAAGACCAATCGTGAAGTCCTGGCTCACCATATATACCCTAGCAGTTCGAAGCTGCTGGGGACAACACAAAGCCATGGCTAACTTACCTCCCCGTCATGCTAGCTGACTCGGCGGAGGACATGGCTGACAGGGCTCCCGAGGCGGATCGATCGGTTCCTAGGGAGAACTCAGGGAGCGGTTCATCGCCAATTTTCAGGGAACCTACGAGAGGCCATCTTCTGAGCACGATTTATATCAACTACACCAAAAGAAGAATGAGTCTCTACAAGATTTTATCAAGAGGTTCTCCGAGAAGCGCAACAAGATCCCAATGATCCGAGACGAGGCCGTCATCGCTGCCTTCCGCAAGGGAGTAAAGGACGCCCTGTTCATCGCGAAATTCACTCGGAAGCCACCACCCTCTGTCCGGGCTCTTTTTGACATGGCCAACAAATACGCCGACTCGGCTGAAGCGGTCGCAGAGGCCCTTGACGAGAAGGAGTCTCGACAGAAAGACCAGAAGGTGAAAGCCGACAACGAGCCATCTCAAAACAAGTCTGGCAGCCGCAAGCGGAAGTCGGACAACGAGGTGGCCTGCATGGAGCGAACTCGGTCGTGGGCCCCAGCGGAAAAATAACGACTACCAGAAGGTCTATGAGCGGCCATGCCCCTTCCACCCCAAGGGCAAGCATGTGGCCAAAGACTACTACATGCTCAAGAAGTTTGCCTCCGAGCAGGCTTCATCGTCTAGCACCAAAAAGGACAAGGACAAGCCAGACTCGGGCCCGACCAACGACTTTCAAGACCCCCAGGCCAAGCTCAATCATATTTTCGGAGGGCCGCTCGCGTACGAGTCCAAGCGCAAACAGAAGCTATCAGCGCGCGACATCAACACGGTCTCTACGACGGACACCCCCCAGTACCTGCACTGGTTAGAGATGGCCATTACCTTCAACCGCACAGATCACCCAGATCGGGTTTCACACCCGGGACGCTATCCACTCGTCCTAGACCCGGTCGTCAGAAATATCAGGCTGAAGAAAAACCTCATCGATGGAGGCAGCTCACTCAACATCTTATTCGCCAAGACTTTGGACGAGATGATGATTCCTCGTTCAGAATTACGGCCGAGTACTGCGCCCTTCCATGGGATAATTCCCGGCCTGTCATCAACTCCACTCGGGCAGATCACATTGCCAGTAACCTTCAGCACGCGGGATAACTTTTGCATGGAAAACTTCTGCTTCGAGGTCGCCAACTTCAAGACCGCGTACCACGCGATACTCGGACGACCGGCACTCGCCAAATTTATGGCGATACCGCACTTTACATATATGTTGCTCAAGATGCCTGGGCCAGCAGGAGTCCTCTCCCTCCGCAGCGACATCAAACAAGCTTTCACCTGCGACAAGGAGAGTTGAGAACTGGCTCAATCACAAGAGGCGGCAGTTGGGCGCAACAGCATCCGGAAAGCCACCACAACTGAAGTCTAGCAAGATCAAGTTCGGGCAAAAAAAGCGGTGAAGTCAGGAATTTCAGCGGACTCGGACACAAAGAAGATCCCCCTGGACCCTTCCGACCCCTCCAAGACTGCCCTAGTCAGGACCGGACTCGACCCCAAATAGGAAGACGCGCTCGTCACCTTCCTCCAAGCCAACAAGGATATCTTTGCGTGGAAACCGTCCGACATGCCAGGCGTACCAAGGGAGGTGATCGAGCACGCCCTCAACGTGAAGACAGACACCAAGCTAGTCATGGCGCTTCTCTCAAGACCACAAGGATGCTATTCAGGAGGAGATCACCAAGCTCCTCGCAGCCGGGTTCATCAAGGAGGTCTATCACTCGGATTGGCTAGCAAACCCAGTTCTGGTCCGGAAGAAAAATGGCAAATGGCGCATGTGCGTCGGCTACACCGATCTCAACAAGGCGTGCCCCAAGGACCCATTTGGTCTTCCCAGGATAGATCAGGTGGTAGACTCCACGGCCGGGTGCGACCTACTCAGCTTTCTCGACTGCTACTCGGGATACCATCAAATCAGCCTAAGGGAGGAAGACTACTTAAAGACATCTTTCATCATGCCATTTGGAGCGTACTGCTACATTACAATGCCGTTCGGTTTGAAAAATGCTGGAGCAACCTATCAACGGGCAATTCAACGGTGTCTGCACACTCAGATCAGGCGCAACGTGGAAGCCTACGTCGATGACGTGGTGATCAAGACAAAGTCCAAAGAAGACCTCATCGCTGACCTGGAAGAAACCTTCCAAAATCTTCGAAGATTCAAGATGAAGTTGAACCTGGAAAAGTGCGCCTTCGGTGTGCCATTCGGCAAGTTACTCGGCTTCATCGTCTCGCATCGAGGCCAACTCGGAGAAAGTCAACGCAATAATGAACATGGCCCCCCCGACTAACCAGAAGGACGTCCAGAAGCTGACAGGCTGCATGGCGGCACTTAGCCGGTTTATTTCCCGACTGGGCGAACGGGGTATGCCCTTCTTCAAGCTATTAAAGAAAGCAGACGACTTCCAATGGTCTCCTGAAGCCCAGCAAGCCTTCGAAGACTTCAAGAAATTTCTCATATCACCCCCCGTGTTGGCGTCACCCATGCCCTAGGAACCGCTAATGCTATATCTGGCGGCAACCACTCAGGTCGTCAGCACGGTGCTGGTGGTCGAGCGATCTGAACAGGGTCACATCCAGAAGATACAACGGCTAGTTTACTTTGTCAGCGAGGTGCTTGCCGACTCAAAGACGAGATATCCGCAGGTCCTAAAGCTGTTATATGGCCTACTCATCACAGTCCAGAAGCTGGTGCACTATTTCCAAGCACATCAAGCCACGGTGGTCACATCGTTTCCACTCGAGGATGTCCTTCATAATCGCAAGGCCACCGGCCGAATCGCTAAATGGGCACTCGAGTTGATGGCGTTCGATATCACCTTTCAGCCACGGACAGCAATTAAATCACAAGCTCTAGCCGACTTCGTGACCGAGTGGACAGCAGTTCAACTGCCTACATCAACAGAGAAGCTAGAGTACTAGACAATGTACTTCGACGGTTCTCTATAGATCGACGGCGCTGGGGCTAGAGTCATATTGACATCCCCCACCGGCGAAAAACTGAAGTACGTTCTACAAATCCACTTCCCAGCTTCCCACAACGTCGCCGAGTACGAGGCACTTATCCATGGGCTCCATATTGCTATATCACTCGGCATACGTCGATTGGTTGTGCGTGGGGATTCTCAACTCGTGGTGAACCAAGTCATGAAAGACTGGACTTGTCTCGATGATACCATGGCGGCCTACTGTCAGGAGGTTCGCAAGCTGGAAAAGATGTTCGACGGGCTGGAGATAACACATGTCCTACGACAATATAATGATGCTGCAGACGAGCTGGCAAATATGGGATCCAAGCGAGAAGTGGTTCCGACTGGAATCTTTGTCGAGCAACTTATGGAGCCATCAGTCAAGAAGAAACCGGCGCCGAAACAATCGGGAGGTGAACCTACCCCAGCCACAGATGAGGTGCTGCACATATGTCAAGACTGGCGGACTCCTGTTATCGAATTTCTCCTGGACGACGAACTCCCCGAAGATCGCAGTCAAGCCGAGCAAATCAAGCATCGAGGCAAAAGCTTTCTACTAGTCGGAGAAGACCTGTACCGAAGGAGCGCATCCAGTGTCCTCATGCGTTGCGTCACCACCGAGGAGGGCAAGCAGATCCTGCAGTCGATCCACTCGGGCATATGTGGCAACCATACCGCATCCAGGACATTAGACGGAAAGGCTTACCGGCAGGGATTTTTCTGGCCCACAGCAGTAACAAACGCAAAAGAAATTGTTCGCAAGTGCGAGGGTTGCCAGTTCTACGCAAGACAAACAAATCTCTCCCAGCCCAAGAACTCCAAACTATCCCTATTTCTTGGCCATTCGTAGTATGGGGGCTCGACATGATCGGGCCTTTCAAGAAAGCGCCAGGAGGGTTCACACATCTATTCATCGCAGTTGACAAGTTCAACAAGTGGATTGAGGCCAAACATGTTGCAGCAATAACAGTGGCACGAGCAAAGGACTTCATCATGAGTACACTATACAGATTTGGGGTTCCTAACCGCATCATCACCGACAACGGTACTCAGTTCACAGGCGGTGTATTCCAAGACTTCTGCGACGATTTCAGCATCAAGATCTGCTATGCATCTGTGGCACACCCGGGGAGCAACGGGCAGGTTGAATGAGCCAACGGTATGGTCTTACAGGGTATCAAGGCCAGGATATTCGACCGACTACAACCATATGCGGGCCGGTGGGTACATGAACTCCCATCTGTTCTCTGGTCCCTCAGAACCATGGTTAGTCGGGCAACAGGGCAATCTCCTTTTTTTCTGGTCTATGGTGCCGAGGCTACGCTACCGATAGAGTTACAGTTCGGCTCTCCGCGAGTCCGGGCTTACTCAGAAGACGTCTCAAACAATACCCGATTGGTTGAGCTAAATCAGTTGGAAGAAGCAAGGGACACCGCAACAATCTAGTCGGCAAGGTATCTTCAAGGCCTGCGTCGCTACCACAATCGCAATGTCCATGGCCACGCCTTTTTGGTTGGGGATCTCGTCTTGAGGAAAATACAAACCACCAAAGACAGGCACAAATTATCCCCAATCTGGGAAGGGCCGTTCATTTTAGCCAAAGTCACGCGGCCAGGCGCCTACCGACTGAAGACCGAAGACGGTGCCCTTATCAGCAACTCATGGAATATAGAACAGCTACGTCCTTTCTATACCTGAGTTTTATACTTTCTCATGTGTACAGTTTCTCTGACTCACTACGCCGCTTGTATCAACCGAGTAGTGAGTCGGGGGTTGCATGTATTATATGTGTTTTGTCAATAATATACGAGCTTGTCCTACTCCAGTTTTGAAGCCCTACTTTGACTGTCGCGTTTGCCCGAGTACAGTTTCTTACGTTGAACAATTTTATTAAGTTCTGACAGAATAACTCGGCGTAGACTACACAATCATGTAAAGCTAATGACAAACTGAGTAATAATTCAAAGCTTGGCGGCATCGCACATATATTTACACATGCTCTCCACAAAAGTTTATACATACCGACTACATGATATGTTGCTCTTACAGACCCAGGTCTCGGGTGATTATCTCAGCAGTCGGCCTTGCCCGGGCTATTAGCTCCAGCGCCTCCTCGGGCGTCGTCTCCTCGGCAAACCCCTCCCCGATGGCTTCTATATCTGCCCTCGGGTAGATTGATTTGGTCATCGCCAGGGTCTGGGCCACGCCGGCAATGACATGCTTATCCGAGTACCTCTTCAGGGCACTCGGTGCATCCTCAAGACGCGCCTCAACTTGGGGAATTTGGCTGCAGCTGGTTCCCACAGGGCGGGGATCCATCAGATCAAGGAACCCTTTCACGGACCCGACGAGGGCCTCCCGTGATTCCCTGATAATCCGTATCTCCTCTGTATAAGCCCGATATTGGGCCTGGACATTGGCTCTGAAGTTTGCCCAGGTTCACCGACAAGTAAACTTGTTAGGTATGGCTGCAGATGGAATGATTAAAGGATTGGTTAAGATCACTGTCGAGATGGAGACTTACTCACGTAATCGGCCTCCCACTCGGCCACGGTCTTCTCCAGTCTGGCTTTTTCTTCGCCAAGCTTGATGGATGCCTCTTTTAACTCGGCCTTTTCCTGTTCGAGCTAGGCGTTGGCCTTTCTCAGGTCGGCCTTGTCCTTCTCAAGCTTGGCCTTGGCTTCCTCGGCCTCCTTCAGCTAGGCTTCCCTCTCTGTTCGGGTCTTTAACTCGGCTTTGAGGGCTGCACGACAGGTTAGTCAAGAACTCAACCTTGTAGCCATGACACAACTGGGCAGTCGGGAACAACGCAGCTAGAGAAATACATCAAGGGTTCAGTCGGGAAGAAGCATTCGGGAGATTTACCTCTAATCTTCCCAGCTTGGGCCCAAGTTTCATCCCTGAGCTGGGTAGCGGCATCCTTCAGCCAAGCTTCCCTCCCCGCGTGGCGCTCCTCCATCTCAGCCTTCAACGCCCGGAGCTGCTCTAATTCCGTGAGATGGGGGGCCATTTCGATCAGGATCCTGGTCATCTCCTCATTACGATCAACAAGCTTCTGCTCAGGGAGAGAACAAGTCAAGAGCGGAGTCAGACGTCAGAACAGGAAGACCACCAGGACTCCACCGCAAGAATCATACTCGAACCCCCTCGGACCCGGCAATGGTGGCACGAAGCAAGCTCTCGCATTCCCTTCTCGCCGCGGCCTCATTGAGCTTGAACCTCCTCGTGGTTCCATCAGGCGCCGTCTAGGTGAACGTCCGAGGAAACTTACACGGAGGAGCTTCAATCCGAGGAAGGTTCGGGATCTCCGGTGGCGACGACAACGACGACGACGATGACCATGACGGTGATGGGGTCTTGGGCCCCTCGTCGGCATCCCCTGCGGCCTTGGGGGTTGACTCAGGGGCTTCGGCAACGGTCTTGGCAGCGGGTGTCGACTCAGGGGCTAGGGCAGCAACCTCAGTAACCGTCCCTTGGTCGGGCGGCACCAGCAGCCCCGCAGTCGGGACCACCTCAGTCTCCGTGACTAGGCTGGCCACCGGCTCAGCGGGTGTGCTCACGGGCTCCGGCTCAGCTAGGGCAGGCTCTTCAAGGGGAGCAGTCGGAGTGGTCTCCTTGAGATCGATATCGGCACGCTTCCTGCATGGCAAAATAGACATCAAAATACTATTGCAACAGACAAGAATCTATGAAGATCCAGAGCAGCTTACCTCTTGGAGAACTTCAGTTTCCCGTCGGGCGATCCGGGTCCCTGTGGAGCACTGCGCCTGGTTGGAAACTGGAGGTGGCCCCGTTGGTGGCATGGTCGACCCGGGCACCCGTGTGCTTGGCGGCACCTGCTCAGACTGTGTACTCGGCGGTGCTTTTGCCGGGCTCGGCAATGTCGAGCTCGGCCGTACTGGTCCCAACTTGGGACTTGATCGCCTGGGTGCCGCGGCGGTGGTGTCCTTTATCTTCAGACCTCCTACCACGACACACGGCGTCATGGCCCCCTCGCCTCAATATAGAATAGGCTTTTTCCCCGCTCTCTTGGAGTCGGGTTGGGCAGCAGGGGGGCTCCTCGGCCTCTTCTTTGATTTAACGGCTGACAACGAGCGGGAGTCCTCGTCGAACTCCTCGCACCACTACAGATGAACCAAGAAAGTACACCACACGATGCTGGGCAATCACAGATACAGGCATTCGTCACAGAAGAAGGACAAAGATTACCTTGGGACAGGGCCGAAGGAAGCTATAAGCTGCGGTCCGGTGTTTATCGTCTTCGGTCTCGATCACCCCCTCGGAGAAGTAACCAAACAAGGTCTCGGTCACCTTGTACTTGTTGGGCGACTCGTGGCTCACTCGGTCAGGATCATATTTGCCCTAAAAATCCCAGCTGAACGCGCTCCTCAGCTTTAGCGGCTGGGTGCGCCGAGTCAGGAAACACCAGGCCACCCAAGGCCCAGTCAGGCCAGCTTCCTTGAGCTCTTCTAATTTCCCCAACAATTGATGTACTTGGCCCATCTCCTCAAATGTTGGATCTACTGACCAAGTTGGTAAAACTACCGGTGGCAAGCCGGTGAAAGGGCGCAAGGAGGGAGCCAGATCTGCGCAATAGAACCACTCCTTGTGCCAGCCTTTCAAGGAAGATTTCAAGGGCAGATCAAGTTATGTTTTCTTCCCATCACTTCTCAACTGGAGACCAGCCCCCCCAATCACATTGATATTATTTTTGGAGGGCTGGGGTTTGATGTGGAACAAATGCCTAAAGAAATTAAAATGGGGCTCCACACCCAAAAAGCACTCGCAGAGAGTAACGAATATGGAGATTTGAAGAATCGAGCTGGGATTCAAATTCACCAACTCTAACGCATAGAAGTCAAGGATGCGGCGGAAGAACTCAGAAGAGGGAAGGCACAAACCCTAATTGAAAAAAGAGGCAAAAACTACTGTTTCACCAGATTGGGGATTTGGGACCGACTCACCCTTAGATGGCCGCCAATGGATCACCTCCTGGCTTGGCAACTTCAATTGACTCTCCAACAGCTTCAATTTCACTGTGCCGCAATCCGACATCGGCCAGGCATTCCTCGGCGCACCCACAGGATCCGAAGCTTTCGACATGGTTGGAGGCGGAGAGATTTGGGGGAAAGGCGATTGGGGGCTTGGAACAGATGAAGAGGACTCAAATCGCCCGAGTTCGAGCGGGGAATAGCAGCAGTAGCTAACCCTAGCCGAGCAGGAGGCAAAAAGTTGGGCGCGAAGGCGGAAGACGAAGAGATTGGCTAATTTGGGGAAGATGAAGGAATCTTTTTCTCTCTCCCCGCTTTTTATAGAGCCCGTGCTGACTAAATGGGCTTGGGCCTACATAGCCGGTACTGGGCCACCAAGACATGAGTTCCTATAGTGGCATGCTCCATGTGGGCCGCCCGCAGGCTGAGTTGAAATTATAGCATTGGTGCTACTAACAGGAGCCGATGAGGTAAACAGATATGCTTCATGAGAGCCTTATTGCAAAACATATATGTTTGGGTATCTATTTTATCCACCAGGTCTCGAGGATATATCCTTACATGGATCACAAGCTGGTCTTCATTAAAATTGGGGATGTAGGTATCTTTCTCGAGTACACCTGACCACGCCGTGGATTTATTTTCACAAAGTGGTACTTGGCCTACATGCTTGGCCAACAGTTGCCATGAGCAACATTATTCCAGCTGATATGATGCTGAAGGGTCTAACTTTCGAGTAGTACACTACTCGGGAGAGACTATAAATTTCTCATTCCCGCTGACATGATGCGGAGGAGTCTAACTTCTGGGTGGGATGCCACTCGGGAAAGACTATAAACCCCCTTTCTGACTGACATGAAGCTGAAGAGTCCCATATACGAGTAGCATCCTACTCGGCAAGACTATAAACACACATTCCGACTGACACGAAGTCGAAGAGTCCTTCATACTAGTAGTTCCCTACTCGGCAAGACTATAAAGTTTATTCCGGTTGACATGATACAGAAGAGTCTCATATACCAGTGTTATACTACTCGGGAAATACTACCAAGTTAAAGATCTTTGACTTTATGTTTAATTGTCTTCACAATTAAGTACAAAGTCAGGGGGCTACACCTAATAAGTGCGCCTATTCGGCGCACACTATTCATACATATACATGAAGCCCTTCATAGCCTCGCTGCCAGCTGACATGAAGCAGGACTCGGAAAGAAGACTCACTCGGACAAAGAGTACTCGGGAGCATCACACTTGGGCAATCTTCACTATGGAGGATGAGCACTTGGCATCAGCTGTGACTCAACTATGAAGGTCTCAGGCGCTACTGTGGAGGCCATGGGCCCCGGGTACCTCACCACTAGCATATGGGCAACTCGGATAGAGGATGGGCCGAACCATGTAGTTAGAGATAAGATAGCACCTGGCAAACTTTGCCTTGTACGATAAGGAAAACATAGTCCTAGTCCGATAAGTTTCTATCTATAAGAAGGAAATCCCTTGGCCGTATCCGGTTGGGATCCTTATCATGTACCCCTACCCCCTAGTATATAAAGGGAGGCAGGGCGCCCCTCAAGGGGCACGAGATCACAAGATCATCAATCGACACAACACCTTAGAGGAATAACACCACAACTAGACGTAGAGTATTACCTCATATCGAGGGCCTGAACCAGTATAAAATCTTCCTTGCGTTCCTCTGCAATCCACCGAGTTTCCCCTTGCCGAGTAGCCCTATAGTTGTATTGCCGGTGTAAAACATCGACAAATAGTGTGCACTGAATAGGCGCACCTATTTGGTGTAGCCCTCGACTTTGTGCTTAATTGTGAAACAATTAAACCTAAAGTCAAAGATCTTTAACCTATAAGTCTTTCCTGAGTGATATATTTCTTAGGAATTGAACTCTTCAGCATCATATCAGCTGGAAATATTTTTGCTCAATAGAATTTTGGCTAAGCATGTAAGCCAAGTACCACTTCATGGATTTTAACCCAATATGTGGTTAGGTATACTTGAGAGATACCTGCATCTCCAATTTTAATGATGACTAGCCATTGATCCTTGTAAGGATATATCCTCAATACTTGTTAAATAATCCAGAAATCTGAACAGATGTGTCTAGCAATTAGGCTTAATCATGAAGCATATCTAATTATTTTAAATAGTTCCTATAAAATAGCACCATCACTACGATTTTAACACAGATAGCCATAGGCCCAATTGGATATGTTATTTAGGAACTCATATCTTATGGTCAATTACTGATTGAACTAGCCTAAACCGGCCACCCAGCATAGGCCTATAAATCAGGGGGTAGAGAGAAAAGATTCTCCTTTCTACCCCAAATGGCCAAACGCTTCAGCCTCCAGAAAATGCGTGAAAGCTCGCGCTCTCCGCTCCACCTAGGGTTTCCAGTAGCTCGAGCTCCCCTCTAGAAATCCGCAAAGATCTTCATTCCTGTTATGATTCCCATCATCCAGAAGCCTTTCCCCTTAGATCCACACTTTGAAGATGCCGAAGGCTCCCTTTTGACATCTCCAACATGCTGTTGGGATCATGGCCTTCATCAGACGCCTGTTCATCGAAGTTGGCTCATCTGGAGAAGAAGAAATGCCTCTAGCTCAAGGAGCTTATCAACTGGTGTCCCGCCATTGGTGAGTCGATCCCCTCTCCAGGCCCCCACAAACTCATGGTTTTTGCTTCTTTCTTCAACCGGGGATTCGCTCTTCCGGCTTCTGATTTTCTCCGCGGTCTCCTTGATTATTACAAGATAGAGCTTATCCACCTCAACCCCAATTCTATCCTCCAAATCTCCATCTTTGTGACTCTCTGTGAATCCTTCCTTAGGGTCGATCCCCATTTCAATCTTTTTCGTTTCTTTTTCCATGTCAACCCACAGCCCTCTAAATAAAAAATCCAGGTGATAGGGGAAGCAGGCCTTCAACTCCGCAACAAGATGAAGAAGGCTTACTTGCATGTTCCCCTGAAGACCTCGCTGAAGGGAT
Organism: Oryza meyeriana var. granulata; assembly: GCA_003991445.1. Classification (NCBI taxonomy): domain Eukaryota; kingdom Viridiplantae; phylum Streptophyta; class Magnoliopsida; order Poales; family Poaceae; genus Oryza; species Oryza meyeriana. The sequence goes on from RYFJ01004501.1 coordinate 12,106, forward strand.
GGCACCAGGAGTGGTTCTACTGCTCCAACCTCAAGCCCTCCTTGCTACCCTTCACCGAAAATTCCCCACGTTACTGGAGAGCTGGACTGCTCTGCCGTCCCAAGCTGAGATGGTCTAGGTGTAGTTGCTGCTGGAGAAGATAGATGCCCTGAAGGACAAGGGGCTGACCGGACCATGGGTTGCGCAAACCTTCCAGAATCGGCAGATTCAACCCCTGAAAGCCAGGATCCACCTCGGCTACGACTACCAAGGGAAGAAAGACCTAACCCGGAAGTGCTCTGACTTCATTAACAAGGATGTCGTAACCGACACCTTGCTTGTTTATTTTGTCAGCGGAGTCATCGAGCCTCTGGATGCTGAGAGGGCACCTAGGCCATACTGCCAAGACAAGCCCCGGCTGGCGGCAATATCTTGTACTGATTATCTTGTTGTTTGTCTTGCGATGATTGATATGAACATAGTCCAATTGAATCTACCGTGATACGTGATGTTTGTAGGAGTATGCTGGGTTCTCCTCCTACCCTCCCAGCCAGTCAGCTGGGGGTGCAGGAAGTGGTCGGCCAGCCCCTTAGCGGTCCAACCCAACCCCAAGAGGGCTAGGAAGCAACCTATGACAGACCAGGCCAAGAAAAAGAGCATGCCGAGTAAGGCATCAAGCAGTCCAATGGTTAAAGATCCTAGTAGCACAGCCCCTGGACCGACCAGCCCCAGGACCGTACCGCTGACAACTCCTTCGTCCCAGTTGGCCGCACCTAGTGTGGTGCCGACTGGCCCTAGTTCTGCACCACCTACCGCCGCGCCTCCAAGCCCGACAGTAGGTGGCGTATCTCCCCCAAGTAGGCCTTTAGGCCCTTCACCGACTACCTCCACACCTGGTGCATAGGGGTGGAGATTCAAGATTTCCAAGAGGTATAGAATCCTCAATCTTTAGAAAACCTCGAGTTGTGTTGCAATATCATGATTGTAGTGTGGTCTCCTAGGAAGCCAAGTGACGCTAGTCCCACAGGGACAACACCACAGACCCCCGTCGCCGTCACCATCCCGACTGAGGCTGAGCCCATAGAGCCCCAACCTGAGCCGAGTGCCACCATAGCCCCCGAGGTTGAATCAGCTCACTCAGCTAGGCCGCAAAGTTCGCCCAGTCGGGATACCACAAGCACAATCAAAGTCCCGATTGCTAAGTCAACTGAAAAGCCAGCACCCCCGTTAGACCCAAGGCCAAGAACTCCTTCTCCTCTGTTATCCTCGTCTTTAGAAGACAATGACCTCCCCAGGATCGAAGCCCCTCCGCCAAACTTCCCTCGGGTGTTCTATTGGGTCACCCTGAAAGGAGATGAACAAACCTTTGAATTGAACAAGGAGACCGCCCAAGAGAGCAAGTCCAACAGATGGAGGCCGCTATCTTAGCTTCAAGAAGCGTCCAGGTACACAATTCGACCAACTGTGTTTGCAACTTCAGGCGGAATAGCTTGCCTTGAAAGTTCTACAATCGTAACTCGTCTTATCTGATAACCATCTGACTCATGCAGAAGGTTGTTGAGTGTGGATGCCATGGGCCCCGGATACCTCGTGGGAAGCTTTATGGCCACTCGGACAGAGGATAGGCCCTAGTCGGGTATGCAACAGGACTCGGTGCATATTACCTTATTTGATAAGGAAAGGGATATAGTCCTAATCAGGTATGTTGTATTCGTAGAAGGAAATCCCTTGGTCAAGTCCGACTGGGATTCCTACCTTGTAACCTTGCCTCCTTGGTATATAAGGGGAGGCGAGGAGCCCCCTGGGGCAGAAGAGAATAGACAGACAATCTCACCAGAGAAACCTCAAAGGCAATACACAACAGTTGGAATTAGGGTATTACCTCACCTCGAGGGCCTGAACCAAGATAAATTATTTCGTGTTCCTTTGTAATCTATCAAGTTTAGGTCTCACGGGTAGCCCCATATTATTATTGCCAATATAAAACATCGACAGTTGGCGTGTCAAGTAGGGTCATCAGCGAGATCATCTTCAACAAGCCTGATGGATTCAACCACCGGAGTCGACGGCGACAAGTTCTTCCCTGAGCAGATGATTAGCTTTGAGAGCCTCGACTTCATCACCGACAAATTTGGCGACCTCACCCTATCCGACTCGGATTCAATCCGATCGGCCGGACACCAAGCCAACTCCGCGCCAGTCGGCCTGCTCAACACTGCAGCAATCTTCGAAGACATGTTGCGGCGATCCCCAAGACGCGCTAGTCCTGGGACAACTCTTTCGTACTCGGCCTCGAGCCGACTGATTTTGGGCTAAGAGAGGAAGAGAATATCAACCTCCCATTCGGACTCGACAATGCCGCGGATAAGTTCAATCAATATCTAATGCAACAGACCCGATCGCCTGGAGTTCGACTCGTATATGGCCTAGAGTTGCTCAAGATTGGATCTAGGGAGGTTGGAATCATAATTACCCCCTCAACTACTCTGATTCTGACTCTCAGTCGGACAGCAGTTCGGCAAGCTTCTCTCCACCACGTGAAATCTTCATGGCATCCAAGGGCTCAACTCCCACTCAAGATGCACGCCAACTACAGATCAGCAAGAGGAGGAGGCCCACCGACTGTGGGAACAACAGGAGGAAGAAGCACGACATCTACAAGTCGAGCGCGATGCACATAACGACAATCTACGCAAGGCTGGGCGCACTGCTCAACAGGAGATCCTCCAAAAGTGAGTTGGCGACCATGATGTCTTTGTGACCCCACAACAGAATGTCATGGCCGCTGCCACCTTATTGGATACTTTGCAGTTCAGGCCTGATCACTAGGCCACCCCAACATTGCAAGGACCAAGGCCATGATTACCGTTCCAGCATGCTAGCAGCGGCAATAGTCAGGAGACACACTCATACCATCCAACAGGATGGCTTTTGATGAGGCGATCTCATCCGCCTCAACATGGAGTCGGGCGGTTGGCTCTAGTCAACCACGCTTGGAGTCGCGCCATACGTCACTTAGCAAGCGAAAAGATGACCAACGGTGGCAACAACAGGATGACTGCCGTGACAACCGGGACGTCGGGGGACGACTACGGCACGATCTCCAGCAAGACATCAATGCTCAACGACGGGAATGTGAGGAAGACGAGCGCCGCCGACTGGAGGACGAGAACGAGCAGTTCAGCCTCCACCAAGAGCGGTTTCATCGCCATAGTCTGAGTCGAAACCCTCACCTAGATGATGGAGTACTAGCGTTCACCCATCAGCTACAACAAGTTGACCGGCCATCTGGCTTCAAGCTGACCGGAATTGAAAAATACGATGGGAAGACCAATCCCGAGTCCTGGCTCAAGGTTTACACTCTAGCGATCCGCACAGCCGGAGGTGACCACAAAGCCATGGCTAACTATCTCCCGGTCGCCCTAGCCGACTCAGCGAGGACATGGCTAATAGGACTTCCCAGGCAGTCAATCGGCTCCTAGGGAGAACTTCAAGAGTGCTTGATCGCAAATTTCCAAGGAACATATCAAAGGCCTTCTTCGGAGTACAACTTATATCAATGCCATCAAAGGAAGAATGAATCTCTGTGCGATTTCATCAAGAGGTTTTCTGAGAAGAGGAACTCGATCCAAAAGATCAAGGACGAGGTCATCATTGCCACCTTCCACAAGGGAGTTAAGGACACCCCGTTCATCGCCAAGTTCACTCGGAAGCCTGCGGCTCCTGTCAAAGCTCTATTTGATATGGCCAATAAATACGTTGATTCGGCCGATGCGGTCGCTAAGGCCCTGGACGACAAGAAGGAGCCCAGACAGAAGGACAAGAAAGACACAGACGACACAGCCCTGACTAAGTCCGGCAACCGCAACTGCAAGTCAGACAACATAGTGGCAGCTGTGGAGCACATTCGGCCACGAACCTCAAGGCCGGACGACTACCAGAAAGTCATGAACGAGCCATGCCCTTTCCACCCAAAGGGGAAGCACGCGGCTAAGAACTGTTTCATGCTCATGAAGTTCACTTCGGAGCAAACATCAGCGCCTGGCGATGCCAAAGACAAGGACAAGCCAGATTCGGGCCCAGCCGGCGACTACCAAGATCCCCAGGCTAAGCTCAATCACATCTTTGGAGGGCCGTCTACATACGGGTCCAAGAGAAAACAAAAGCTAATAGCTTGAGAAGTCAACTTGTTCTTGACAGACTTTCCTCAATATCTATGCTGGTCAGAGACGGCAATCACATTCAACCGCGCAGATCACCCTGACCAAGTCACACACCCAGGGCATTATCCACTCGTCCTAGACCCTGTCGTCAGGAGTATCAAGCTGAGGAAGGTTCTCATCGATGGAGGGAGCACCCTCAACATATTGTTCACCAAAATGCTCGAGGAGATGAAGATCCCTCGATCTGAGCTATGGCCGAGTACTGCTCCCTTCCACGGGGTAATCCCTGGCCTCTCTTCCACTCCACTCAGACAGATCACTCTACCAGTTTCTTTTGGCATGTGAGAGAATTTCCGCAATGAGAACATCTGCTTCGAGGTTACCGACTTCGAGACCGCGTATCACGCCATACTCGGACGACCAACACTAGCCAAGTTCATGGCGGTGCCCCATTGCACATACATGGTGCTCAAAATGCCAAGACCAGCAAGAGTACTTTCCTTACATAGTGATGTTAAGCAAGCCTTCACCTACTCAAGTGGTAGCAGTCGGACGAAACAATATCCGACTAGCTGCAATACTAGCAATCGAGGACGATCAAGTTTTGGCAAGGAAGGCAACAAAGTCGGGAATTTTAGTAGATTCAGAGACTAAGAAGATCCACCTGGACCCTTCCGATCCCACCAAGACTGTGCTTGTCGGAACCGGACTCGACCCCAAATAGGAAGACCCGCTGGTCACCTTCCTCCAGGCGAACAGGGATATATTTGCTTGGAAACCTTCTGACATGCCTGGTGTACCAAGGGAGGTGATCGAGCATTCCCTCAACGTCAAGCCGGACACCAAACCAGTCAAATAATGACTGCGGCGCTTTGCTCAAGAATGGTAAATGGTGAATGTGCGCCAACTATACCGACTTAAACAAGCCATGCCCCAAGGATTCATTTGGTCTACCTAGGATAGATCAGGGGGTCAACTCCACAGCGGGATGCGAGTTGCTTAGTTTTCTCATATCATCAAATCAGCCTAAAGGAGGAGGACTGCCTAAAAACTTCTTTTATCATGCCATTCGGTGCATACTACTATGTCACTATGCCGTTCGGGTTGAAAAACGCTGGCACAACATAACAACGCGCTATCCAGCGGTGTCTTCACACTCAACTCAGGCGCAATGTGGCGGCATATGTCGATGATGTGGTAGTCAAGACCAAAGTTAAGGAATACCTCATTGCCGACTTAGAAGAAACTTTTCAAAGCCTTCGAAGATTCAAGATGAAGTTGAACCTGGAGAAGTGCGTCTTCGGAGTACCTTTGGGAAAATTACTCAGCTTCATCATATCACAATGAGGCGTCAAGGCTAATCCAGAGAAAGCCAACACTATCATGAACATGGCACCCCCGACTAGTCAGAAGGATGTACAGAAGCTGGCTGGCTGCATGGCGGCACTCAGCCGATTCATTTCCTGACTCGGCGAATGGGGCATGCCCTTTTTCAAATTACTGACGAAAGATGACAATTTCCAATGTATGCCGGAAGCCCATTAAGTCATCGAAGACTTCAAGAAGTTCCTCACATCACCACCTATGTTGGCATCACCTATGCCCCAAGAACCACTCATGCTGTATCTGGCAACAACCTTCTAGGTAGTCAGCACGGTATTGGTCGTAGGGCGGGTAGAGCCTGGGCACATACAATGAGTACTGTGGAGGCCATAGGCCTCGGGTACCTCATGAAAAGCATATGGGCCACTTGGATGGGCCTAGCCTTGTAATTAGAGATATGATAGAGTTCGGTAGACTTAGCCTTGTACGATAAGGAATATACAGTCTTAGTCGGGCAGGTTATATCTCTAAGAGGAGATCCCTTGGCTGTAGTCTGGCTGGGACTCCTACTTTGTAACCCCGTCCCCCAGTATATAAGGGGAGGCAGGGCACCCCTTGAGGGCAAGACATAGAAGTTCATCAGAACCACCATCATGCATCCTCAAAGGAATACACCACAACTGGATGTAGGGTATTACCTCACATTGAGGGCCAGAACCAGTATAAACTCCCTGTGTTCCTTTGTAGTCCATCGAGTTTCGATCCGATGAGTAGCCCTATATTCTAATTGCCGGTGTAAAACATTGACAGTTGGCGTGCCAGGTAGGGGCTTCGGTGAGATCAACCTTAACAAGCTCGATGGATTCGACAACTGGAGTCGACGGCAGCAAATTCTCCCCCGGAGACACAATCACGTTCGGAAGCCTTGACTTCGTCGCCAACAAGCTCAGCATACTCACCCTGGTCGACTCGAACTCAATCCAATCTACCGGGGAATTAGCCGACTCCATGCCAGTCGGCCCACATGACGCTACAGCAACCCTCATCAACTTGCTGCGGCGATCTACCACTTGCCTAGATCTCGGGACAACTCTCTCCTTTGGCGTTTGACTCAGACTCGGCCTTGAGCCGACCGAGGACGGGCTAGGAAGTGGAGAGATTATCAAACTTCCATGCAGACTCATCGACGCCACAGACATCTACAATCTAAATCCAACGCGGCAGACCCGATCCTCTATGGTTCGGTTTGGACATGGCCTAGAGCTGATCGAGATTGGATCTAGGGAGGTCGGAGTCGTCATCACCCCGATGAACTAGTCAGATTCCGATACCAAGTCAGACAACAGTTCAAACACCAGTTCGGACAGTAGTTTGGCAAGCTTCCTCCTGCCTCGAGAAATCTTCATGGCTTCAACCCCTCCACAGGAGGTGCGTCAAGTACAAGAGCAACAAGAAGAGGAGGCCTACCGATTGCGACAACAGGAGGAGGCCGAACGCGAGGCTCGCAATGACGAGCTACGCAGGGCTGGGTGAACCACTCAGCAACAAATCCTCTAGACTAGAGTTGGTGACCACGACGTCTTTGTCACACCACGACAGAACGTCGTGGCCGCTGCGACCCTGCTGGACACACTCCAGCTCAGGCCTGATCACCAGGCACCCCGACTATAGTGAGGATCAAAGCCATGATGACAGCTGTGGCTTGCCAGTAGCACCAGCAGTCGGGCGATACACTTATACCGACCAACCGGTCGGGTTCTCCAGCAGCGGTCTCATTTACATCAGCACGACGCCGGGCAGCCGGCTCAAGTCAGCCGCACACGTAGTCACGCCAAACATCTCTTGGCAATCCAAACAACAGCAATCGGCGGCGTCGCCAGAATGATCGCCGGTTCAACCAAGATCTCCGAGTTCGTTTGCAGCGCGATCTCCGCCAAGACATCAACGCTCGGCGCCGCCAATGCGAAGACGATGAACGCCGCCGACTGGAGGATGAGTACGAGCGCTTTGGTCTCCACCACGAGTAGATCCACCACCGCAACCGAAGCCGGAGCCCTCACGCAGACGAAGGCGTACCCGCCTTCACCCAGGAGCTACAAGAGGTCAACTAGCCGTCGGGCTTCAAGCCTATGGGAATCAAAAAATACAACGGCAAGACCAATCCCGAGTCCTGGCTCACAGTATACACTCTGGCAATCCGAGCTGCCAGAGGTGACCACAAGGCCATGGCTAACTACCTCCTGGTCGCCTTAGCCGACTCGGTGAGGACATGGCTAACAGCGCTCCCAAAATGATCAATCGGCTCCTGGGGGAACTCCGGGAACGCTTCATAGCCAATTTCCAAGGGACTTACGAAAGACTGTCTTCCGAGCATGATCTCTACTAGCTGCACCAGAGGAAGAGCGAGTCTCTTCATGAGTTCATCAAAAGGTTTTCCAAGAAGTGCAACTCGATCCCAATGATCAAGGACGAGGTCGTCATCGCTGCCTTCCGAAGAGGTCGTTCATCACCAAGTTCACTCGGAAGCCTCCAGCCTCTGTCAGGGCTCTCTTCGATATGGCGAATAAGTACGTTGACTCGATCGAGGCGGTTGCTGAGGCCCTAGATGAAAAGAAAGACTCCCGGCAGAAGGACCAAAAGGCAAAAGCCGACAACGAACCAGCACAGAACAAATCTAGCAGCCGCAAGCGAAAGTCCGAAAACGTGGTGGCCAACGTGGAGCGGACTCGGTCGTGGCCCCCAAGGAACAACGAGTACCAAAAGGTGATGAACGGGCCTGGCCCCTTTCATCCCAAGGGCAAACACGCGGCCAAATACTGCTTCATGCTCAAGAAGTTTGCCTCTGAGCAGGCTTCAACATATGGCACCGACATGGACAAAGACAAGCCAGATCCGGGCACAGCCGGTGATTATCAAGACCCCTAGGCTAAGCTCAACCATATCTTCAGAGGGCCATCTACATACGAGTCCAAGAGGAAGCAGAAACTAACAGCACGTGACATGAACTCGGTCTCTATAGCAGACACCCCCCAATATCTGCGCTGGTCAGAAACGCCCATCACATTTGATCGTGCATACCATCCAAATCGGATTTTACACCCGGGACGCTACCCACTCGTCCTAGACCCGGTCGTCAAAAATATCAAGTTGAAGAAGGTTCTCATAGATGGAGGCAGCGCGCTCAATATCCTCTTTGCCAAGACCTTGGATGAGATGAAGATCCCTCGTTCAGAGCTGTGGGCGAGTACTGTGCCCTTCCACGGGATAATCCCTGGCCTATCCTCAACACCCCTCAGATAGATAACTTTGCTAGTCACCTTCGGCACGCGGGATAACTTCTGCACAGAAAACATCTGCTTCGAGGTTGCCGACTTCGAGATTGCGTACCACGTGCTACTCGGATAACCAGTGCTAGCCAGATTCATGGCAATACCGCACTATACCTACATGGCGCTCAAGATGCCTGGGCTAGCCGGAGTTCTCTCCCTTCGCAGCGACGTCAAGCAAGCCTTCACCTGTGACAAAGAGAGCTGCGAGTTGGCTCAGTCTCAAGAAGCGGCAGTCGGACGCAGCAACATTTAGCAAGCCGCCACAACCGAAGTCGAGGATGACCAAGTTCTAGCGAAAAAAGCAGCAAAATCGGGAATTTCAGCGGACTCTGACACGAAGAAGATCCCCTGGACAATTTTGACCCCTCCAAGATTGCTCTAGTCGGGACCGGACTCAACCCCAAATAGGAAGACGCGCTCGTCACCTTCCTCCAGGCAAACAAGGACATCTTCGCCTGGAAACCTGCCGACATGCCTAGGGTACCAAGGGAGGTGATCGAGCACGCCCTCAATGTCAAGACAGACTCCAAGCCAGTCAAATAACGGCTACGGTGCTTCGTGCAGGACCAGAAAGATGCTATTCAGGAGGAGATAACCAAGCTCCTCACAGCCGGGTTCATCAAAGAGGTCTACCACCCAGAATGGCTGGCAAACCTAGTCCTGGTCCGGAAGAAGAATGGTAAATGGCACATGTGCGTCAACTACACCGACTTGAACAAGGCGTGCCCCAAAGATCCATTTGGTCTACCTAGAGTAGATCAGGTGGTGGACTCAACTGCGGGGTGCGAACTTCTCAGTTTTCTCGACTGTTATTCGGGATATCATCAAATTAGCCTGAAGGAGGAGGATGGTCTAAAGACTTCTTTCATCACGCTGTTTGGAGCATACTGCTACATCACCAAGCTGTTCGGTTTGAAAAACACTAGAGCAACGTATCAACAAGCAATTAGTGGTGTCTACACACTCAGATTGGGCGTAACGTGGAGGCATATGTCAATGACGTGGTGATCAAGACAGAGTCCAAAGAAGACCTCATCGCTGACTTGGAGGAAACCTTCCAAAACCTTCGAAGATTCAAGATGAAATTGAACCCGGAAAAGTGCGCCTTCGGTGTGCCATCCAGCAAGCTACTCAGCTTCATCGTATCACATCGAGGCTAATCTAGAGAAAATCAATGTAATCATGAACATGGCTCCCCTGACTAGCCAAAAGGATGTCCAGAAGCTGACTGGCTGCATGGCGGCACTCAGCCGATTTATTTCCTGACTAGGCGAGCGGGGCATGCCCTTCTTCAAGTTACTAAAGAAAGCAGATAATTTTCAATGGACTCTCGAAGCCCAGCAAGCCTTCGAAGACTTTAAGAAATTTCTCACATCACCACCAGTGCTAGCATCACCTATGCCCTAGGAGCCATTAATGCTATATCTGGTGGCAACCAGTCAGGTAGTCAGCACAGTGCTGGTGGTCGAGCGATCTGAGCCGGGTCACATACAGAAAATTCAACGGCCAGGCTACTTCGTCAACGAGGTCCCCACAGGTCCAGAAGTTGCTCTATGGCCTACTCATCACAATCGCGAAGTTGGTGCACTATTTCCAGTCGCATCAAGTCACGGTGGTCACATCGTATCCACTCGGCGACGTCCTACACAGCCGCGCGGCCACTGGCCGAATCGCCAAATGGGTGCTCGAGTTGATGGCGTTTGACATCACCTTTCAGCCACGGACAGTAATCAAATCACAAGCTCTAGCTGACTTTGTGGCCGAGTGGACCGAAGTTCGGACGACTACAACAACAGACAAGCTAGAGTACTGACAATGTACTTCGACGGTTCTCTAAGGATCAGCGGTGCCGGGGTCGGCGTCGTACTGACGTCACCCACCAGCAAAAAATTCAAGTACGTTCTCCAGATTCACTTTTCTGCTTCCCACAATGTCGCCAAGTACGAGGCACTCATCCACGGGCTCCGCATTGCTATATCACTCGACATCCGCTGACTGGTTGTGCGTGGTGACTCTCAACTCATGGTGAACCAAGTTATGAAAGACTGGACATGTCTCGATGACACCATGGCGATGTACTGTCAGGAGGTTTGAAAGCTAGAAAACAAGTTCGACGGGTTGGAGATAACTCACGTCTTACGACAATACAATGATGCTGCAGACGAACTAGCTAACATGGGATCCAAGAGAGAAGTGGTCTCGACTGGGATTTTCGTCGAACAACTAACGGAGCCATCAGTCAAGGAGAAACCATTGCAAGAACAGTCGAGGGCTGAACCTACCCCAGCAACAGACGAAGTGCTGATCATATCTCAAGATTGGCAGAGTCCAGTTCTTAAATTCCTCTTGGACAATGAACTCCCAGAAGATCGTACTGAAGCTAAGCAAACCAAACATCGAAGCAAATGTTTCCTAGTAGTCGGATAAGACCTGTATCGAAGAAGTGCATCCGGAGTCCTCATGTGCTGCATCACACCTGACGAGGGCAAGCAGATCCTGCAATCGTTCCACTCGGGCATATGTGGCAACCATGCCGCATCCAGAAGTTAGACGTAAAGGCTTACAGGCAGGGATTTTTCTGGCCAACAGCAGTAACAGATGCCAAAGACATAGTTCACACATGTGAGGGTTATCAGTTCTATGCAAGACAAACAAACCTCCCAGCCCAAGAACTTCAAACCATCCCAATCTCTTGGCCCTTTACAGTATGGGGGCTTGACATGGTCGAGCCTTCCAAGAAAGCGCTAGGAGGTTTCACACACTCGTTCGTCGCAGTGGATAAATTCACAAAGTGGATTGAGGCAAAACCCGTTGCTACCATAACAGCGGCAAGAGCAAAGGACTTCATCATGAGTATATTACACCGATTCGGGGTTCCTAACCACATCATAACGGACAACAGCACTCAGTTCACGGGCGGTGTATTTCAAGATTTCGATGACGACTTCAGCATCGAGATCTGTTATGCCTCTATGGCACACCCGTGGAGCAATGGGCAGGTTGAGCATGCCAATGGCATGGTCATACAAGGTGTCAAGGCCAGGATATTTGACCGACTATAGCCATATGCAGGGCGGTGGGTACAAGAACTCCCATTTGTTCTCTGGTCTCTAAGAACCACAGTTAGTCGGGCAATAGGGCAATCCCCTTTCTTTCTGGTCTATGGTGCCGAGATTGTGCCACCAATTGAGTTAGAGTTCAGCTCTCCGCGAGTGCGGGCTTACTCAGAAGACATATCAAACAATACCCAATTGGTCAAACTAGATCAGTTGGAGGAAGCTAGGGACATTGCAATAATCCAGTTGGCACGGTATCTTCAAGGCCTGCGTCATTATCACAGTCGAAATGTCCGTGGCCGCGCCTTTTTGGTCGGGGTCTCATCTTGAGAAAAATACAAACCACCAAAGATAGGCACAAACTATCCCCAATATGGGTTGGGCCGTTCATTATCGCCGAGGTTACACGGCCAGGCGCCTACCGATTGAAGACCGAAAACTGTGCCCTAGTCAGCAACTCATGGAACATAGAATAGCTACATCCTTTCTATACCTAAGTTCTTTATTTCTCTCATACATATGTATGAAGTTTTTCTCTAACTCACTATGTCACTTGTTTCAACCGAGTAGTGAGTTGGGGCCTGCATGTATTATATGTGCTTTGTCAACAATATACGAGCTTGTTTTATCTAAGTTATGAAGTTTTGCAACAACTATGTTTTGGCTGACAACACGCTCATCCGAGTACCTCTTCAGGATAATCGGGCTCTCCGTTAAGGCACGCCTGCACTTGGGAGACTATGTTGGAGCTGGTTCCCACGTGGTGAGGATCCATAATGTCAAGGAGCCCTTTCACGGACCCGGCAAGAATCTCCCATGACTCCTTGACGACCTTGATCTCCTCTGCAAAGGCATGAAACTGAGTTTGGGCATTGGCTCTCGTAGCTGCCCAGATTCATTGGCAAGTAAACTTGTCAGCCAAAACAGCAGTCGGAGTAATAAAAGGATTGGACAAGGTCGTTGTCAGAGTGAAGACTTACATTCGTAGTCGGCCTCCACCTTGGCTTTGGCTTTCTCTAGTTCGGTCTTTTCTTTCTCGAGTTTACTTTTGGCCCTTTCCAGCTCGGCCTTGTCTTTCTCGAGTTTGGCTTTGGCTTTCTCGGCCTCCTTCAGCTTGGTTTCCCCCTCCGTCCGAGTCCTCAACTCAGCTTCGAGGGCTGTATATCAGAATAGTCAAGAGCTCGAGATTACAGTCAAGACACAACTGGGCAGTCGGGAAACAACAAAGCTAGAGAAATATACATGGGACTTAGTTGGGAAGATAAATACAGGAGACTGCTCCCCTCAGCTAGAGCCCAATTCTCATCCCTGAGCTGGTCAACTGCTCCCCTCAGCCAAGTCTCCCTCTCCTGGCTAGACCGCTCCAAGTCGGCCTTCGAGGTCTGGAGTTGGCCCAATCGTTGGAGCTTGGGGGCGAGCTAGATCAAGACCTCGTTTATCTTCTCTGAGCGGTCGACAATCTTCTGCTCAGGGTAAAGTAGAGCAAAGCAAAGACAAGCGGCGGAATACCAGAAATAAGGGAAATCATCGGGAACTCAACATTGCAAGGCTCGCTACACACCTGGACCCGGGGACACGGCAATGGCGGCGCGAACAAGAACTTCACGCTCCCTCTCCGCGGCCTCTTCATCATGCTCATAGCATTTCGCAATTCCCTCGGGAGATACCCAGTGGATTGTTCTCAGGAACTTGCGACGAGGGGCTTCAAGCCTAGGGAGATCCATTTCCTCTTAAGACAACGAAGACACAGACGTCGACATGGTCCTGGCCCCTGATTCGGTAGCTGATGGGGCTTCAGGGACTCGCTTGGGGGCTGGAGCAGTAGCTTTAGTATCTGCCCCTTGGTCAGCCGGCACTAGCGGCCTTCCTGTCGAGACCGCCTCAATCTCTCCGACTGGGACTGTCACCGGCTCGGCAGATGAGCTCGCTAGGGTTGGCTCGGCTAGGGCTGGCTCGACAACAGGAGCAGCCGGTGTGGTCTCCTTGAGATCGATATTGGCTCGTTTCCTGTATGATGAGTCAAATGTCAAGACACTACCATATTGAACAAGATTTTTAGAAGATCCAAAAGTTACTTAGCTCTTGGAGATTTTGTACTTCCATCCGGGGGTTCTAGTTGTCGGCAATGGAGGGCTGCCGGCTGACGGCCTGGATGGCATGGCAGTTGGCGGTGGCGTCCTTATCCTAGTCGGCCCAGTTTCTGGTGCGGCCAGCTGGGGCGCTGGGATGCTTGGTGGCACAGCTTTATGGCTTGTTGATGACCTTGTACTCGGCGGTGCCGTGCTTGGGCTCGATGTTGCTGAGCCTAGTGGCGCTGGTCTCGGTCTTGGACTCGGTGGCCTGGGAGCTGTGCTGGCGGTGTCTTTAATCTTTAGGCTCCTGACTGCAGCACTCGGCCGGTGTCGATGCTTTGCACCGGCAATAATACTATGGGGCTACTCGGCGAGGGTGAATTCGGTGGACTGCAGAGGAACACAGGAGAATTATACTGGTTCAGGCCCTCAAGGTGAGGTAATACCCTACGTCCAGTTGAGGTGTTATTCCTCTAAGGTGTATGGTGATCGATGATCTTGTTGTTCTTGCCCTGAGGGGCGCCCTGCCTCCCTTTATATACTAGGGGACAGGGGTACATGATACGGCCAAGGGATTTCCTCCTTAGAGATAGAGTCCTATCCGACTAAGACTATGTTTCCTTATTATACAAGGCAAAGCCTGCCGGATGCTATCTTATCTCTAATTACATGGTTCGGCCCATCCTCTATTCGAGTGGCCCATGTACTAGTAAAGGTATCCGGGGCCATGTCACAGTTGATGCGAGTGCTCGTCCTCACGGTGAAGGTTGCTCGAGTGCAGTGCGCCCGAGTACTCTTTGTCCGAGTAAGTCTTCTCCCGAGTCCTGCTTCATGTCAGCTGGCAGCGAGGCTATGAAGGGCTTCATGTAAATATATGAATAGTGTGCGCCGAATAGGCGCACCTATTAGCTGTGAAGACAATTAAATATAAAGTCAAAGATCTGTAACCTAGAAGTCTTTCTCGAGTAGATTACTACTGGTATTTGCGACTCTTCGGTATCATGTCAACCGGAATAAACTTTATAGTCTTGCCGAGTAGGAGACTACTCGTATATAGGACTCTTCAGCGTCATGTCAGCTGGAAAAAGGGTTAATAGGTTCTTTTCCGAGTGGCGTCCACTTGGAAGTTAGACCTCCTCCGCATCATGTCAGCGGGAAAAGATATTTATAGTCTCCCCCGAGTAGTGCACTACTTGAAAGATAGACTCTTCCGATCATGTTAGCGGTAAAATGTTGCTCATGGCAAACTGATGGCACGCATGTAGGCCGAGTACCACTTTATGAAAATAAATCCACGGCATGGTCAGGTGTATCCGAGAAAGATACCTGTATCTCCAATTTTAAATGAAGACAGCTTGTGATCCTTGTAAGGATATATCTCGAGACCTGGTGATTAAAATCAGATACCCAACATATATGTTTTGGCAATAAGGCTCTTCATGAAGCATACCTATTTACCTCATCGGCTCCTGTTAGTAGCACCAGCGCTATAATTTCAACTCAACCTGCGGCGCCCACATGGAGCATGCTACCTGTAGGAACTCAATATTGTTGGCCAGTGGCGGACTGTGGTAGGCCCAAGCCCATCTAGTCGCATCGGCTTTATAACAGCAGGGAGAGAGAAGAAGTTCCTCATCTTCCCCAAATCAGCCAACGCTTCGGTCTTCCGCCTTCGCGCACCAACTTTTCGCTGCCCGTCGGCTAGGGTTAGCTCTGCCATTCCACTGTGGGAAGCCAGTGGGCCGGGTACTCCTACAAGCACATGGGCCACGGATTGAGGATGGGCCAGATCATGTAATTAAGAGATAAGATAGCACCTCACCGGCAGGCTGTACCTTGTAGCAATAAGGAAACATAAGCCTTATCGCGATAGGATTTCTAGTGCTCTATGTAAGAAATCCCTTGGTCGTCTGCCGACTGGGAATCCTTACCATGTACCCTTCCCTAGTATATTAAGGGAGGCAGGGCCGCCCTATGAGGGCACCCGAGTGTCCTCGATCACTAAAATCCACCTCAGAGGAATAACACCTCAACTGGACGTAGGGTTATTTACCTCACCTTGAGGGCTGAACCAGTATAATTCCTCGTGTTCCCTCTGCAATCCACCGATTCCGTTCGGCCGAGTACCCATGTAATTATTGCCGGTGCATAAGCATCGACAGTTGGCACAGCGCCAGGTAGGGGCCGGCGAGTTCTGTCCATCACAGTTCGATGGATCCCATCAACGGAAGTCAGGAGCAACAAGTTCGTCCAACGGGACCCTCACGTTTCGGGAGCCTTGTATTTGTCGCCGTCACTCGGCAACCTTTCTTGGCTGAGGCAGATCCGATCTCGCCCAGCCGAAGAGCCGCCGGCGTTTGCGCCAGTCGGCCGACACGGAGTCACCATCTCTTTCGACGATCTATCTACGGACAGTCCTCAAACGTCCCCGGGATCTCGGGACAACTCTCTCCCTGCGGCGTCCGACTCGCGCTAGGCCTTGAGCCAGCGCGGTTAAGGTCAGAAGGGGAGAGATTCGTAATCTCCCGTACAGAATTCGGCGACGCTGTGCAATCCCAAACCCTCCGCGGCACAGACCGACCTTCCAGCGATTCATTCGGACACGGTCCATAACGTTTCAAGATTGATCTAGGGAGGTCGGAGTCGTCCTAATCGATAAACTAACTCGGAGTCCGAACACAAGTCGGATGGTGGTTCGAGCATAACTCGGACTCCACCTTGGCCAAGCTTCCTCCTCCCCCGCGAGGATCTTCATGGCTTTCAATCACCACCTTACCGAAGGTGCGCCGACTGCCAGAGGAGCAAAGAGGAGGCGGGCGCCGAGTGCAACAATGAGGAGGCCAACCGCAAGCTTCGCAATGACGGGCTTCGACAAGCTGGGCGAGCCGCCAGCAGCAGATCCTGCCGAACCAAAGTCGGCGCCCACGAAGTTCTTTCGTCATGGGCCACAAACAGAACGTCGTGGCGCCGCAACTTGCTTGGACACGCTCAGTTTCGGGCCGGCCCATCAGGCCTACACCCACCATCGCCAAGATCAAGGTGTGATTCCTGCGCCGCCTGCCAGAGTAAGAAAAGTCAGGCAACACTCACGTACCGTGACGCCGTCGAACGGGCTCTCCAGCGGCGGAGTCATCTGCATCAGCACGACGACGGGCAGGCCGGCTCCACCGGCACGCATGAAGAATCCCGCCAACAACACTCGCATACCAACTAGCGACAACCGGCGGCGTCACCAAATACGACGCAGGACACGATCAGACCTCCGA
>RYFJ01001819.1:0-201855 GCA_003991445.1 Oryza meyeriana var. granulata
AAGAGATTCGGTCATTACAAACAAGCAGGGAATGTTTTCCTTATCTATGCAGAATTAAAACTTACAATAATATATATCGTGTTCTATTTGGCTGAAATATAAAAATTTCTTCTCTAATTCATCAAAAACCCTCAGTTTTTACTTATTCAAATAATTTCCCTTATATTATGCAAAAATTAAATTGACATACTTATATATGTGTTGTTATTTTGCTGTTCAAAAATGAAAATTTCCTTCTTAATATCATCAAAAAATACCCTCATATTTTTTTTTACTCACTTAAATATTATTTTTGCATTTTTTTCATATTTTTTACCACTCCTCTAATTTTTTTTCAAATTTTTTGAGAAGTCTTTTTTTCTTTTTTTACTGTAGCTTTTTTTTTACTCCGGCGGCGTCGGTTGCAGGGCCCACAGGCCAGCGGCCCAGCTCTCCTACCGCCGCGCACTTGGGCAGGCAGACAATCGGATCTACGGCCGATGCGTGGACATAGGCCGTAATGGGGGCCGGCCGGCACGGTGGGCCCCGAGGCTTGTCGGTACGGCACAGCCCCGACCTCGGCGTGCTGTGCACTGGGCTGAGGGGGGAGGCACCGGGCCGGCAACGGCACGGCCCGCTACAGGGGCCATCGGTCCGAATCCGCCCGTTTGGCCAAGTCTAAGTAGAACTCATGCTATTTTCTTACAAATATTTATAGGATTTCCGTTCATAGGGAATTACACGAATGTATATGGATTCATCCTTTGCTTCAAACGTCTTTATAGGAATTTCCATTAGGATTGAAATCTCTATTCCTGTATACTCCCTATGTTTTCTACAATCAAGAGCCTTTAGGGCTTCTTTGGGATTGGAAAAAGGAAATTTTGGGTAGAAAACTAAAGGATTCATTCCAAGGGAAAAAAATCATGTGGACAGCCCTTTTGGAATGGTGAAATTGGTTCAAAGGATTTCAAAGGATATGAAAAATTCCTACCATAATTTTGGAGAAATATCTAAAACATGTGGTTCATCTCATGTTTATAGAATTCCTTTGAGGAATTCCCAATGGCAATTCCTCTCGGATCTTCCTCTCCTTATCTATAATCAAATATCTAAATCTTAAATGTCCCCGACTGTTTTTCCTACAGACATCCAAACAAAATCTGATATCCCGCCGTATAACTCATGTGGTTTTAGTTCATGTAGTATTCAATATGTCATGTAACTATAATCCTATGTTTTCCTGTTACTATTTTTTTTATTCCTATGTTTCAAAGAAGCCCTTAGTTTTTTTTGGAAAAAAGAACCCTACCATGTCACACCCAGGGTTGGCCAAACCGCTGGTAACCACGCGGTTACCGCCCAAACCGCTGGGGTATAGTATCGGTTACCAGCGGTTTGGTTTAAATAAATTTCATCCGAATTTAAATATTTTTTAAAAAATCTAAAAAAATTTAGTAGGTAGTACTTAAATTATGGATCATTATGGTGAAAAAAGTTTGTGAAAATAACGAAGTTTACTTCATATTTTGAAGCTCCGATTGAATATTAAAAAAATAAGAGATGGATTGGGATATAATTTCTACTTTATTTAAGTGTAAAAAGGATAGCAAGGATTATGCAAAAAAATTATACAATATTACATTATTTTTCTAAAGATATCCACAATTTTTTTCTAAATTTTCTATAATTTTTTAGAATTTTTAATATGTTTTATAATTTTTTTCTTTTTAGTTGTTTGGTTCAACATATCGTGGTTACCGTGGCTTATCATACGGTTACCACGCGGTAACCGTAAGATTAAAAAAATTTGAATTTAAATTTTTAGAAATAAAATTCATATGATTTTAAACGGTTAAGTAGGATCCCTCGAATAAACTCCGGTTACACCCAACTAGAGCCTCCTCTACAATCATCTAAGAACAGTGCGGCTATGACGTCTCCACGGAGAATCCCAACCCGATTGGAATCAGATAGATTATTATTGACTTATCACCGAACAGCAGAAAGGAGGCGGCGAAAAGAGAATGGAGAGGGCAAAGCAATGAAGAAAATTATAAAAATTCGAAAATAATAAGAAAAGAGGGGAACAAAAAAGAAAAAAAGATGCTTCCAAGCCGCCCATGGCGTGGTTTGAACGCGAGGTAATGCCCTGCCTCCGAAGCCGTACACGTGTCCCGATCCCACGACCGAATCGACGGCTCCGACGCTCTTAATACCCCACCAACTGGCCTGATCTACATGGGTCCGGATAGCTCGGGGACCCACCGTCAGTGTAACATGTAATTATCTCCGCAGGTAGGAGAGGTGCGCAGACGTTGTTAGCAGTATAAATCTACCCAAACCCTAGGATTCGCGGCGAGCTTATCAACTTATCATCAATCAAAAAAGCGCCTCTCTCGCTCACCGCCTCCTCCTCCTCGCGATCTATCCAAACAAGGTAATTTCGGGGATTTAGTTCAAATTTAGTAGTCCAATCGCTGCGGTAGAACACTGGCTCGGTTTCTTGGTTTAGGAATTTCTTGGTGCTGAATACGGAGGAGGGGATTGTTTAATTTTGGTGTTGATTTTTTTTTTTTTTGGATTGGAGGAAAATTCAAATGATCAAATCAGGGGGCTTGCCGAGGTCGCCATGTCGGACTCCGAGGAGCACCACTTCGAGTCGAAGGCGGACGCCGGGGCGTCCAAGACCTACCCCCAGCAGGCCGGAACCATCCGCAAGAACGGCTACATCGTCATCAAGAACCGCCCCTGCAAGGTTTATGCTTAGATCTCTATTCGATTCAGTAATTAGGTGCGATTGTTGTGATTCCGTTACACATCACTGTAGTTGTTTCTAGTCCTGCCGTACTGTCAGTTATCTGTACAATATATGGTTGACCGGTGATTGTTGTTGTATTTTAGATGATAAATTCTTACCTTCCCAGGATTGGAGTGGGCAGGGTAGTGGGAATTAATGTCGTCAATATACTAGCAAAACTGTGAGCTTGCTCGTTCGTGATAGGATAAACTCATTATTTGCCTTGTAGAAGTGTTGTTAGTAGAAGAGCTAGTATTATTTTCCCCTCTCAGTCAACATTTTTTATTTTTTTTGTAAGATTTCAGCTTTTGATCCAAGCCAATACCATTGTTGTGCTATGTGTCAAGCTTTTTTTCTGTAAACAACCATGCTACTCCAAAATAGTTCAGAATGCATCCATCATTTCTGTAACCAAGCCTGTTGGGAAGTGGAAATTCTTTGCTAATTCTAGATAATGTTTTCCTAAAAATTATCATGCTGCTCTAAAATAGTTCTCTGCTTAGTTTGCCTAACATGGTTTAGGCAGGAGATGATCTCCCTTTCAGTTGACTGCTTTCTGCTTAGTTTGCCTAACATGGTTTAGGCGGGAGATGATCTCCCTTTCAGTTGACTGTAATAGTGTAACTTTGGGCATGATTGGTATGTTAAGATTCCTATTTGTAGATAAACTGGTTTAAGCAGGAGATGATCTCCCTTTAAGTTGACTGTAATAGTTTAACTTTGGGCGTGATTGGTATGTTAAGATTCCTATTTATAGATAAACAATGGTGTGAGAGTTATCACACTCACAAGTTGACAGTTGTGCTCACTTTACTTATATGCACTTCCTTCATTTCTTTGCGCCTTCTTTAGAAAAAGAAAAGGTCCTGATGACTTTTTGCAGCTGTGTCAGTCAACAGTCCATGGTCTGAAGTCTGAAGCTATGTGGTGTTTCTTTTTGCTAATTAGGTCCATCACTTTCTTTTTCCTGATCTGGTTGAAATGAATAAACTTATGCTACAGGTGGTGGAGGTTTCTACCTCGAAGACTGGTAAGCATGGTCATGCCAAGTGCCACTTTGTTGCCATAGATATATTCAATGGTAAAAAGCTTGAGGATATCGTTCCTTCATCCCACAACTGTGATGTAAGTCATATTTTCTTACTGTTTATTGAGACCTTTCATAGACTTTGTAATTAAGTCAGCATTTCATTTTTGTCTGCAGGTTCCACATGTGAATCGTACTGAGTATCAGCTGATTGACATATCAGAGGATGGATTTGTAAGTTCCAATAATGAGCCAAAATATCTTATCCTATGAATAAACCTTAATCTCAGTATTTATCATGTTGTTTCTTTCAGGTGAGCCTTCTTACTGAGAATGGTAACACTAAGGATGATCTTAGACTCCCAACTGATGATAATCTCCTGGGCCAGGTTTGTTGGAGAAATCTTTGAACAACTTTGTTTCTATTTTTGTATATGCATGATAATGCTTCATCCTTAATCATCTATTAGGTTATTTGTTGGGTCCGTATGAACTATTCCATCTATGTTCAATTAGTTCTTTCTACACCCTCTAGGATTGGTATAGATATTTCTGAGCTTAAACATCTTTTTTTACACTTGTTTTTTCTGCCCAGCATGTCAACATTAAGCCCTCTTTGTGGTTGTTGTCTTGTATATTTCAATCTATTCCAATTATTTTGATTTTGATGTTCATATGGGTAGCACAAACTTGTAGTGCATGCTTCTGAAATAACTGGCATAAAAACCAGAGGGAAGTTAGATAGTTACTTTGCCTACACATTTTGTATGTTCTGTAATCTTCCATTAGTGTGCCTTTCATTCTTTTTGGTTGTGGCCTTTTGGTAATCATCAAACCTGGTTATTCTACTTGGATATTGTATATATTCTGTAGAGGTGCATAGAGCATTAGTTGTGCACTAAAGTTCCAGTTGATATGCCTGGTTTATAGTGGTATGTACTGTGGACTCGATGCTTAGTGTTTTTCTCTATTTTTCTTTTGCACTGAAGGGTCCCTTCTCATTGCTCCTCACTGCGTCAATTTGAAGTGGATACATGAAAAGTTTACTTGATTGGAAGTATCGATGTGGTTATATCGTGCTGTCATGTTTACTTGCGCTTCATCATTTGTGCATTCCTAATCCACTTGACTTGCCAAATATCTGCCTTGAGTTCTTTTGTTCTGTGCTATTAGATTGTTCGTAATGTTTACTTGGTAAATGCAATTCAGATCAAGGCTGGATTTGCTGAAGGCAAGGATCTTGTTGTGACTGTCATGTCCGCCATGGGGGAGGAGCAGATCTGCGCGCTGAAGGACATTGGCCCCAAGTAACTTCCACAAGTGAAGGCTACGAAACAGAGGGATTGCTTATGTATCAAACTTAAAACTACAAAAAGGACTTGTATTGAGAAGGAATGCTACGAAAGACAATTCACTCAGCTTGAGCTGGCTTTTGCCGTAGTAACACAAGTGCAGTGATTGCTGGGTGTAGCATTATCTGATTACCACTACCCCATCATGACATTTGGGATCCTGTATTTTTCATGGTTTTATTTATACCCTCTGTTTGGTATCAATAATTGATTTGGAACGGTGGAAACCATATACTGAAGCTGAGCATTATCATTGATGAGTCATTTCGTGCCTATGTGGTTCTCCTGTGAAAGTTTTCTCGTCACTGTTTAATGATCTGGTACCAGTATCGCGTGCCTCGCATTATCTGAATCCGGATCCCTGATGCATTTCATCACTGTTTCAGGGAATTACCTGTTTCCACGCTTCCAAGGCTGTGTTTATATATGAGAACTCCTACACGTGCTAAAAAAATTCTTATAGAACTCTTATAAGCGAAGTTCTCAGCCATTTGATTTCACTTAGATAGGAGTTGTAGGAAATTTAAATTTATTTGCAGCATGCAACATTAGCGTTTGTAAAAAAAATTTATACGTATAGTCTTTTTCCAATATGTACTCTGGCTGCAACATGTACACATAAGTTGCTAGGTTTTAATTTTCGCCCTGTCCAAAATTCCAAATCATGCGCATGCATTGCTCATTGGCTCATTGCATTCTCGCTCGATTCAGCATTACATTGCTCATTTAAGTTTTTCTGAAAACCGTACCCTCTCATGAAAACTTGTCAGGCTGTCGCACTTGTCGAAAGCACATGGCCATTGATCATCCGATGAGGCCAAAATACCCGACCAATAAAGTCCAAATTACTACTTTTACTGTAGCAGGTCAATCCGAGCCGTTGGTCATGAACTGAGTGGTGCAAGATGTGCCCTCGTGCACTCTTCCTGTCGGCATCTGTAGATTCCGCGTGAAATGGGGAGTGGCAAATTTTCCCAACAAAAATGGTAACTATTCATCAGTAATATATATAGTTTTACGTGAATAGGACGAAAATATTGTCTTGATATAATTAACTGGGATTAATAAAAAGCTGCCATTATCCAAAGAAATTGTGTTATGTGAATGAATAAGCTAGTCACGAGCGAGAAAATATTTGTAAAAAGAAAAAGGTATCTAACAGCGACATGTGGCTACAAATGGAATATAATGAGTATGCAACGGCTTAAGCAGTCTGATTGTGTGGCTACAAATGATACGTCATAGAATGGCATATAATAACTAAAAAATAATTTATGAATAAAACTTTTATATCTATATTATTTACGGTTTAAAAGCAAGTACTTTAAAAATAAACTACGATAAAAAAAACTCTAAAATCAATTTTAAAATTAAATTTTGAAATTTAAATTTTCGTAGCTGTTTATAAGCTGAAATACAAACTACAAACGATGGGGCTGGTGTCATATGTTACGTCAATACATCATTATTGCATACGCCATCCATGCAGAAAATGATGTTTAAGATAGGGGACGCACAACGGCAAGCAACCGTTCCATCTGCAAATTTGGGTGGATTAACTCCTGTCCTTTTGGTCCC
Source organism: Oryza meyeriana var. granulata (assembly GCA_003991445.1). Classification (NCBI taxonomy): domain Eukaryota; kingdom Viridiplantae; phylum Streptophyta; class Magnoliopsida; order Poales; family Poaceae; genus Oryza; species Oryza meyeriana. The sequence continues at coordinate 6,737 of RYFJ01001819.1, forward strand.
TAGCTTCTCCCATTTCAATTCGATCGATGCGGCTGTCTCCAGTGCACACACTGACACACCTTGTTACCTCGATCTAACATGTACTCCCTCCGTCCAAAAGAGACAGCCTATATTTAGATTCATTCTTAGGAATTGGTTTTTTGGAATGGATGGAGTACCTTGTCACTATTTGTTTTCTTCACGCTTTTGTTTCATGTTCTAATTACTCCTGTCACAAAATTTTGATTTTCATCTTGTTACATTCCTGGACATCTTAGGATTAGACCATGCAAAAGCTGATCATCGTTCGATACATTTTCGTAGACTTTATGCTATCAAGCCCCTTTTTAACATTGGAAAGAGAAGTGTTCGTCAATAACGAGATATGTGGTGACTTCACCAATATAAGTATTTAATTTTGAAAATGTATACTGTGGTATACGGGAACTTTTTCGATACAAATTTAATTTTTTTCGTTTTAAAATATAAGTATTTCTAGTATTCAAATTTTATACCACAGTATAAGTATCTCTTATTATTTCCATCATTTCAATAATTTCAAAACCAATCAGATGCTTAGAAATTGAAGCAATTCAAAATTTAAAAATTGATAACTGAAATGACTAAAAAGAATCTTTTGACCTAATATTATTATTTGCTAAATAATCTAGAAATTCTTATATTTTGAAACAGTGGGTGTATCTGATTTATGTAAACAGATTCTGAAAATTTCGTGAATTGGGTGACCTGGCACTTTCCCTCGGGATCCATGTAAGCCGGTGTGGACCACCTGTCATGGCGTGCAGTTGTTACCCTCCTATCTCGATCGGACGCGGCCGAGACGCTCGCGTCGCGTCCCCGCGGCCGCGATTTCTCCGGCGACCTCGAGTTGCGCAGCTGCCTCCCTCATGGCGGCCGCGCAGCGGGTGCCGGGCGGTGGCGGTGGCGGTGGCGGGAGCGGCCTGTGGGGCCCTCCTCCGATGCCGTCCGGAGGGGGCGCCCAGTTCCCCGCCGCGGTGGAGAGCCTCCTCGACGGCCCCTTCGACGGCGGCGGCGGCTGGCTCTTGCCTCCGCCGCCGCCGCCGCCGCCGCCGCCGCTCTCCGGCACCGTCCTCCTCAGGTACCCTCAGGTGTGTGGACTCTCTCTCTCTCTCTCTCTCTCTCTCTCTCTCTCTGGTCGTCTCGCACGGCAGGTCAGGTTTCCCGTGTCTGTTGCCGAATTGGGACGGGTTGGGTGGAAGCCATTTTTAGGTCGCGACTCCATTCCTCGTTTGGTGTTCGAGCTAATGCGGATGGGAGGGCGGTGGCCATGGTCCCATCTCCTGCTGGCATTTTGCTTCTGTGCGTACTGTGCCTAGTGCCTTCTAGGATTCGTGTCACTGTGCGCTTGGAGCATGCGCACTGTAGCTAGTTGCTCCTCAGAATGATGGCTTTGTACCGGAAAAGGTTGGAGGCTTTCGTGACGAATGCGGTGTATGAGTGTATCCTGCGTCCATTGCATCCAATCCGGTCAGTATGCGCATTTCTGTTGCAGACAGGTGCAGGTGCTATGCTGAGTGTTCTGTCTTTCCCCTTTTCTTGAGAACATATGGAGAGTCATTGGGTGTTCTTGGGACGATGGAGTCGGTTTAGGATTCATGTAGTTCATGGCTTCAGTTAACATCGCACTACATTTCGCTGAAAATGGTATACGTCTCTTTTTGGTGCAGTGCGACTTTGAAATTTTCCCTGAACAGGACCTAGCACCGCTGACAGCACAAGAAGTTCATTCGAAGTGCATTACAATCAGTCAAGCAGAGAACCCATCTTTTATCCCTTTGGCGACTTCATCGCTGATCTCCCGACATGCCAATTCTTCTTCTGTAAATGTGACACCATTGCAAGAAATGCTGACTTTACCATCACAAATAAGCAATGTCAACACTGAATCTAGTGGTGTATTACAAGGGCTCCCAACTTCTTCCATCGTTCTGGATAGACCTGCTGATGATGGCTACAACTGGCGAAAGTACGGGCAGAAGGCAGTGAAGGGTGGGGAGTATCCAAAGAGCTACTACAAATGCACCCATCTGAACTGTTTGGTCAGGAAAAACGTGGAGCACTCTGCAGATGGACGAATTGTTCAGATAATTTACAGAGGACAACACACTCATGAACGGCCCTCAAAAAGGAGGTTTAAAGATTGTGGTGGTCTACCAGATGATTTAGACGATTTCAGTGGCAATATGGGTACTTCAGTTAGAACACAATCAGACTATGAAGATTACTGCAGAAAGCCTATACTACCATGGCACATGGTTGGTCTTTAGTGGAAAAGATGGAAGATGGAGATGACCAATTGTCTGGATCAAGTGATAATCAGGAAGAGCGTGATGATGAGGTGAGGATTGATGATGGATCTGCTGGAGATGTAAATGAAAGGTATTTACTGAAATCAAACAAAACTTCGCTTTTTTTAAAAGGTTTGTAAGTTCTTCCAAAGTTCCTATTTGAGCATGTTGTGACTTACCATCGTTACTTTCTATTGGGCAGGAATGTGCCAGCTCCAGGTCAAAAGATTATAGTGAGTACAACCAGTGAGGTCGATCTTTTGGATGATGGTTATAGGTGGCGAAAATATGGACAAAAAGTGGTGAAAGGAAATCCTTACCCAAGGTAGTCCTCCATTCAGTTGAACATTTCCTTTCAGAACAATGCATTTGATCATAACATCCTTGAAAATAACTCCATCAGTCCATATTACTGTAGTGTCGTTGAAACTTTCAAGCTGTTTAAACAATTTTCGATCCAAGAACTGCCTCAACTACTTGTTAGTTGATGTCAGCATCGGTGCAGTTTGATGTCAGCCTTCATCTTGCAGCAACACCCCAAAAAAATCTACCAAACAAAGAAGAAGAACGACTTTCAGGTCCCATTTCACAGCAAATGTACCAAACAAGCATAACCCGCATGCTAGACTGATATTGCTTCTTAATGGCACCCAACATCTATATATGGAAGTAAATTAGTTTTCTGACTGTTTTGCAAAGAATCTAAAATCCTTGTTTGATACAGAATAATGGTATCCAGCATGAATATCTAAGTAGAAAAGGTTTCTGGTCTGATTTGCTATAATTAGTTTTCCTGTGACTATTGCATAAGGAGAATATCCTATGTTAGCACCATACTAATCCTCAAAAAGGACAAGCTGACCATGTATCCATGAAAGTGGTTCCCCATTTGTTTCTCAATATGTGGACCGAGTTTAATTTGAAGTTGAATTTCACAAGACAGTACATGATATATGTCATATAAGATTAAATTGCTTCTGAATATACATGTATATTTTAGAATCTTTCTGACGCTTGGCAACACATGATGTTCCCCTATACTACATACTATATACAATTAACCATGCAACAATTTTATTTCTTCTGTAACTCTGAATGTTTAATGGTGAGAGAACATTGTTGAAAACAATAGGTCTGTAGTTCTTTTTGCAATAGTTACTGCTGCCACGAGATTGTGAGTAACACTCATGCTTCTCCATTGTTCATTGCTGATGTATGTCCTTATTGTTTTTCCATTAAAAAATTCCTGTTAATGCACAATTTACTTCAATTGAAAATTCATTTGGTTTTGTGTTTGCGACACCTAAAATCTTTTGAGCATTAGTCCTGTACTCCTGTACAATGTCTGCATCATGCAGGAGTTATTACAAATGCACCTACCTAGGCTGCGATGTAAAGAAGCAAGTTGAGAGATCTGTTGAGGAACCAAATGCTGTGATAACTACATACGAGGGGAAGCATATCCATGATGTGCCTGCTGCAAGGAACAAAAGCCATGACGTAGCTAATGCCTCTCTGTTGCAGAACACAAAGTCGAATATCTACTGCACAGAGCAAACTTACAGAACAATCACTTGCTAGATTCTGCAATACATCCGCTTGATTGCTCATATGTAGTATTTCTGAAGCCGTGTATTTTATTTCTGATTGCTCATCCACTAACGAGGCAATTTTAGGCACCATTGTGTTTTGTATTTTATTTTCTGCAAGTGTAAAATTCTGCTGATTGGAAACACCCAAACTGTAGTATTGTTTTCTGCAAGTGCTATTTCAATGGAAAATGCAAAAGTTGTGATTTCTGAACCTGATGGTGCTTCACTCTTGGTCAAACCTTCTAAGTGGTGATGCTATTGTACTAGTAAATATCAACATGATTGCCTTTCAGGTGAAGCACATAGCATACCTGTTAAACTCCATCATTGTTTCCACTGAAGAACAGAAAAATAATGATGGCCAAGTAGCACAGATAATAGGTAATTGCCAGTGCTTTCAGAAATGACTAGATTCAGATCATGGTCATCTGCTTTGTTGCACTTCGCTGCTGTCACAGTAACTCATTTTGTTGCCGTACGTGACCAGCATGCAAAAGAGAAATAATGGATCATTTGAGTGATACTCCTACTTATGATGTTCCACTCGTTTTGACTGGCATTAATCCGTAGAGTGATGGTCAATTATGCCTCTTTTGTGGAATCTTGTCATCTGGCCCTATCAACATCTTCATGACCATGATAAGTTTAGTCATCTCTGCAAGTTCATGTATTTTCAGACTCTGCTTTGGTCATTGTCAATTTGTCATTGCTGTTCCTTCAACACTGAAATTTACATCATTTGAGGATTCATAGCTACTACTTCTGTCCCAAAATAAATTCATCTTTAACTTATCTCACACATACCAATATAAAGCTAAAAGACTAGAATACCCTCTATTTTATCAAATTTCAATGTATTTGTTTTCCACTTTAGCAAACTCTAATGTATTTGTCCTCTACTTTAAAAAACTCCAATGCATTAATTGCTCTAAAAATAAAGTCTTTGTGGAATAAATGAGATGGATAAAAGATGAATTTATTTCGGGACAGAGAAAGTATCAAAAATGATCATCCCATAATCATGTACTGTAGACTGTAGTACCACTAAGATGCAAACCATGTACTATCTATAATTATGAAGGAGAAGGAAAAAGAAAGTATGCTTTACCTGACCTTGAAGGCAAGCATAACACACTGCTGGACCTCATCCCCACACCACCAGAGCTTTGAGTTAACAACCATGTGAGAACTCTGAATTTTTTTGGTTTTGGATGGACCATTCTCTGCACCATTTGCCAGCCTCATTTCTCCATCTTCTCCTCTCCTCTCTCTTCCCTTTTCTGTCGTGAACTGAAAGAATATAAATTTTGCAGCAGCTGCTCCGGCTTTTAGAGACATCGAGTTCAATTCACTCTGAACATTGCAGACGAATACAAAAGGAAAGGAGAGAAGAACAAGAGCAAAAATACGAATCACTTCATTGCCAATGTCAATTTTTGGTAAGGTAGGATAATGTTGGGTGATGTTTAGTTTGATGCCTTATTAAATTTTGGTACAAGTTTTGAGAGTAGAAAATTTCGGAATTACCAAAATTTGATAGAGTTATGTTGCCAATGTTATGTTTAGTTTGTTACCTTACCAAATTTTAATAATGTCAAAATTTGAAAGGATTGAAAATAGGTACAAAGTGAACAAGCCCGAAAAAATCCTACTAGCATTTGGAGATGTCCTGTACAAGAGTATGGCCACATGAACAGGTAGGAAAGCGCCTGCATATTCTGTACTACCTTTCTATGTCGTCTTGCTTCTGAAATAAAAAGTTCAGTCTTGAACGTACTAGTAGGTTGCATGCATGCAGCTGCAGCCTTTCTGTACGAGATTCTTAAGCTTTGGTGCCAATTGGAACTGACTAATCAGTTGAGTTATCAGGATCACCATGATTCATCTCTCTACGGACAAAAAAATTGGTACACTTGCAAGAGCTTGATCCTACATTTTGTATTACAGACAAGTGCAAATTTTCTGCAGTTGCATTTCAGCATTCTTCGAGCTGAATCTGTACTGAATATCAACCGGTAGTTGACGACCGGGATACGGTTGCTGCTGGTGGCATGATGAACCATAGAATGATGAGCCATGAGTGCAGTGAGCACCGGTATATAGCACTATAGTAGTACCGTTTTTATTCTGATGTACCTATGTGGGAAGAAATTTCTGTTGACACCGATAAAAAAAAAGTTGATGAATGATTGAAGGGGCCATAGTCTCAACAAAATAATTGTTGGAGTCTGCAAAAAAAACTGGAGCAACAGAAAAAAAGAGAGGAAAGTTGGCTCCTAGACAGATCTTCGCCTAGCGCTAGCTTAGCACCGTTGTATGTGTTTTGAAATCCGTGCACGTGTTGCCAGTTCTATCCATATGTGTAACTTTAAGAACATATAAAACATAGTGAAAAAATGTCATATTAAGCTATATTTGTGTATTCGAACTTCCAAATCAGACATCAATATAGACATGGACAGAGCCGAAAAATGTACAATCCTAGGGCTAAAATAATCTATTTAGGTAGACATAAATTTCAAGACTTCTCTACAAATTTTTAGGGCTCTTTGGGAACAAAGAAAAAATGGAGGAAATCTAGATGATTGAATCCTATGGAAAATAATACTACTTGGTCCTTTGAAATCCTTTAAAATTCCTCTGGAATGACCCATTTGATAGAAATTTTGGATAAAATCTAGCCTCGTGTTTTCTCTTTCCTGTGTGTTGAAGTTCGTATGATTTTTCTTTGATGTTGCCAAATGACATTTGTTACAAATTCTTGTGGATCAAATTCCTGTAGATTTTAATAAGACATGACATTTTATTACTGTTTTTTTTATTCTAGTGTTTTTCGAATTCTGAGTTCCGAACAAGTCTTTAAAGAATTTAAATGAGATTCTCAAGCCAAGCCTTGGTTCAAGCTCTAATTGTCTTAGATTTGACTCCGCTCCGAATACGGAGTTAGCAACTTTTTCTCATGTGCGAATATATCAAGAGCGTGGAATTAATTTGATGTGTCCTCGATGTCTCATTCTACATGATCAATGTGCAATTAATCGACACTGGCATCAATTACAGCTAATAGTGCCCCATATGAAAAGGTCGATCAGTCCATGGATCAGGGGACCAGACCGAACAAAGCAACTTGAAAAGCTAGCTAGGTAGCTGATAACTGTTCGTGGTGGGGCAGAAACGAGCTGAACAGTCGTTTAAGCTGCAGTTCACTGTATCACTGTACACTACAGTCCTTACTCAATGAGAGACCCCTCTATCGTCACCAACCACTGGTTCAAAATCTCGTACAAACCCTAACATGGAAAGCTACGACGCCACCATCACCATTGCCTAAATGGAATAGCTCCTCGCGTAGCTATGCATTGCGGTACTAGTCTTACAGCTTTCCTTTCCTTTCCTAGATAATAAAAATAATTTACATCTTCGGTATATAGGATAGACACACTGTTAATAAATTTTATTATTGATAAAAAATTTGCACGGTTTCTTTAAAAGTCAGGAATTAGTTTTATCAGAATTCTCGTATATATATGAATCGCTGAATCTTAGGTAGACTATAAACTTTTTGCTAGATTTCATTTTGTGAAAATAGGGACTTAATTGTGACGAGTATGTGAGTGTTTTCTAAGCAAATTTTGCAGTGAGAAGAATAATGGAGCTGATGGTACGAGATGCTAGCTAGCTAGCGGTTCTGAATTTGGTTTATAGGGAAGCTGTCAATTATGGCATGTTAGGTTGGATAAACAGAAGAATAAGTTATGAGTAATGACACCAACCAACTGGTTAATCGGCCGTACCACCGTCACTGTTTTCATACGGTTGGTTGTACCCAACTATCAGAAGCATACAGATAATTCAAAGTTCCAGCAGTACAAAACGATTCAAGTGAATGGTTCGAAGTTACAATAATAATAGATTCAGTACAGGAGCTTGGACACAACCTTCAAGGGTCCTTTTGTCTTACTAGATGATACGATATATTATCCGATTTTTGTTATCATATTTTCAGAGCACAAATAAATAAATTAGCTATTACAAAGTTGAAAAGTTATTTTAAAATAATATTTTAAGAAAATTAAATATGGAAAAATTTTAAAAATATATTATTTAGAAATCTCCAGAGATGCTCAAAAATTAGTCCCCAAAAACTTTAGATTGGGATCATCCTAAAAATTTTAGATTTAAAAAGCTTTACACCTCTAAGAAAAATCTAAAAATTAGATCCTAAAAATTAGTTTTTTGGCCACATTGGATAGATGAGCTCAGCATTTGCTTGCGATCGTTTTCTTTTGACGATACCGTACCCCCGTGCGAACATCGACCGAGAGAATTCTCGTTAACGCCGTCGCTCCTTGGCGCCAGAGAACATGTCAACTGGCCATATACCCTCGGCAAAAGACTTTGCTGCCAGCTTGTGGAGAGACGGAAGAACTTATCGATTCCCTAGCTGAATGTGTCATCAATCACGGCCGGTGGGGAGGCAAATCGACAACGGCTTGCGGCGGTGTGCGAATTAAGCAACTGCGACAAGCGGCGTAAAAAAATCGGCGTGGGCGAAAGATGTCGGGAGGAAAAAAAGGAACGGGAGGGGAAATCCTGGCGCGTGGGCGGTGAAATTTTTCCACGGAGCAGTAATTGGGGACGCCAATAGATTTCTCAAATCTGGCTCACTTTTGAGCTAGAATTGGGCGTGGTGAATTTTTGGGAATAGGTTTGGGTATCTATTATAAGCATATTTTCTAACTTAAATTCTAAAATTTAACTTTTGAAAGATGTTCTAGAAGATGCTCTTAGAAGCTTCAAAAACGTGCCCAATAACCTACAATCTATAAGAGGAAAACAATGAGGCATCAATTGTTGTACTTTTATAAGACATGGTGTAATCTTTTATATATGGAATAGGTACTTTTACACTCTAAAATTTCACAAAAATCTAAAATAAAAGACTAAAAGAAGTATTGACCTAAAATTCCAAAGCATGCACTATCCAATATTAGTCTGAATTTATGATGGATTTAGATAAGGTGGTGCTTATATGGCATTGCCGTATCGGGCTATTTTTTAATAGTAAAAATTAGTAAACAATTTAAAAATTATTTAAATAATATAATAAAAATATTCTAGCCCTAAAATATGCCACGTCATCCAAATCCACTAAACTTGAGTTACGGTAACGCGGAGTCAGGATAAGCTAAATAGTATATGGCTTGATTTCATTTTTAGGTTTGGTCATTGGATTTTCCGTGAATGTTTAAAACTGTAATATACCGTCTTTATATTAAAATATAACTATTTCTAGAGTTTTTTAAAGATTAAAGAAAGAGCTAAAATTAAACTAGAGATAGTTACAGTTGATTGGGATAAGGAAAGTAGTTTTGGTGGAGAATTAATAAGAGATGATTCGATTAATTGATTAAAAAATAGATGTAGGAGTAGCCATATTTTAGAATAAAATATAAGCATTAGAAGTAGTTATGTTTTGAGATAAAAGGAACATACCAAATCAAAACATTTTGCGCCTCGGCTGCAACTAAAAAAATGGAGAGAGAAGAGCCTCGGCTACACCTTAAGAAAAAGAAGAGAAGAGGTTGTAGTTTCATACTTGTATACTCAGCATTTCACTCCTGCGGTAGGAGGAGCTTGGCGGCAAGCTCAAGTGGGGTTTGGCTTTGCATGTGTGAGTGTGGGACTCGTGGTTTGACAACGAGTCCAAGCAAATGTGCCCGCGTTGCGCATGCATGGAAATTGGAGATGGATGGAGTAGTCAGCAGTTCAGCACCCGTAGAAAAGCCCGGACCTTGGACACTTCGGACAGTGGACACCTTTTTTCCACAGTTCCACTCTTCCTTTTCTCTCTGTCCCCTCCCTGAAGTCTAACACCAGAGATCAGCGCAGTGCTGAAGTACTGAACCCATTTGTTTTTTGTGAGCAGCATATTCCACTGAACTCCTAGTGCTTACTGCCTTCATAAGAGTCTGGACCATGCCTTTCTCCTGAAATTTTCCCATTAGACATTGGGAATTTAGCATATAGTGCTGGAAAAGATCAATTCAGAGATATCCATGGCATGTATTTCATGGATATTCAGTTGGAATTTCATAGGGAAAAAATAACATAACTGTCTGTTGTTGGGTTTATATGAGTATACATGAAAGAGGTGCATTACATACATATATATAGTTACTTCCTTCAACCCAAAATATATGACGCCCTTATCGACGGATTGGTACTTCGACTACAGTATCCGTATATATGATAGTATTTTTAAAGATATAGGGTAAGCTTGATATGAAGATATCCAAACGAAGATATAAAAAGATATGAAATTTTATAAAGTTTAGGCAACTCTACTCATGTTTGGCAGGGAGACCGGTGCTTTTCCACTATATTAATCTCATGAGTATAAAGTATCAGAAAAAAAACCTTAATCTAGTTTGCCAGTATGTCGTCGTAGAACTAGAGTATGGTAATCGACGGCTAGCTGTCTTTAAGCTCCTCCATTGTCGACTCAATGAGATTGAGCGTACGTGGCTTCTGTTGGCTTGTCTCTTCCTCCATGAGGGTCTTGTATTTATACTCTCAGATACCTCTTTATCTAGTAGAACTAGAGAGGCCATATTTAAGATACGAATCTGAGCAGTCCAAGTAGAACCCGAGTAGGATTCTGTATTTTTTTCCTTATTGGGGACTCCTTCCTTATCTGCTTCGGACTCTATCCATATGTATGAGGTTTGTTTCCGTCTAGAAATTAGTATGTTGTACTCTGCCGAAGTATGTGCATGTCTATGAGATATCTCATATTTAATACATTGACAACCCTCTTTTAAGGAAAGTAAAATTTTATAACTTTTGACTAATGATTAAACTAACAATATATATGTTTATATTTAGTGTCACTTATGTCACTGTCATTACATTCATATTTATAAATACTTTCATATGATACTAATTTCATAGAAAAATTAATAGTCAAAGCTCTATTGTGTAAAAAAGTTATACACATCCGTTCCAAAATATAGGGGATTCTATATTTGTCCTAAGTTTAACCAAATTTACAGAAAAGAATAAGAAAAAAGTCCATTTTACTCACTCGAACTATTTTCTCGGAGGCTTTCTAACCCCTAACTATTTTTGGGCTCATTTTACATTCTAAACTATTAAAAACGGTTCGCTTTATTCCCTAACGGTATTTCTTTTTTTCTCTCCACATAAGTTGTATTTTGCACTAAACTTTTTTAGGATTATTAGATCGACATTACTTCACAACTTATGTCTTAATATTTTTTAGAATTTATTATTGTAAGTAGGTTGGAAGCACTTAGGACTAATTTAAACATCGAGATTCTAAATTCAAGAAAAAAAGTTCAGAAAAATTGACAGTAGTTTTTGAATTTTGATTATGGTTTTCATCTATGACTCTAAAAATTTTTTTTACCTTAAAATACGACTTTAAGAGGTAAAAACAGAAAATGTCATTAAGAGTAAGTGAACTATTTTTAGTAGTTTAGGGCTAATACATTAGGAGGTTAAACCGATCCCAATTAAAATAGTCTTGAGGAAATAAAATGGACCTTTTTTTTAAAGAACAAAATATTTACGATATCAATGAGGATCATTAGATCTCATTATAAAATATTTTATTATAACTTACTTCTTTGATGTGGTAGATATTAATACTCTTCTCTATAAAACTTGGTTAATTTTAGGATCGTTTGACTTAAGGCAAACATAAAATTCCTTAATTTGAAACGAAGGAAGTACGTTTTAATATTTTGGGACGAAGAAAATTACCAGAATTTAGACTGTTCCAACATCCAATCATTATTATTAAGGAATAGTTCCAACTGCAGATCCCATCAGCAGTTTTTAATCAAACCCTGTTATTCCCCCTCATCCCAAGTTGGATTGCCATATGCCTAATGATACGCGAAAAACTATTTAACCTTTGCAAACTAAATTAATATTCTCTTCATTATAAAAAAAAGATTAATTATTCTCATTGCTTTATTTTTTATCATATCACGCAGATGGATTTTGCTGCCCAACTATTCCGCTTGTCAACTAACGCTCAATCCACTTTGTGACGGCTCAGTCACATGCGCACAGGTCCTAGTGAATTCTTAATTACAGACTATTAGTGCAGCCAAAATCCACTTAGCTAGAAAAATTCTTCCAGATTTGCTCATTCTAATATTACTCTACTCGAGTCTCCGTATGCTGTACACAGTTCCGATAATAATTAATTAAATAAAACACCTACACCTTAAAAAGGAGGGAAGAAAGGACGAAAATGTCTGTCTCTGTGTGACCTAATTTGACTTCTTTGGAGTGGCAAACGGAGAAAAAATATGACAAATTAAAATTTAATGCAACAGCTCTTGTCGTATCAAACTTTGGTAATAGAGTAACTTTTAAAAAACCTCATGTTTAATGGTCAAAGTAGGAGAAAATCACATATATTATAACATGTGATATATAACTACAGGATTTTATGGTTTACAGTGTTTTAGTAAAACCTCACGTTTATGTCAAATCTCAATTAATTTCAGCACATCCAAAATAATATTTTTAAAATAGTGAAGAGTTAAACAACCTTAATCAAGAAATCAATAATAAGAAGTTTCATATATACCCTGTATTTTAAATTTAAGTAAATATGTGCTCATTATATATAGGGGTGAGTTTTGTAAAACTTTAGAACTATAATGTCGTGGAGCTATATAATACCAAGGATTTTTATGCCACTTTAACCATAAAGTTATGCGTTTTTTTTCTGGAATTACCGAGCTTTTGGATTGTCACAATGGCGATTGTTCGGATCAGATTTCACGCCCATAAATAATTTTCTTCGAGAATACATTTGGGATCTAGCTAGCTGCGTTCAGTGTTCACCTGCATCTTTCAGTAAGGTAGATGCAGGAAAGTTACAGCACACAACAGAGACCATATACGTATAGATTAGCAGTTAGTCTTCAACCTAATCTTCATTAGCTGACTAAGTCTGACTACCGCTATCCTGTTTTTTTCTTCCAAATCTTCTCGTGTTGACCCAGCATTGCATATAGAGATATCAACGGGTCAGTTCCAAATGCAATGCATTGCTAAGTCAGACGCAGGGCAGATGGGAATGCACCAATAGTCTATATAGTAGCTTACCATAGCCTTGCCAACATGTTAGTCATGCACTATTAATTTGTGCAGAAATTAATAACATCTGAAAAAGGTATGCCGAAATTAATCACCTCTGAAACAAAAAATGTGCTGAAATTAGTAGCAGCCCTGAAGACTGAAGAACAGTATTTTTGCTTCCTGCTGATGACCTGGCGTTGGTGTGTTCTAGACGTCTCATAGTCTGCTTGATCATGTTTTAAGGCCAGACACTAGTTCTAAGACCATGACTTTACACAGCAAAAGACAAAAGGATTTGAAGAGAGCATATGTCTTTACTGAAATCGATGACATACATAACCAATCAAGATTACAAATTGGGTCCCCCCATAAAACCCGTGTAATTTAGCATCAAGTTGGTCGTATTTCTTAACCTGAAAGGACGCCGGTTAAGCACAGCCAGGTATAAACAAACTCCAAAGTTCCAAAGCTTGTTTAGGGTGTGTTCAGGACTGAGGGAAGGAGTAAAAACTTCTCTCGTAACGATGTGTTTTTTATAAAAATTTTCTATATAAAAGTTACTTTTAAAAAATCATATAATTTATTTTTCAAGTGTGTAATAGCTAATAATCAATTAATCATGCGCTAATAGCTTATCTCATTTTGCGTGATCATTTTCTTTTTCCTCTTCACCTACCTTCAAACTCACCTTTATGATGGCAAGAGATTCGAGAGAATATATATATATCTTCTATATTTTCACTAAACTCATATTATAAGTTTCTAGGGTCAAGACTATTAAGGTTGGAGGATGTTTCACCACGCTTTCGCACTTCTAAAATATATGGAACATTGTCTTGATAAGGGATGAATATAATTCCATGCTTATGTATTACTGTGGTTTGTACTGACTGCTGTAAGAATCTTAAGCCTATTATCATATCATCATTTATTATTGATAAGTATCTTATTGTAATCTCATCTATTATATATCTTGTATCATTGATGTGTACTTCGATATTATAAGCTAACTGATTATGAATTTTCTTTATTCCTAACATATATGTGGAAACTTTTGCTTTATTATCATCAGTTATTTGAACTATTTCAGGATATTTTATGAAATACTTGTTATGAATAATATTCTTTGTATCACCTGTGTCTACTAATGCTAGTATTTTATATAATACCTTTGATGATAGATTTATTTTTACTGATATCTTTATTCCTAAAATTTCTCTGAAATGCAATTTTACTATATAGTTATTTCCAAAATTGGTAATAGCATCCTTTAGTTGAATTATCTTGAAAGTATTACTGTCTTTTAGTGTTATTAATTGTTCATTGAATTTAGTAGTGTTTGTGTAATCTTTATTTCAGGTAGAGCCTTACTCTCACAATTATTTTTTAAATTTTCTAATTCTATTTCTAATTTGTTTATTCTATTTTCTAAAACTCGTACTCTGCTAGAGAGGATCCTGTCATTTGATTCTAATTCTACCTCTTTTCTCCATTTTTGCTTGTTTATTCTTATACATTCAGTACAAGCTTGTTTTAGACATATACTACAGGTGACTCTATTATCTTGGTTAGGGTAATAGATACAAAAGGTACATTTAATATTGTAATCATCTTTTCCTATGACCCAATCATGTTCACAACTCAATTGATCCATCATTTCAATTTTTATTCCTGCTAGTTCGTCAATTAAATTTAGTTTTTCCTCGCTCGACTCATATTCTTCATTAATATTTTCGATTTCATCTGTTTTTATGATAGAATATATCGATTCATCACCCTTTATTTCATCGTCACATATTAATATATTTTCATTTACACTGTTTATAATTAGTACACGCTCCTGTTCTTCATACTTACTAGAGTACCTTTTTTTTGTCTTTGTTGAGACAAGTTTTACTTAAGTGATCGGGAGAAGTACATATGAAACATCTGCATGTTCTATCATATGTTTTCTTAGAATTATATCTTCTCACTTTTCTTTTACGTAGAAAGGGAGCTCTATTATCTGATCTTCTTAGAAAGTACATTCTTTTTGTTCTAATATTATTACCATTTCTATTTTGCAATTTATTATTTCTTTTAATTCTAGGCTTATCCTTCCCGTATGACAATGGTATTTGCACTATTTTGTTGCAAAACTTATAGTCAGAGTATTTCATAGATCTTTGGGCTTGTATTCCTGTACATATTTTTCTTAGATGTTTAAACACAAAGGTTATTGCTTATGAGATATTAATTTTGGCTCCTTCAGTTTCTTTTTTATATTCTTCAAAAATCATGCTTCTTAATGGGTCAGATAATTTATTGAAATATCGTTCAACAATACCTTTGTTATATCCTTGCTTAGCAGTCGTTGCGTTATAAAAATAATGCTGAGAGAACTCTTTTATACCCTTCCAGCTTGTTAATGTTAATTTCTTTATTTCCTTTAATCTCTCATTGTGTAAGGTTGTAAACCCTAATTCTGGATCTTCAACTATAATGATGTTAGATATCACATTTGCAAAGTTATGCGGATTGTTACCAGCTTTTTTTAGTTCTTCATAATTATTAGGATTCTTTTCAACCTATTGTTTTAATAGAATCTTGTCAGATTCACCTAAGAATGTTTCTAAGTAAGTTATCATATTTTCTATCTTGTTTCCTATATTATGCTGGTTTTGTATATATTTTTGAACTATTAACCATTTCCAGATGCTAATAATGTTTAGCCAATCAATAGGATCATGTGCAGCTAAATTTAATATAGCACCATCACTCTTTTGATTTTGAAATTTTACTGATCTCTCAAATTCTCTTCTCGTAGTACCCATATGTTTATATTATCCAGGGATATAATTATATGAATATTCTTCTCTTTCTGGCGGCCATTTCCCACTGCTCTTGTTGATCTCTCTCTTTCTCCTTCATTTTTTTATAGAACCTTCACCATATCTCTTTCTCTTTCTTGTTCCTAAGTCTACTTCAATAGCTTCCATTGCATTGTCTAAATTTTGTAGACCTATATCATCTAAAGAGTTTATAAAATCATTATATTGCTCTGAGCTATCTTCTATTTCTTATATATTTCCTCTTTCTTGTACTATTCTCATTTCTTCTTCATAGCTTTCTAAAAACAACATCCCATTCTCTTCCCATTGCTATTCTTCACTTAGTTCTTTTTTAACCTTTTGTTTTTCTTTATTACTTCCAATTCTTTTTATTCAATTTTACTTTCTCGGATCATGTGGACTTCTATAACCATGTCTTTATTCTTTTTCAATTTCTTTAGCCTAGCTAGTTCTCTATAAAAATAAATTTCTTTATCCCTTATTTTAGGCTATTCACTCTTCATAGAATTATTATATTCTACAGATATTTCTTTTAATTTATCCTCATAGTATTTTATTTCACTTTCTTGATCTAACTTTTCCATGAATTCAGAGATACTACGCCTTCTGTTGTCTATGATATTTTTATCAGAAGTTTCTGCATCTAGATCATTTGTAGCTCTAAACTTATAATTTATAAACCTAATACTGGTATTTTCTTTATTATTCTAGTAACTTATGTAGTTTTCAAGCTGGCTTAAAGTTTTACTTTCTATTAAATCACTGATATTCCATTCTTCTCCCGCTCTTTCTTCAAAACTTATTTTTAATGGGCTCATAAATGTTATGCATTTAGATTGCGTACTCTATATAACATCACTTACATTTAGTTTGTATCTAGAGGCACTTCTATTAGTTAGTCTTCCTATGAATTGTATACTTATTAGCAAATTCGTCCCTTTAAATTCTTCATACTCTTTTGTTTGAAAACCAAAACTCATTTTATCTATAAATTCTTTTACGGGCATCATTAAATCTGGGGTTATATAGGTTATTAATCTATTCTTATTCATATCTCCTTCTAAAAAACCTAATGCTACTTTATCTATTGTGTTCCATCTTTTATCCAGCAAGGTTATTAATACTTTTACTCCTAATTTCTTTCTTGTCATGCCTTTAATTCCTATTATGTACATATCTTGGTGAATATACTTATAACTTGCATATTTTAATCCGTTTTCGAATTCCTTAGCTACAATTTTTAATTCGACTGGCTTTGTTAAAACACTTAGTTCTACTTCTCTAGATATTCTGTATAACCCATTTTTATTTTCAAAAAATCCCATACAATATATCTGTTGAGATTTTATTGCTCTTAAGGTGTCTCTCTGGTATCTTTCAAGTTGCTTCTCCAAATCTACGATATCTTCCAAATCATCTATTTCCTCATATTTACCTTTTTGCTTGTCAGCATTACTAAAGGATCTGTCTTCTTTACTTACTATTCTTCTAAGGATACTCTTAGATAGGTCCATTTTTCTGAGTTTATAGCTTGTGTAGAAGCGACTATTCCTGATGAAGCCAAAACTATTTCTTTACCACCTTGATTAGGAAGCACTAAAGTTTTTACTTCCTCTATTAGCTTTTTAATCTCGATTAAATCTTGGTCTAGATTTTTTATATCTCCTATGATATTCCTTTCAACTGGCACTTTTTCCGTATTTAATAAATTGTCTACATTTTTACTCAAGGGAACAAAATTTTCCTTGATGTAATCACTATTTTGTGCTATTTTACTTTGCCTTGCCTTAAATTTTTCTAACAATTTTAATGCAGAATTTAGTTTATTGTTAAGTAGGGAGAATTGTTCTTCAGCTTTCTTATGTTCCTTATATAACCCTTTAAATTTCTGCTCCAAATCGTCCTATCTTTTGCCTCAATTTCAATAAAAATTATATATTAAGTCAACAATTAAATTTAGTTGACTATTATTAGAGTGCCAACTATGATCTTCAGTATGATTCAATCTACACCTTAAATTAATATTCTCCATTGTATTTACTACCTTTCTAATATTAACTTCTAAATTTACATATTTTAGCTTTTCAATTATGACCAGGCTCTGATACCACTTTTACACACTTTCTTTTACTTTTTTACTATTCACAGTACTTAGGATACTGTTCAAATTCACTGTTCACAATGCTTTCAAATTCTCAGGATCTTTTATAGCTGGTGAAACCACTGGTACAGCTGGATGTAAGACGATTAATTGTGTTATCATACTCGGTACTCACCATATTTATCACTTATTTGTTTTTAGAAGCAGCTTTCTTAGATATCCCTAGTCATATTTTTTTCTAACAGAGAGTTTATCTTCTCTCCAGGCAGTTCCACCCAAAGAGAACATTTCTCTACCGATACTGGTTCTCCTGATGACTATACAAGATGCAGGCTATAAACAAGAACTATCGAAGAGGTTTCTCCTTAAGGTCCCTAGCATAAACATTCTTCCAGAAATAAATAGACAGGGAATACTTAAAGAAAACTACTTCATAATTAAACAAATAAGTTTACATATGGTTTTCCCTTTCGGGAATCCCGAGAGATTATACAAACAAGCTTAACTTACTTATCTTACACAGCTTATGTTACACTTCTTGCTTCAATATACTAGCAAGGTAGACTACTACTACTAGAACTGAAGGGTGAAAGCTAGAACTCTGGCTGGAGGTTCTTTCTTTGTGTGCGTCTGTCTTCCTCCCGCTGAGCAGACCCCTACTTTTATAGAGGCTCCGAGGAGGCTTATTAGAGGCTTCGTTCTTATCTTTACAATACTGTGGCTTCATGAGCACGCCACCTTCATGTTGTTGCTCTTTCTTTTCTTATTCACGGGCGTCCTTTATGCATCTCTTTTCCGCCGAAAGCAAGATTCTCTATTATTCTTAATAGTAACCTATCACTCACCGAAAGCTTTTTTTGGATTTACTCAAACAAGTTTTCCTTCTATGAGAGGTACATTATTCAATTCCTCATTAGGGGCATTATTAGGCTAATTTATGGACATTATTAAGCTACTCATTAGGTTACTGGTCATGCTCGAAGGATTAACAACACCTTATCAATTTAACATTTCTTATATATTTTTATCTTCAGCTCATAAACTTATTGGTCTGGCTGGCCATGACCACTAATATCCATGGTATCTACATCTGAGAAGGATACTTCAAATTTTTCATCATATGTCTTTTTTATCTCTTCAAATTTCTCGTTTATTTCTTGTTTTAATTCCTTAAGTATTTCCTCCTTTAATTCTTTCTTTTATTGGGGAGAAACTTCTTCAAATTTTTCTATTACTTTTCAATCAATATATTCTTCATCTAAAGGGTCAATTCTCTTTGTTAAGCATTCTTTATATGTGGGTTTTTTAAATGGCACTTCTTTTATATTTATATAATGAGGGAGTTCTTGAGCCTTCTTATTCTTCAATCTCTTGTATTTTTGAATGTATTCCTTAGTAGCTGGCTCCAAATAATAATTTACTCCTAATATTTTTTTGCTTGACTTAATGCTTCATCAATATCTTTATATTTTTTCCATGATATTCCACCAGTTAATTTTGCATCTATCTTTTGGGCTATTATTTGTTCAAAGGATATATAAATTCCTGGAACCTTTCCTTTGAAAACCACATATATGGGCTTTTGTTCTATGGTTTCAATATTTTGCGCAATAGGCATTAATTCGTTTATTAGATGAAAATATTCAGAAAGACTATTTAGTATTGATAACATATATCCTTTCTCTTCTCTCTTATTATTATATTGGTACCAGAAATTATCCAAGATGTATTCTTGTACTTCGTCTATAACTATGTGGTCCTTCGGTTTAAATTTATAGGTATTAGATGGAAACATTTTTAGCTTATTATCATCTCCGAAGGTGAAGAATTCAACTCCATTATAATTCATTGACCTCTTTATACCTGTAAGATAGGTAAACGAGAGAGTAAATCAGGTAAACTGTTATCATTCCCTTTAATATGTTCAAATATAACTTTATAGCCATTTCCAGTGATAATATCCTCAAACAAGATCCATCTTCTAGTAGAGCTCTTTTTACTGTTAAGTTAATTATAGTATCTACAAATTGCTTCGCAATCTGTTCTAACTGTAAATTATTTAAAACCCAGGTATAATCTGAAAGCATTTATTGTGTTGATTATTGCTAGGATTTCTCGATCTATATTGTTCACAGTTTTTAATTTATAGCTACCAGAAGTATATCTACAAATTTTTTTCTTCTGTCTTGGATGAGTATTTAGTGGGTCTTTACTTTAACACTACACCCCACCCTTGCCGAGATGCATCTGTTTCAATAATAAAGTAATTATCGTCCAATGGTAATTCTAAGGGTTTTAAGCCTCTAACTCTTTCTTTTATTATCCTTACTAGTCTAATGTCTTCAGAATTAAAATATTTTTGGCTATTTTTTCTTAATTTCGTATATAATGGTCCTGCTAGTTTTGCTAAATTATCTATGTGATTTCTAGCATAATTTATAATACCCAAAAATTGTTGTAAGTCCTTTTTATCATTCATGACACCAGGAAACTATAAAATTTTCTTGGCAATATGATCTTGTAGATGTATTTTGCCTTCTCCTATTTCATGACTAAGGAAGTTGATTTTCTCCTTGCATAATTTCATTTTCTTCTTAGATAGAACCTATTTTGTTCTACCTTTCTAAAAAGATTTCAAGATGAGCAATATGCTCTTTATACGTTTTTGAAAAAACAGCAAGTCATCTATATGGACTAATATAAAATCTTGGTTTTTGTTAAATATATTTTGTATTTTTCTTTGGAATAAGGCAGTGTATTTTTTAAGCCTAATAGTATTACAAACCATTCATAGTGTCCCTGAGGACATGCAAACGCAGTCCATTCTATGGATTCTTCTGCCATCTTTACTTGCCAAAACCTAACTTTCAAGTCAAATTTAGAGAAATATTTACTACCTTGTATTTTATTGATCCATTTTGCTTATTTGGGATATTATAGGCATTTTCTATAGTATTATTATTTAACATTTTATAATTGATGATCATCCTAGATTTACCTCTAACCCTTCGGCATGGTTTCTTACTATAAATGTTGCAGATCTATATGGACTTCTGTTTTCCCTTATTACTCCTAATTTTAATAATTCTTATATGCATTTTAAATTCCTCTATGTCCTTCGGAGTTGCTTCTATTGGACATGTTTTAATTATATAGTCTGGATTTATTATATTAATCCTGCAAATAATTGAATTTTTCTCCCAGTATTTCATAGGGACTTCTCCTATTATTTAAATATCTTCTAGTCTTTGAACAATCCTTTCAATATCTCTTTTAGACTTTATATCTCTATACCAATTTAATGCGAATGATTGTAGTATCTACAAATTGCTTCGTAATCTGTTCTAACTGTAAATTCTTTAAAACCCAGGTATAATCTGAAAGCATTTATTACATTGATTATTATTAGGATTTCTCGATCTGTATTGTTCACAGTTTTTAATTTATAGCTACCAGAAGTATATCTACAAATTTTTTCTTCTATCTTGGATGAGATAATTTTGGCTTCATCAGGAATAATCGCTTCTTCATAAGCTATAAACTCAAAAAAATAGACCTATCTACGAGTATTCTTAGGAGAATAGTAAGCAAAGAAGGTAAGATAGATCCTTTAATAATGCTGACAAGCAAAAAGATAAATATAAGGAAATAGATGATTTAAAAAATATCACAGATTTAAATAAGCAACTTAAAAGATAACAGAGAGATACCTTTATATGTAAATGATATAGATATATGGGAATTAATGGGCCTGTATGTGTAGCTCTCCTGCAGTTAAGCGAAACCCACGACTTTGGAACCTTTATTTGTCGTTGTGTTGCTTTCGCCATCGATACTGCACTTAAAACTCAATACTCCTATCTATCTATTTGCTTCACACACACACACACACACACACACACACACACACACACACACACACATATATATATATATATATATATATATATATATATATATATATATATATATATATATATATATATATATATATATATATATATAAACAATCCAATCAAGTCCCAAATTCAGACAAGACTGGCAATGATTAAGACTAATCAGGGAGAAGGAATCAATAGGTAAGAGGGAGCTCAAAACCATCAATCTTTTTTAAAAACATTTAGCTATGCATATTCATATTCACCCTACTTATCATGCAGAATGCAACAAAAATCGTAGGAACAGGATTCAAAGGCACAGCGAGCACATTCAGACAAGATAGATGGCGCGAAATTTCTATGCCCTGAAATCATTTGTCGGGCCGAGCCGAATAGACCGAAACTCGTCAAGAACTGAGAAATTCGTTTGCGTCTGCCCACTGCAAACGCTGCAGTGTGCACAGTTTGACTAAGTGACTACCGTTTACATGGATGCACGAGAGGTGGCTCCCCGATCTCGTGTCCCTTTCACACGTTGCCTCGTCGTGGTCGTCTCCCTCCGCGTTGGGGGAGGGAGGAGCAGGCGAAGTGAAGTTGGTAAAGATATGATATTTTTCTAGATCCGCTATGGATTAAATGTTTGATTTTTTAGATTCTGTTGTTGGACAGAACTTTAAGATTTGAGACAGAGAAAACGTGTTTCAAATTATACTTTTAACTTGTTATAGTTTTTATTATCGATTTGTGTAACTTTAATTATAAATTTATATAGCTCAATTATAAATATGTACAACTGTATCTAACGGTTTATGTCTTCGCCTTTGGATACAGAAAAAATCATTTGATGGATTTATTTTTTTCAAAGGTTTGATCAATAGGCGGTTATTTACTTAAACAGTACTCCCTCTATCTAACATTAAGTATTTTTAGATTTTGATATGGTCTATAATATGTTACTTTGATTAATAATATATATATAAATAAATTATTTTAAGAGTAAATTTTAGTTTAGGCCACCTTTTGTTACCAAAGTTTTAGTTTAGGCTACTGTTTTATCAACCTTTTTACTTTGGACTGGGTAATTTTACCTTTGTCACATTTTAGACCATCCCAACTCTTTTATCCATCTACATCTAACTTATCGTATGTCAAAGAAATGGTCTACATATAGCCGTGAGAGTTCATCGATGTGTAAAAGCCGATATACTCGAGATCATTAATATGCTTAAGAAGAGAGTCGGGGTGGTCAAAGTACAACAAAGGTAAAATTAATTGGTTAAAAGTGAAAACATTGGTTAAATGGTGGTTTAAAGCGAAACTTCAATAATAAAAGGTGGCCCAAACTAAAATTTACTCTTACTTTAAATAAAAAGAGTTACATATTATTTAAAATGTGTTACTTTGTTCTTACGTCAATTTTTATGATTTTTTTCACTGATAGCCAAATTTAAAATGTTTGACTTAACACTATTATAAAAATGGTTATATTTATGGATGGACGGATTACGTTTTTTCTTTGCAAAAAAGTTAAGTATTTTGCAAAAACCCTCTTCATTAGCATTTCTTACAAAATCATTTTAAATCAATTTATTAATTATCTAATATTTAATTTATTCGTTTATGCTCCTAAACAATTGTCATAAACTCAGTTCATCCCTCGTCCATCCAGAACGCACCCTAAAGATTCAGTCTTTTCAAAATTTCTTTTATCAGCTGAAAATCCACCAAAAGTCAGTTAGTACCAAAAGCAAGTACGGACTCACCTAGCAATCGAAAGGACGCATGGCATACTCTACCAGTAGGGCAGTCGTAATAAAGCAAATAACGGACTAGTCCGAGGTTGAAAGTGAAAAGTGGCACAGAACCAAAAGTCGCTGTCCCCTGGCCCTACCCACCCCCGCTAATCCCGCTACAAGAACAGCACCGAGCTGAGCCGCCGCGACCAAAGGCAAACGCGCAACGGAAAAAAAAAAGGAAAAAGGCTTTGCGCGGAAAATCTCATCACCGCCGCGCCGTGCGCGCACACGCAGAGCTCTGGAGACTGGACCATTTTAAAGCGCCGCAATTCCCACCTCCGAATCCGCCAGTTCCCCTGATCGACCTCCGCTTCCCCTCCGCCGGTGCTCCGGCCGTTTCCCCGGCCAAATTTGGTGCCTTTTTCTTGAACTGTCGCCGCCGGCGTGCTCGCCGCTCCGGCTGCGGCGAAGGTGGCGTGCTGCTCGTCTGAATTCCGGCGGTTTCTTGGTCCGTCGCTGGCTGAATCCGTGGAAAGGTCGTGGCCTCTCTCTCTCTCTCTCCATCCATTGCTGTCACCACGGGTGTCTCGTGGCTGCCCCAAAACCCACCTCGCGATCACGGCGCCGCCGCGTTTCGCTGGCGAGGAGTATCCCTGTCTCGATCTGCGGACGCTGGTCGTGGTGGTGGCGTCAGGGTCGCGTCGTCTTCGTCACGGTTTCTCAAGGGCGGGTCGCGTCTAAATCGCGCCATTTATTGGTCTTCAGGTCAATCTGGTCGACTACTACTTGTGCTTGACCTGTGCCGTGCTTGCCCCGTGACCGACGGCTCCCTTTCGGCGGCGGAGGAGGGAGAGCTCCTTCTTCTTCGTGCTCCGTTTCGCCGGCTGAGTCCAATGCCGGAGTAGAGAGGTTTGGTGGTGCGCCGCCGCGATGGGCTGCGTCGCGTCCAAGAACGCTGTCTCGGTGACGCCGGCGGTGGACTCGTCCGGGGCGCTCCGGGAGAGGAGCCTGCCGCACGCGCCGGAGCCCGCGGCGACGGTGGTGTCCGTCACCGCGTCGTCGCTGCGCTGTTCGTCGGCGGCGGCGAGCAGGAGGTCGGAGAAGAAGGACGAAACGGAGGAGCCGGCGGAGAAGGCTGTCATCGCCGCGGCGACCGCGTCCCGGAGCTTCCGGCTGCGCAGCCTCCGGAGGAGCCTGGAGGGGGAGCAGGTGGCCGCCGGGTGGCCGCCGTGGCTCAGCGCCGTCGCCGGGGAGGCCATCCAGGGGTGGATCCCTCTCAAGGCTGACTCCTTCGAGAAGCTGGAGAAGGTACGGGGATTCAATTCAATTGCTCGTCGGTCATTTTCCGTTGCAATTCCTTTTCACGCATGTCAATTTCTAGATGGAAGATGGCTGTTAAGCTTGTTATTTCTCTGGATTGGTTGGTATCTTGCTAGAGAGAATCTCATACTACGTAGTAGTTAGTACTCCCTCCGTCCTAAATACAAAAACCTAGGACTGGATATGACCTAGTACTACGAATCTGGATACTAAGTTTTTATATTTTGAGACGGGGAAGTACTTAGTAGTACTTTGTTTGGTGATGGATTATGACATGACGAATAAACTAGTACTAATATGCAATTGTAAAGAGGAGAATGGGGAGAATGGGGGATTTGGTGCCTCCTCCTTTGAGGTAGCACAACTGCACAAGTTTCAGTTGTCTCTGTTCATATGCTTTCCTGGACGGAAACTTAACCTCGCTGTGCCATTCTGCTGTCTGATCATAATCATGGACAAGTCTAACTGGGAGAAGAACAGGATTGCTATTGTGCTAGTTTATGTTTACCATGGCCGCTGAATGAGTTGTATACATGCATAATTTGTACTAACCATTCACCCTTGTATGCACCTAGGAATTTGCAAAAATTATTGCATCTCTTTGTGATGACACTTTGTGGAGCTGAGTTTGTTTTTTCCTTTCTACTTATGCAAATTCAGTTTCTTTAGCTGTATGCTCCTCTTAGGGTCTGACTGTGATACTCTTTCTTGCATTGTATGTGTAGGTTGGGCAAGGCACCTATAGCAGTGTATTTAGGGCACGGGATCTTGATACTGGAAAGATTGTCGCCTTGAAGAAGGTGCGATTCGATAATTTTGAGCCGGAGAGCGTTAGATTCATGGCAAGGGAGATACAAATATTAAGAAGGCTCGATCATCCAAATGTCATGAAGCTAGAAGGCTTAATTACTTCTCGGTTATCATGCAGCCTTTATCTAGTATTTGAATACATGGAACATGATCTTGCTGGACTTTCTTCCTCCCCAGACATCAAGTTTAGTGAAGCACAGGTATGTCCTAGTTGACTAAATCGTGCTTACTGAGAATCCCTTCATAACAACATTGTCATTGCATTGTATTGACCTGAATTTTTCTCTGATTATCTCATATTGCAGGTCAAGTGCTACATGAACCAGTTACTGTCAGGACTGGAGCATTGCCATTCACGTCATATTGTACATCGTGACATCAAGGGTGCTAATCTCCTTGTGAATAATGAAGGAGTTCTAAAAATAGCTGATTTTGGTCTAGCTAATTACTTTGATCCCAACAAGAACCATCCGCTGACCAGCCGTGTCGTTACACTGTGGTATCGACCTCCTGAATTGCTACTAGGTTCAACTCACTATGATGCAGCTGTTGATTTGTGGAGTGTAGGGTGTGTATTTGCTGAAATGTTCCGTGGGAAACCTATCCTGCAGGGAAGAACTGAGGTGATTATTTGAGTTGTGTTAACTACTGTTACTAGAGTCCAGAGGTTTTAGACAATTATGAAAATTCACTGTATTATGCTATGAGGCCATTGTGATTTAATACTCCATGCTCTCGTATATTTTATGCATGGATCGGTCTATTTGCCAGGGGCTGGCTTTCATCCTTTTAGGCCACTGTCGGTGGCTTGTTTGAGCATCATGATCATGTCAAGTGCTAAATACTGAATATCGAGATTATAAATTAAAACGTGGTATTGTGTACTGGACATCTTTTGACTAGTATGTTCAACATGATGGTGGGAAGGGGAATGTATTGACAACTGCTGGCACTCATAGATGCTATAAAAACTTAGTGTTTCTGGTTGTAATGTCAATAAGCTTTTTTCTGTTAGTGCATCTTGTTTTATGTTTTAGTTATGCAACCCTATATAACCTAGTTATCAAAATTCTTGAATAGTAGCATGCTGCATATAGTCTCACATCTCTTGCTTTTTCCAGGTGGAGCAACTGCATAAGATTTTTAAGCTATGTGGCTCCCCTGCTGATGAGTACTGGAAGAAGTCGAAGTTGCCACATGCGACAATATTCAAACCACATTATCCTTATCCAAGTACCCTTCAAGATGTTTTTAAAGAAATGCCAGCAAATGCATTAAGCTTACTAGAAACTCTTCTGTCAGTGGAGCCCTACAAGCGTGGTACTGCATCAGGCGCTCTTGCATCTGAGGTAAGATTGCACCACCTTATATCCTATATATGTATTGCATTATATTAAGGATAAAAAAAATCCTTCTATATTTGGAAGCCAGACTTTCTGTTGTTGGTTCGTTCAAAAATTATTACTGAAACTCTATCCTGCCAGTCCATTTTGCTATGCATCACCATGGAATACTATTCTACACCTGTTTTTATGAAACTGCAAGTGTAGAAAAGATGTTCAAGTTATTGTAGCATTGCTATATCAATCTGAAACAGCACTGACTGGCAAGTCCTTAATTATAGTGTGGGCTTAATAGGTGCTCTTGTCCCTCACATATAGTTTCCTTGTGTTGCACTGCTGTCCATTGTTTCCCCACCAAGAATTAGCAAAGAACTTAGGTGCAGAGGCCTGACATGTTCATGGTAACTCTTTCAGACTTCCAATTGACTACTGCACATCACTTGTATAATAAACATTGTTATTTGTCCTTGTTAACCCTTTTTTTGTCTGTATTGTAAAAGTTCAAATGATCATATTGAATCAAACTGCTAAAAAATGAGTGACCTTGTTTTGTACTGCAACAGTTTTTCAAGACAAGGCCTTATGCATGTGATCCTTCAAGCCTGCCGACGTATGCACCCAACAAGGAGATGGATGCAAAATTACGAGAAGATTCGCACAGGTGGGCATGTTAAATGTGGAATCATTTTTCTATTGGAAAGGAAATTAGAAACTTAGAATCACTTAGTTCAAGTACTGTTTTTCACAAATTGGAAATTTATTGTAGAGAGGATCAGAGGAATTCCCAGCAGTACATCATTAAGTTGTTATCGGTTCAAATGATAACCGTAAGTTTAGTTTTGTTTGTGCACTGCATAACAGTCTTATTTTTGCTTTTACGTTCCAGAAGAAAGGCTAGCAGAGGTCATGGACCAGAAGCATCAAGGAAATCAAGGCTCAGCAGAGCTGCAAGAGAAACAACTGCAGTCAATAAGCAAACTGATGGCAAAGAGGTAGGGTTTTTTTCCCTGTATGAGCCAACAAGGGGCATGGACCAACTTGGCAGGGTGTTTGAATATTTTTAAGTGCTGGCAATATTATTCATTAAATCTCTTCTGGTTTCCTTTCTTGCTTCAGGACTCCAAAACTAAAGCAAATGGAACCAAGGATAGCTCAATACTGGATCGTACGAAGGTAAACGGTGATGCTAGGCTATTTGCAGACATACAGCCAGTTTCAATGGCCCAAGTTAAAGAAAGGGCCCGCCATGTTAAGAATGATTCACGGGAAGAAATCCCTTTCTCTGGGCCGCTGATTGTTTCATCATCTAGTGGCTTTGCTTGGGCTAAAAAACCACCAGAAGATCGTTCATTTGCTAGATCTCGAACCAGATCTAGTTCAAGGGGCCAAGTTACTGCAGAGTTAGATCAGGACAATAAGATGCCAGCTAAAGAGAACCAGAACCTTGGCTTGAAGGAACTACCTAACAGAGACATGCATGTAGCACGTGTCACCTCCAAAGTTCGAGAGCCTTATGACGTAGCAAAGCGTGCAGTTCTGAAGAAATGGTCACAGTTAGAACGTCCAGATTCATTTGATTCTTGTGACACTTACCACTCTCAGAATTTTTCCAATGCAATGTATCTTGGGGATACCCTTTCGTCAAAAAACAGCATCAAGGTGAGGCATTTACATATTTGATAGTTTCTGCTTCTTTGGTGTTAGCAAAGTTGTAGATAATGTGCTACCTAAACCTTCAGGGTGATCATGATCAAGGAGAGAGGGTTGAATATTCTGGTCCTTTGTTATCTCAATCACACAAGGTTGATGAACTGTTAGAGAAACATGAGCGCCACATCCGGCAAGTAGTTCGAAAATCATGGTTCGGTAGAGGTAATTTTGCTTCAGATTCAGTACATACTTTTCTGCATAGATATTTGACTTTGGAAAAATCTAAGAAAATCTGCTGTATTTCCTTCTTCTTTCCTTTCTTTTCAATGCTCTTGGATTTTGCATTTATTGGAATTTCACCTACATCAGTCTATTTACTCAAATGCAAATTCATTTTTATACCTTTTCACGTGTTTCGGTATAGATTATGCTGGAATGCAATTTTACCTGGCAATTTTACTTGCCTGAAGTACATGCTGGATGCAAGATAGCATGGTAATATTGGCTATTTGCTGGTGTACCAACGAACGGCTGGTATAAAATGCCTTATTAGATTTCAGCTGTGTAAACATGGGGAAATAGTTTCAATAATTTCCTCGAAAAAAAGTTTCAATAATTTGATCACATCAGGAATATATGGGAATGTGAAGTTTTAGAAATGTTTTCATGCTTGTCTGAGCATTATTCTAGCACCGCAATGATGAATGAATTCAAGGAAAGATAAGGCAACTATCCGTCAACTGTTTTGGAACCATTCTAGTTCTAGGATGACAAACTGAAGAGATTTCCTGTTGCTTCTGTTTCTTGCTCTGAAAATCTGTGAACTACGATTGATGATTGCCTTATTATGATAACAGGAAAAAAATAGTACAAGGGAGGAAAAGATTGGCCATTTTTGCAATGGGGAAGCAGCACCTGAGGTACATAGCAGCAAATGAGGATATGTCATTTTCTGATATGTCTACTGTCAGAACCGGAAACTCACTTTTGGTGGTAACATTGTTGATAAGGTGAAGCCCAACTGGAAACATTATGATTCCCAGATCATAGTATTATCGTAGCTGTGCTCCACTGCTTCTACTAGATAATAACTTGGCACTTGTTGTAGATTCCCCAAATACTCCTGTGTGACATCCACCATAGAATGGTGTTTCTCTCTTCTCTTTTTTCTTTTCTTTTTCCCTCCCACCTTGTGCCTAGGAATAACAGCTGACAAGTGTGGTTAATTCGAGTAATCATTGAGTTGAACCAATCAGTTATTTGTGTAGCTGAACCAATAACCACCACAGAATGGTGCAGTTCTTGTAAAGCTAGCCTCTGTAAAAATGTAGAACTGAATACTTACCATTTTATCTATGTATCCCAAGCTGGTAATGATCCAACCAGTTAATGGAAAAGATATGAAGAAAGCATTTATGTCTGTACTTCTGATGGGATTCAGTCTTCAGTTACCTCTGATATTGCAAATCTGAAACGGTGAAACCTGAATTAACTATTAGTCTATTGCAAGCCATATCATGCCCAGCTCGTAGGAACACAAGCAACCACGAAAATTGGCTCAAATTCATGATCTTATCTTGCCAAAAGCATACGGTTTTGCCATGCCATGTATGTTCGGCACATATATCATTGGCATATATAATCATTCATGATTGATCTCTACATTTTTCTGTCCTTACCAATGAAATTCTGATTGATGTAGGAGATAAAATTCAAGATGCAACAAAGTCAACCAGGAAGATGAAATTTGCAAACAGCACCACACACAACTGATCACAGCGGGGCTTGCTATTCATAAGTCACCTGATTTTCTCCAAGATTTCAGTCAATCTGTTGAATGGTCAGAATTGCTCCAAGATTCGTGCAGCCCTTTATAGCAAGGACTAAATCTGGCGATGGGTTTGGTTGGCTGTTTCCTGGGGAGAGGTGGGCTGGTGCGGTTTTGAATTGGGCTTTAACCCATTAGCAGGCCTAACTGGCCCATATCGCGTCGCGCACGGGTCGAGTAATTGGGCCGTGTGGCTGAGTCTGAGAGGCCCATCTTGGATTGGCAAGTTCCAATGGCTCGGCCCAGGAAAGTACGACTCCACGAGTAAATGGCAACCTACTAGTACTAGTAGTAGTACCTGTGAACTTCACTTGCCACCCTCTCAACTAGACTCAGACCGACGGCCTCCCGATCAGAACCTAACAAACCTAACAAAAATCGATGCTTTACTAGTAAACCCCAACTAAACGAACCAGCACAAGAGTAAATGTCTGCACACACACGGCATGGCGTTAACCAACAACAGTGATCTCGACGACGGATGCGTGTCCCCCCCGCTGGTCCAGCCAGCGGCGCGACCGCGCGAGAGGCACACCGCGCACACGCACAGTGGGCTAATATTCCGCCTGTCGCCTAAAAAGCTAGCGAGATGAGGAGTCAAGGACACCGGCACGCACGCATGTGCTCGCCTCGCCCGCGCGTCCGCGACCTGCCGCTGTGGCCTGCGAGTGATCTGCGACTCCGACCTGCCCACCCATCCTGACCGAAAAGCTGGACGCTGACGCTCCCGTCTATCATTGCATCCACCCATCCACGCAGCAGCAGCCACAGCAGCCGATCGGTTCGGTTGCAGGCAGGCGGCTACGCGGCCTCGTCCGCTGCTGCTGCCGCTGCCCCGTCGTCTCGCACGCATGGTATTGGAGACGATGATCGTACTCGACAGCGATTCGTAGCAGGACTATCTCTATAATTTTCAACAGAAAATCAACTTTCAAATACAACTATAATATAACTTATAACTAGTAATAAGCCGGTTGCCTTGATCACGAAAACCCCGATACGGGTTAGATCCCCAGCCCACGCACGCACGAATATTTATTTCCCTCCCTCGCCTACGAATCGTATATCCGACGACCTAAAATTCGAAAGTTTCATCTCCCGACTAATTTTTCTGTCGCAAGAAATCAAGCAATTCCGTTCGTAGCCGCACCGCACCCCGTTGCCTGCCCATGCGTGTATAATCCATAGCAGTGTAGTGAACACGAATACGGGCTACGCCGCTATGGAACACAGCGACTGGGAGACGACGGGTCCAGCAATGATCGCTGTCGACCTGCGACCTCCATATTGTATAAAAAAAGCAACGTGGGTCTCCCTTATGATCGATTGCTTGCTGCTACTGTTTTGTATCGTAGTACTATCATCGTATATACGTGGGATAATAAGTTGGCTCACATACGGGCACGTATCGCTCTTATGGCTGTTGCATCTTTTTTTTTTCTAAATACGTTTTCCGAACTGCTAAATAATATATTTTTAAAAAATGTTATATAAAAGTATTTTAAAAATTCAAATAGATATATTTTTTTAATTTATAATAACTAATAATTAATTATACGCTAATGATATTTTTCATTTTACGTTTGGCTTATAAACCACCTCCTGAACCTTACCGAACAGGTCTTAGCCGACCTGCAGCATTAGCTGTGTCCTGGATCACTCGATCGTCCTCGACTCTGATCAATTATCCATCGCACGGACAATGTACGTACGCTTAATCCCATCCGGCCCGTGTTCCGGCGTTCGTTGCTAAAAAGAATACGATCCGACGATGGAGAACTCGAAGAACATTGATAGGCAGAGAGGAGATAGAGAGAGAGAAAAAAAGGAAAGTTTCAGGGCCATGCATTTGATTAGACCAGACGTCTTCACTGTTTACCTTTTCCAACGGTCACGATCAATAATACTCCATCAATTAGTGGTACTAATTGACGTGAAAAATTATAATAACGTCGTTATTATTGCACGTTCTAGTCCAGGTGCAGATGAGCGAATAATAACTAAGCCTTTCTCGCGATCATTAACCGCATCGTTGAAACGACGCAGGCTGCGTGCAGCGGTAGCAGAGGCGGCAGCAGAAGCATAGTACGAGCGGTACAAGCCGAAACTTTTTACTGTGCGGATAATTGGACAGAGTTAAAACTGCTAGCGACCTAGTGTTACTGAGCTAACCTGAGCAAAAGCTGATCGATCTACTCGGTGAATTGGAAGCGATGAGATTCATTGCACGGCGAGGACGCGCGTGACGCTGCTTTTTTGGGGACGCGAATACGCGATGCGAGGCGATGCGATGGGCCGCGTGTGCGTGTATTTTCCGCGCTTTTGTTATTGCCAAGTGGGTCGCGACGTCGTGCCACCGTACCGATGGGTGTGATGATGGGCGGCGCTGGGCGGCCAGCCGGCTGAACTCATCCGCGACGTGCACATCCCGTCTGTGCAAATACTATCACGAGAATTCATCGCAAACGAAGACTTTCGCAGAAGCTCTACAGCAATGGTTGTTAGTGTTACGATCTTCAATTAGCAATGTCTAAACACTTCAAGCTCCTCAGCCGAATAACTCGATACAAGTTATCCCAAACCAGATTTTTTTTTTGTTCCCCAGAGGAAAACTCCAATGACATTGCACTCGCGCGTATCCTTTTCAGTAAAAGTACGAGAAATATCTCGGTAGTTCTCGGATCAAATGCACGCCACACGCCACATTTCTCGCTATCCACAGCTAGCGTCGTACGTATAGCTCCCGTCTCAAGACGCGCAAAAGCAAAAAAGAACAGGGCCAATATATCCACGGAACGCGTCGCCGTCGTCGTCCCCGGACGCGTCCAAGACAGCCCCGTTTCCGTCGTCGCCACAGCTCGCGTCCATCCAAACCTGCCGCCGTCGCTGCGTGCCTGGAGCCTACCCTACCCGTCGCCGCGCGGTGAAGCGACGCTCGCCTCGCCTCGCAGCTGGGCGGTAAAAAACACGGCGCGCTTTTGCTGTTTCGGCCACGTTTCGACGGTCTCGTTGCCGTGCTGATCTCCGCTGCGCCTGCGCACTTTTCCTCCCACGTCGGGCGGCGACCGGCGCGCGGTCACTTTCGCGTTCTCAGCCGCGGGCCTCCACTACGGCTTGTCCCCATGCGCTCGGCACGGCGTCCGCTATGCGTGTGTGCCAGGGAGGGCAAGAGAGCCGTCCGTTTTTGCTGGATGGTGACCGGTGGGTAATCGTGGTCGTCGGTTTGGATTGTGCAGCCTTTTTGGGTGGAGTTCTTTGTATGGGGTCCTTTGGTTTGTTCGTTAATTGCTTTGGGTGCATTTTGCTTGGGTTGCCGCAGCTCAAATGCGTAAAGATAACCAGAACCGATGCACCACCGATAACCAAACACAAAAGTAACACCGTAGGAGATCTAAACTTGATGACGATACCGAAACATAATTTTTATTAATGAGGTTCAAACGAATCTTACATCTCTAGAGTACTGATTACGGGTGTTTCTCTCCAATCCAGCATAATTACAATGTATCAAAGATCTACAATCATCGACTGGTATATCGCCGCTCAGTTGTTCCTCGCTTATGCTAAGTCACCATGTGATTATCTTAGGTGTGCCTCTATTTAAGAAAGAGCATAGGACAGTGTCCAACTTTAACTCTATTATATACCTATTACAACTCAAAGTCCTAAACTGTAACCAACTATATACACATATTTGACACGGACTCTAACAAACTTCACCTTAGCGAATATGCCACGCTGACCTGAATTTGCTCCATGTGTAAACCTTCATGTATCCGGTCTTGAGTTGTTTCCTTCTTTGACGCTCATGCCGAGCTGCCCGACGAGCCTACGCCAGGCTTATAACCATCAAGAGACTCAACTATCCCTGTAACTTCTTCTTCTCGACTCCATCTGCAACAGTTCTCTATCTTCTCTTCTATCATCACAGTTGTCTTGCTAAGCAAAATTAAATTCCTCCTTAGCTGGCATATATCTGACACCCCCAAGAACATGTTCATCTCCATCTTCCGTCTTAAATTTAATTTCATCTACTCCATGGCTAGATAACCAATGTCATCATCAAATAGACAAATTCATACTCACCAGACTATATAAGGAGAACCCTTTCTTCCATGACGTCTTATAAACCGAACTAACAAATCCAACATCCACGCTTCCACATCCTTAGACCGAGCACATGATATTTTGAGAAAATTCATCATTATCTTGAGTCAATAAAAAAATTACCACGATAGCCCTTGCTCTTCTTCCTCTTCAGTGACGCAATTTTCATATAACCCCATCATGTTGACCCGCACATCTTGGATATATCATGTACCGCCAAACAGTTTTGTTAACTCTATCAACAAATTCGACCTGTTGTTGCTCGGGTTCGCCGCCTACTACACCAAAGGCTCGTGCCCCGCAGCTCGCGCGACAACCACAGATCGCCGAAGTAGACGAATCACCATGTTGTCTTCTCAGCCACGAAACGACCCTAGTGTCACATCTAGTCGTCTCCTTGTCAATCACAACTCATTGAATGATTCAGGCCGCTGCCTAAAGTGTTCAACTTCACCGATCAAATTCCGTTGATCGTCGCCGTGCTTCACCTTGCGTCAATGTCCCTCCCTAGATATTATGTGAAGTAGTCACGGTGTGGGGCACCTAGATCTCCCGCAAGCTTTAATACCACTTGTTAGAAAACCGGCACCGAAATCGATATCGGTAGCCGAACGAGGAAGCACATCATAGAAGATCCAAATTTGATGATGACACCAAGACACGATATTTGTTAACAAGATTCAGCCGAATCCTATATCCCCGAAGCACTGATTACGGATGCTTCTCTCCGATCCAGCATAATTACAGTATATCAGGGGTGCATGACCATCGACCGGTACGCCGTCGACCAGTCGTCCCTCACTTATGCTAAGTCATCATGTGATTACATCAGGTGTACCTCTATTTAAGAGAGAGCCTAGGACAAAGTTCGACTCTAACTTTACCTTATACCTACTATAACTCCAAGTCCTAAACTATAACCGACTACATACATATAATCGACACAAACTTTAACAAAATGTTTGAGAATGTCCACAATTTTTTTGGAACAAATATTGAAAAAAACTGTTAAAGGGCCGCGTGCGGTTGTATAGGATGTGGCAATAGAAATGAGAGGAAAGATAAAAGAAATACTATTACACGTAAGGCATGGCTAAGACATTTATAGGAATGAGTGAACAAACGTCACAAACCATGCTAAGACAATAGAGCCATGCCCATAGACATGAGTTCTTTGTATTAGATAGGACCCAATGTATATTCTCCCCCTCTTTATTTCTACCTCTTGATTTCTTATGCTAGTATGCTAATGCTTTAGCCCTACATTGGTCTTGCAACTAGACTTCCTCGTTGTGTTTCAATCTCTTGAGCTAACATTACCAACCCTCGTCCAAATGTTGCCATTTGTTACTGCTTGTCGGTATATCTAGGATTGTATTGCTGAAATACGACAGAGGCAAAGGCAATATGCTAGAACTGTGACATGTTACAAGTCAGAGCAGTTGTGGAAGTGGTGATAACAATAGAAGGAAGAGGATGGTTGCAACCATATATCTAGTCAGAGGAGTGATGATAGTTGTGTGTATGGGAGGAGAGATGATGTGTTTGTTGGTGATGTGCACCGAAGGAGATGGAGAGAAGATAGATAGAGAAAATTAAAGGGAGATAGTTTTTACATTCTGTGAAAAGATTGTTTCTTCTCCATGTTAAAATGCCGTGTTAACGTGCTTTATAAGGAGTATGCCTTCTCAGATGGTGGAGTTAGTTCGGATTAGTTTGGAAACTTTGCATGTATGTAAATGATACGTCTCGGCAATAAATTACTCCAATGAAGTTGTGAAGATACAACAACGAAAATTTAGCTCATTCCAAATGTTTCCATTTGAACCTCTCAGGGCTTCTTTGGAACAAAGGGTTTTTAGGGAATTTTAGAGGAATTCAATCCTTTGGAAAATTTTCCTATGTGGTCCTTTGGATAAAAAGAATACGTATAAAAAATCCTATGAAATTCTTTTGGATTGGTTCAAAACATAGGAATTGAATTTTGACATGAGGTCCAACCTCTTGAGAAAATTTCTTTGTGTATATCTCTCTTTTCTAATTTTTGTGTTTTTCCTACGTTGCATCAAAATAGGTAGTTTTTTTTGTGTTTTTTCAATCCATAGGATTTGAGGTGCTAGGGCACTCTAATCCTGCACCTTTTCTATTCCTATGTTTTAAAAATCCTGTGTTTTAAAGAAGCCCTAAAAAATTTGGCAATCTAATCCGAATGTTATTATCCCTATGTTTTATCCCTTGTTAGATAGCTAATCCTTTCTCCATGGCTAACTATTCAAGGAGAAAGCCAATCCTTCTTCTCAGACCAAGAAAACATCAATATGGTGTAATAAAATGCTATCTCTGTTCTTTTATGAATGCATAATAAATGAGGCCTAATTCATCCAGGGCACAACTGTTACCGTCTTTTCTCCTACAAAAATTACATCATTCTCAAATCATCTAAAAATCCATTTGTCAAAGTTAATCACTGCCATGGACAAACATGCACTGCTCCTAAATTCCTTCCCAGTACAAACGGTAAAGAAAATGACCAGCAACACGTGATACTACTCCCAAAAATAGCAACCCAGTTCATCTGCACCAACCTCCCTCAGACCCTCGCACTCACATTTCCCGCGAACTCAGGGGGGGCACGGTAAAGAATCTCCCTCGCCAGATGAGATCCCGTCTTCCTCAAGTTAAAAAAAAAGAGAGAAGAAAATAAAAAGAAAATCCGGACACGCACGTACCGACACAGCCGCCGAGGTCCAGCCTTCCTCTACCCTCGCCACGCAACCCACCCCAACCAGCGATACTGACATTGGGTCCCACGTACTGTGGCCCATATGGCAGTAACAGAAGAGGTAGGCGACAAGAGTCTCCGGAGTCGCGGTTCCACCGCGGTCACTGCTCCTCCGGAAACATTCACCGCGGCAGCGAAAAAAAAATATGAAAAGCAAATTAAACTAAGCGGAGAATTGGGTTAGGAAAATGTGAAAAACCCAAGTCGTAGCAGTAAAAACTCGGGGAGCTGAAAGAAAGGGAAAAAGGATTTTAGTAAAGTGGAGTTCAAACAAAGCGAGCAGAAGGCAGTAGAGAGAGGAAGCGAAGTCCCAATCCCACGGTGCCTCGTCCTCGACCGCCTCTCTCCACGCCCACCACCACCGCGCCCTCGCTGCCGGGAGAGCGGGCGCGGCCGCGGGGAACCTAGGCGGGCGGGAGGGAGGCATCGATCCCGAGATCCCCGGGGGTGCGCGGGCTCTCGTGAGCTCGCCGGCGGGCGGCGGGTGGGGCCCCCATGCCTTTGGCGCCCCGATCGGAGCCTATCGGTGGCCGCGTGAGGCGTCAGAGCAGCTCGCGCGGCGAGGCGGGCGCCGGAGAGGCGGAGGAGGAGGGGGCAGCGGCGGAGGAGAAGGATGGCGCTCTTCCGCAAGTTCTTCCTGAAGAAGACGCCGGATCGGCTGCTCGAGATCTCCGAGCGCGTCTATGGTATAATGCCCTCACCTCTGGGTGGAATTGGGACCGTGGGGTGTGAGATTTGCGGGGAGCCTCTTGTTCCGAGGGGGATTTGTGGCTTTGGAGTGCTTGGGGGGCTCGAATTTTGGGAAGGTTTTGCTTTCTGGGTGTTGATTTAAGCGGGAATTTAGGGCATGCGCGAAGCATATGCGCTATATTTAGTAAATTCTGAGTTAGATTATGGGTCATGCATTCAGTCTGGTTCTGAGTTTACATGTGTTTAATAAGTCTTAGATTCAGCTGCATTTTGGTTTAAATCTCCTTTATTTGTTTCCTTTTATGAATCTGGTGTGGCTGTTGGAGTTTTGCTCTGTAGAAAGCTTTGAGCTCAACTGCATTTGGCTTAAATCGGCCATAGACCCATAGTCATATTTTGCTTGCATGTTCATACGGTCAATTTCTGCTTACTTCGAACCTAGTATTCAGTTATAGTGGTGTACTTGTCCATTGAAACCACTTGGATCAAATGCTTGAATTCATCTGGAAATAGAGTTTTAGCACACCTGCAGTGTGAAAAAAATCAGGATGCTGATAGCCTTTTAGCGCTAGATGTACTTTCCATTTTTTAATTCTAGTTGAAAGATGAAAAGTTGCTTATATGAGTTTTGGCTAATTTCTATTAACTTATGTTTCAGTGTTCGACTGCTGCTTCTCAACTGATGCCATGGGTGAGGATGAGTACAGGGATTACTTGAGCGGCATTGTTGCACAGTTGCAGGACTACTTTCCGGATGCATCATTCATGGTCTCCAATTTCTGGTCTGGGGACAAGAGGAGCCGGATTTCAGATATCCTGTCTGAGTATGACATGACAGTCATGGACTACCCGCAGCAATATGAAGGATGCCCCCTGCTTCAGCTTGAGATGATCCATCATTTCTTGAAATCTTGTGAAAATTGGTTATCAGTGGAAGGGCAGCACAACATGCTTTTGATGCACTGTGAAAGAGGGGGTTGGCCAGTGCTTGCATTTATGTTGGCTGGACTGCTGCTATATAGGAAAACATACACTGGTGAGCAGAAGACTCTAGAGATGGTTTATAAACAGGCCCGTAGGGATTTTATACAACAATTCTTTCCGTTGAATCCTCAGTCTTCACATATGAGATATTTGCACTATATAACAAGACAGGGAAGTGGTCCAGAATGGCCTCCTGTTAGCCGACCCCTCATCTTGGATTCAGTAATACTCCACGTTGTTCCGAGGTTTGATGCTGAAGGGGGTTGTAGGCCATATTTACGTGTACATGGGCAAGATTCAAGTCCTGGTAACAAGAGTTCAAAGGTCCTTTATGAAGTGCCAAAGACCAAGAAACATCTTCAGCGTCATGGGCAGGTAATGCTTACTCCTAACTTGTGGAATAACTTACCATTATCTGAAACCAGCTCTGACAAATGGTTGCAATGCAGGCGGAAGTCCCGGTAAAAGTTGGTGCTTTTTGCCGTGTTCAAGGAGATGTGGTTCTTGAGTGCATTCATATTGGTGATAACCTTGAGCATGAGGAGACAATGTTTAGGGTCATGTTCAACACTGCATTCATTCAATCCAACATCCTTGGTCTGAATCGTGATGATATTGATGTGTCATGGAATTCTAATAATCAGTTCCCAAGGGACTTCCGAGCTGAGGTAATAAATTCAACTGCCTGTACGCTTTTCTTTCTACTTTGTTGCTTCAGTGCCCCCTATGGACAATGAATCTAAAATGGATTTCCTTTTCTGAACCAGGTAGTCTTTTCGGACCCTGGTTCTTTCAAGCCTGCTGCTGCTACTGTGGAGGAGGTAGATGATGATGGAGATGAGACCGATGTTGCTTCGGTAGATACGGGAGAGGAGTTTTATGAAGCAGAGGAGGACTGGCATGATGCTAGAAGAGATCCAGAAACACAGTCAATTGATGGTAGAACATCAATAGGTGATGCAGAATTGGATGGTGGAGTGTCAAGTGAAGAAAGTAGAAGCCTAGGGAAGCACCAGGCTGATGAGGATGTGAAGATAGTTATCTCCCAGAATTTAGGTCAAAGGAATGATAGACCAGCAAGTGCACCCGCAGCAAGTTTGGGAAACCCTGGAGGTTTGCAGCAGGCTTGTGAGAATCAGAATTCCAAATTAAGCAACAGAAGTGACCAGGACGACAATGCTGTGCAGGACATACAAGTGGTTGCTGCCTCTGTAGATTCAGAGGGGCACAAATTTGGATCCTTCTGTCA
Source organism: Oryza meyeriana var. granulata (assembly GCA_003991445.1). NCBI lineage: Eukaryota > Viridiplantae > Streptophyta > Magnoliopsida > Poales > Poaceae > Oryza > Oryza meyeriana. Next base: position 47,073 of record RYFJ01001819.1, read on the forward strand.
GAAGGAGGATATGAAAGGTGTAATTGCACAAACTTTAGTCACCACCATAGATCCAAGTTGCAGTGATGAAGTTCAGTGCCAACCAGACGAATCTGCAAAAATCTTGAAATACCCTGATTTGGACTATACTGGATTCAGTGCCCCTAGAACTTTGTCTAGTGTGGATGAGGATACCCACTTGGGAACTATATCAAATGGAGGACTGCAGAATGCTGATGTCAAGATTATTACTGAGAGCACAATAATCGTGGACAATGAGCTGGTGATCTATGAAGAGAAAACTATAGTTGATAATGGAAACCTAATGCAGGAAGTGAAAAATGTTGTCAACGAAGAGAACACTATATCTAAATTAGATAGATCTGTTATCGAGAGTATGGACTCGCAAGATAACAACAATCACAAGATGGAGGTCGCTAAACCTGCTGATACAACTGATAGCAAAATGGAGCAAGTTAAATTGAAATCTGGGCTCGAAGATGCCATATCTCTGAAGAAAACCACTGTGCAGGGCAGCATTGTTGTGTTACCAGCCACTGAAATAGCAACAAGAATCAAAACCAAGAGAGAAGAGTCTGGTGGCAGACGGGATGTGGGCATATCTCTTCCTCAAAGTAAAACAGAAGCTAGGGCTAAGAGCCCACGGGTAAGCAATGACAGAAGGCAAATACCTGATAAAGTTGCACCCTCAAAGAAGATACCAGTAGACAATGCACCTGAGCCAGTTTTATTGCAAGAAAAGATAGGCAATAGTGAACAATCAGAAGAACAATCAAAGGCAGTCAGACCTAAGACAATACGCAGATGGATTTCACTCAATAAAGAATCTGAAACTACCTCTGTGCATAGGCCATCTCATCCTCCATCCAGATATGATAGTTCTCCGGCTGCACTAGCTATCCATTCCATGCATACAAACAACAAATTCAATGTTGGCAAAGATGCATCTCTTGTATCATCAGGTGCACAAGCTGCGCCAAAAATCCAAGCTGCAGCTCATACCCCACCTCCACCTCCACCTCCACCACCTCCATCCTTTGCTTCTTCAAGTTCCCTATCAATGCACATGGGATCAGCTACAAAGCAGCAGCAGCCGCCGCCACCGCCGCCGCCACCACCACCACCACCACCTCCTCCGGCTTCATCAGGCTTGTCGAGCATTCCTCCCCCTCCCCCTCCACCTATGTCTTTTGGAGCACAAACACGAACTTTTGCCCCACCCCCTCCACCCCCTCCTCCACCTCCTAGGTCAGGTGTTGGTGGGAATGCTCCACCTGCACCTCCTACCCCGCCTCTAAGGTCAAATGTTTCTGCTATTTCTCCACCTCCACCTCCACCTCCGCCACCACCTCCACCACTGAAACCAAGTTCAGGTGCTCCATCCCCACCACCACCCCCAGCCCCATCCTCTCGAGCATTTTCAAGTGCTCCTCCACCGCCACCTTCACCCTTGTTACGGTCCGCTCCTCCTCCTCCACCACCGCCAATCTTGCATTCTAATGCTCCACCGCCACCCCCACTTCCAGCAGCACGCTTTAATGCTCCACCACCTCCCCCACCACCTCCAACAACACATTTTAATGCCCCTCCTCCACCGCCACCACTGCCTATCACACGTTCAGGAGCACCGCCTTCCCCACCTCCTCCCCCTGGCCCTCCACCTCCACCACCCCCTCCAGGTGCACGTCCAGGCCCTCCACCTCCTCCACCACCTCCAGGTGCCCGTCCAGGTCCTCCACCTCCTCCGCATCCACTGGGTGGTCGTCCAAGTGCTCCACCTCCTCTGCCTCCTCCAGGTGGTCGTGCAAGTGCTCCACCTCCTCCGCCCCCTCCAGGCACACGTCCAGGAGCTCCACCTCCCCCACCTCCACCTGGAGCTGGTGGGAGAGCACCTCCACCACCGCCTGCACCTGGGGGAAGGCTTGGGGGTCCTCCTCCACCAGCTCCTCCTAGAGGACCAGGAGCACCACCACCTCCAGGAGGCAATCCTAGTAGTTTATTAGGTAGAGGGCGTGGGGCAGTACGTGCTTCAGGATCCGGTTTTGGGGCTGCAGCTGGACGCAAATCAACATTAAAGCCATTGCATTGGATCAAAGTGACAAGGGCTTTGCAAGGAAGTCTATGGGAAGAATTACAGCGAAATGATGACTTGCAGAGGTATGTCCTTTTGATTAAAGTTCTTCTTCCATTTTGACTATGATCATTGATATATGTACATGAATTTCAATGTGCTGTAAGGCTGAATCCAGGATTTGTAAATACTTTGGCGGTCATGATTGTACCATTGAATTTTTCTACAATTCAGTTGCTAATAGTCTCGTACAGCTTTGTGATGCTTTTTTTACTAGGTTTTGCCTTCCTAATGTTTGTGAATTTGTTTTCTGCAGTGTTTCGGAGTTCGATCTGTCAGAGCTGGAAAGCCTTTTTCCAGCAGCTGTTCCAAAATCAGATGACAGCTCTAAATCTGATTCACGTAGAAAATCTCTTGGTTCAAAGCCAGAAAAAGTTCACCTAGTAAGTACACGCTAATATTAATTTCCTTTCTAATTTGTATCGGTGATCAAGGTCAGTCAGTCACTAGATTTATAGGAAATTTAAGTTATGTCAAATGTGTTACATGGTCTCTTTATCATAGCACAAAACTATGCAAACAGTCTCAAGAACCTGTATTTATTAGACTTTGTAATTGACCATGTTACAGTAGTCTAACATTTTTATGTGATTAGATTGAGTTGAGGAGGGCAAACAACACAGAGATCATGCTGACAAAAGTGAAGATGCCACTGCCAGATTTGGTGGTAATTTTCTTATAAAAACAAGCAAAGATAATAGTATTTATGCCACGATTGATTTTTGATATCTTAATGGCTAAAATTTCCTCTAGAGTGCGGCTTTGGCATTGGACCAATCTACCTTGGATGTTGATCAAGTGGAGAATCTCATAAAGTTCTGTCCTACGAAAGAAGAAATGGAACTTCTCAAGGTAATATAATGTTTTGGCCTTCTTGTGATCTCATTTTAAAATTATATTGTCTTATTGTCTCTTCTTTTCGTCAGAATTACACTGGAGATAAGGAAAATCTGGGTAAATGTGAACAGGTAATGGTTATTTGCCTTCTGGTGGTTATCTCTATTTTTTGGGTGGTACCAGATTACTGGAATTAGAATGTTCACCCGTTGTGCTTTATATATATATTAGCCCCGTCAGCATACATAAAAGCACTTTTTTTGGTCATAATTGGCGATTTTGGCAATTTTAGAATGAAACACAATGGTCAGAGTTTAAATGTCCATGAAACAGCCTTCTGGCACCTCTGTTTGATCACCAGTATCGGTGTTGTGAACATGGATTCAAAACAGGGTGAATACTATTTAGAAGAGCCATATAGTATGGCTCAAGAATAAACTGGCAATTTGGTGGAGGAGAAAAAAAGGGCACCACAGCTAGAGCAAAGCGAACACAGCAGATATAGATGGCATAGGAAGCAGAGGCTAAGGGCTAAATTCTTCTTAAGAGGGTAGGAAATAGGGGGGGGGGGGGGGGGGGGGGCGGGGTGGGGATGGAACCTTCTTTAGCTCTTACTTCTATAAGTAATGGGCACGGCTTAAGGATAAACTGGCATGGGAGTAGAAAGGTGTACAGTTAGAGGAAGAGCTAAATTCATGAAAGGAGATAGATGGAACAAGCAGAGGCTAAATTCACGAAGTACTACCTCCGTTTTTTTAAATGTGTGACGCTATTGACTTTTGGACATGACGTTTGACCATTCATCTTATTCAGAAGACTATGTAAGTATCATTTATTTTGTTGTGACTTGTTTTATATTTAAAGGTACTTTAAGCATGACTTATACTTTTGCATATTTGCGCTAATTTTTTGAATAAGACGGATGCTCAAACGCCATGTCCAAAAGTCAACAGTGTCATACATTTAAAAACGGGGGGAGTACTTGTTTAAAGTCATGAACGAATCTCCTACTTTTTAAATAGATGAGCCTATAGTGCTAATGGATAAAATGGCAACTAAATAACTTAACTACCAATTAACCAATTAGTTATTTATTTTTTTTCATTGTTTATCTTTGGGCTAGCCTTGCATTTGCTGCTGCTATGTATGTGATGGCCTGGCCAGCCCACATCCACAAACATTTATGGGAGCCTTTTGCATTTTGAGTTTTAAAGTAAAATGGTCTTGGGTGTTATACATTTATGCCAGCTTGTCTGAGTAGGTCTGTATGCATTAAACAATTGTTTTCCTGGTGCAGTTCTTCCTAGAATTGATGAAAGTGCCACGAATGGAGTCAAAACTGCGGGTGTTCTCCTTCAAGATCCAGTTTGGTTCGCAAGTCGCAGATCTTCGAAAAAGTTTGAACACCATAGACTCTTCATGTGATGAGGTCCATTTAGAATTGGGATTAGTGTTTTGCAATTGATCTTGCTTCTTATGTAATGTATACTAAGTCAAATTCTTGTTTTCCTCAAAAATATCTGCATTATCAGATTCGAAGTTCTCTGAAGTTAAAAGAAATAATGAAGAAAATTCTCCTCCTTGGGAATACATTGAACCAGGGTACCGCTAGAGGTACAACAGCTGCATTTTCTCTGTTTGGTCACATTATCTGTAGCTATTCATTGGCATATGAAATGCAGCCGCATTTATGTCTACTAGCTCTGATTTTATTGTCTTCTTGCTAGGCAGAAATGTCTTAATCTCTAGAATAGGAATCTTACCCACAAGAACAATAGCATAGCATTGTGTTGGGACAAATAGATCATACATCCTAGGAAGAATGAATAATCAGTTTAGATTGACCATTCCTCCCTTTCTTTTGGAGTATAGGGAACATCCTAGTTTCTGAAGAAACCATTGTAACACCACCGATGTATTTAGTTTAAATCAATTGTCACCACCATAAATACAGGAGTATCAGTAGGGCTACTGATGGCTTTGCTCGTTCTTCTAGAATTCATAATGATAGGTTACACATTTGGTAACATTCAAATTGTTTGCTAGTTATAGCTGTGTCTTTACACTGGAGCATCCTTTTGATTTTCTTTAGTTAATTAGTTATATATTAGACTTTTTGTACTGCTCTTGGATAAGTTCACATTTGTTGGTTTGCACAGGTGCTGCAGTTGGCTTCCGGTTGGACAGTCTTTTAAAACTAACAGATACCCGAGCAACAAATAATAAGATGACACTTATGCACTACCTCTGCAAGGTATGCCTTTCACAACTCCTGTTCTGCTGGGTTGTCAAAAGTGGACATGGTAGCTTTTTACCAATAAGTTACCTGCTTAACTGCAAATCAAGTTTGCTTCATCGCATATTTTATTCAAATCAGGACCTGAAGTGTCATTTTATTTGATGATGGAATCTGTGATTTGCATGTTATGTTGTAAGCAAATACATGTGTATGATGATGCACTTCAACTTAATTTACTCTGTAACAAGGTGTGCTATATTCTACGAGGACTTATAGTTTGAGTGTTTGGCCATAACTTCTTTGTAGTCCTGGTTAAGTCTACTGTTGCCCGAGTTAAAATGATTTTACATCAGTATCTATCTTGCATACACCCTAACAAAAAAAATGTAATATCAGGTACTTGCTGCAAAATCACCACAGCTTCTGAACTTCTATGTGGATCTTGTTAGTTTAGAAGCTACATCAAAGGTTTGAGTTTTCTCTTGCTATTCTATCAATCTTGTAGTATATATAATTTATTTACTTTCGAGATGTATATGTGGCTGTTCTAATTGGTTTTTGCCTGAACAGATACAACTTAAAATGCTGGCAGAAGAAATGCAAGCGGTTAGTAAAGGGTTGGAAAAGGTTCAGCTCGAGTATAATGCTTCAGAAAGTGATGGTCCAGTATCAGAGATTTTTCGTGAGGTCAAGGATCTACCTCATTTTAACTTATTTCTGATGTATTTACATATTATTTAGTTGGTTCTTTTTAGTGGATTACACTACCTGCGATGTGGACTAAAATGATTAATTTCTTCCCCAGAAATTCTACGAGAACGTTATCCAGACCTGTTGACAGTTTTTTCATGTGATTATTTTATGGTTGTCATCTACATGTGTTTCTCAGACAGCATTACATCAATTTTACCTGTACATGCACAAATGAGAACCAGGACATGCCCAAATGAGAATAAAGAAAATATAACATACAATAATAAAAGAGCCTCTATTGGTGACCAATACAGGGAAATCACCTTTGTTACTGATATACCTGTTGTTTCAATCAATCTGACACGCGAACCTGATTTAAAAGTTATTTTCTGTTTGTGTAAAGCTGAAGAGTAAAGGCTGTTTGAAATCCCGTTGGTTATAAACTGTTATTGTTTGCACTGTTCAGAAACTGAAAGAATTCACTGACAATGCTGGAGCTGATGTGCAATCTTTGTCTTCACTTTTTTCTGAAGTGGTATGTTTTATTTTCTGCTATGAAGGCATGCATGCTATTTACCCTACATTCCTTCTGGCCTTTAATATTTGTTGCATTATTTTGTCAGGGAAAAAAGGCTGATGCACTGATTAAATATTTCGGCGAAGATCCTGTTCGTTGCCCGTTTGAGCAAGGTATGGGTTTGAATTTTTGCTTAATTTTTGTGAACAAGGTGACTTATTTCTAAGGTTGTGCATTCAGCATTTTCTTTTCAGAGTACCTGTAAAGGATCTAGAGTCAGTTGTGTGAGCACCCACCACTATAAGCACAAACACATTATCATGAAAAATGTTCTTATTTTAAAATATTTCAACTCATAAATATGTAATACTTGCGAATGCTTGATGTAATTTAGGATAAATCATTTTCTGTAGTTTGCAGCTGATTGAGCATATCTTATTTCTACAATTTTTAGCATCAAACTATGTGTTTGCTTGTTATGATATGCTGCTTAATTCTTATGTTGATCATGATGTTGCAGTTATCTCTACCCTCTTAACATTTGTTACAATGTTTCGGAAAGCACATGAAGAGAACCGTAAGCAAGCTGAACTTGATAGGAAAAAGGCTGAAAAAGAGGCAGAAACAGAAAAGTCTAAAGCACAGTTGGCTAGTAAAAATGTATTGATCCTTGATTTATATCTTTGGCAACTTTGGCTAACCTCATATATTCGCCTTATTTATAAATTTCAAAATCTGCTCCCAGGACTCTAAACCATTAAACCCAAGCCGGCAAGCAAAACAAACTTCAGATAAAACAAGAGCTGCAAGCAGACGAGGGAAAGATGCAGGATGATCTCACCCGACCAACTTTGATATGCCTCTGATCTGCATACTGCGTGGATGCATGGGGAGGGCAAGAAAAGTTGTGTGGATGATGCGGTCATCAACGGAAACAGCATGGTTGCACCATAGCAACTGTACATGACGCCCTCTACGGTAATGCAGATATATCTCTGTTTCTCAACAATACATTGATAACTGATTCGTGTGACTTTCTGATAAGTTTCTTATTGCAGTTTGCACTAGCGACGGCCGGTTTTTTTATCTTCGGCCAGCAGGGCCCAGTGCCAACTTCTGACTGCTGTAAAGAACTAACACTAACAGCAAAGCTAACATCATTCGTTTTTCTCTTGGTTTTTTATGTTACTTGTCCATTCTTTCTAACCCCAGTGGCCAAGTGCAGCCAATGCTTCAGAAGTACAGCCGGGTAGCTAGGTAGGAACTGTACAAATAGAAATAGTTAAGAGGGTAGGGAAACCATGTGGGAGCGGAGAAAATGTAGCTGGGATCTATACGAGATGTAAACAACATGCGTGCGCTTCACTAATAATTTTTGTAGTGAATGTACGAAGTGTTTCATAATTAGTGAATGTAGCAGCTTTTGCATGATGCGTAGCATTGTGTTGTGAGTTGTGACGTTTACTTCAGCCTTGCTGGTGCAGCCACTTGTGCTGCTTTAGCTTCCTTAATTACTGTATTGGCGGATAGATGGAAGAAAATAGCAAAAGGAGCTGAATGAAGCCATGAGAATGAGATGTACCTTCTCCTGATAATAATGAGGTCTGACCTTAAGCTCTTGCCGCTTTTAACCGAAAGATAATTTCGACCAAATTACGGCCCGGGACGCTCTAAGGCAAAACATGCTGTATTCTTTTATCAACTCATGTACCACAAATAAGGTTTAGCTGTGGATTTGTTGTGTTACTTAACAAAGTATTTATTTCTGCTCTTTGAAACAGTAAGAGTTCGCTGAAACTTGAAAGTAATTAACTAGAGTAAGTAAAAAATCTCCCATATAATGCATTCTTGGGCAAAATGTCCACCGCTAGCTAGCTGAATATGATAGGTGCATTTGGTCGATATTCCGTAGCTTCTAAATCTAAAGTACTGATGGAAATGGTGTATTGGACTATTAGAAAATTCGGGTCTCCCATCATTGCAAAATGGCCAGGTAGAAATGAACATGTGGAAATAAACTTCATGTTTATCTGAGAGAAATGATAGTTTCTTTTAATGTGGATCATGTTTTTTTAAAAAAACCTTTGATGTGGATCATGTTAGTGCTTTCGTGATCTAGTGCTCACACAATTGTTGAGCATGTTTGACAACCCTCCTTTGGACTCTACCAGTTGGGAGCATTAGTAAAGCAAGGAGCGGCGAGAGAAGCAGGGAGCTCTCGGTGTGGAGGGGGAGAACCACCGGCGGCGGCGATGTAAGCACGATGCCTGTAATATGGATTACTCGAGGGTTGTTACGCAAGATGCATCCAGTTTTGTCATGTCTTGATCTTGGCTGTTCTCAAAGAAATTTAAACAAAAATTTAAACATCTGTTAAATTTCGTCTGGTTTTCTAGGTTTACCATAGTAATCATACCATGGGGAAGCGATAACTCCTATCCAAATGATAAGAGAAAACCTGCCCACGACAGGAGGCGGCGGCGAGGTGCATTCCGGTGAGCCCGCGCCGCAGATTTGGACCTCACCAGCATGCGCCGCCGCATCGGCGACCCTCGCCACCCACTTCCCGGTAAGTCCGCCCGAGTTACCATCCCCAGATCGGGCTAGACTGATCACCGATGATTTGATGAACTGCTTGCGTTAAACTTGATTTAAATTTAAATTCCATCCTTAAATCCGTAAACGAGAGCAGATTTAGCAGAAGAAAAAAGGGCGCCCTCGGCAGATGAGACGAACGGCCGGTGTCAGAACGGGTCCATGGCGCCATCTGCATGCATGCTGCTCGTCTCCACACTGACAAGCCGCAAGAGGACAATGGCTTTAGGTGAACCCGGCATGCAGGCAAGGCAGGCAGGTCACAGCCTCACACAGGTGAGTCCCTTGTCCTGTATCGCCAGCAGCAATGCATCATTTACCATTGTTCCCAATTGCCAAATCAAAGTCCAATCACATGTACAACTCTCCATTGAAAATTTGAAATCCATCCAAAGAAAAGTCAACCAAGAACTTGCTCGCCATAAAAAGTCAGAAGCCAACTTTTTTTTAAAGCTCACAGCCTGACTGTATCACAAGTGATCACAAAAGGGGGCATCTTGCCAAATGCCAAGCCCTAAAGACAGGTCAAGATACCAGAGGATAGTAAAGAACAGGGGCAAGAGGTTGATAATACATGTGTCCATGGCACAACATTTCACAGTTGATTAATGGTTAGGTTGATGCCCAGCCTACTAGTACTGGGAGTGCGGCATTTTGCTTCAGTTTATCAGCACACTAGCACAGTAGTAGCACTTTTGTGGATAGGATGTGAGGCACTTCACATTTCTCTTCCTCCTCAAATGATTGAGAGGAGTAGGTCGATATTAAATTGCCACATGACACTAGATTCCCAATTGATAAACAGCAAGGGCCCTTTGCAACAGTATTTATCGGTAACTAATTCACCTTTTTCTTTCACAATCTTGCTATATGTGTTTCCAACCTGTTTGGCTTAGCCAAGATCAGTATGCTTTGCATGGCCTGTTTTTTCCTTTTGCCATTTTGGATCTTCACCATTTCTGCACGGTTGATGTGTATCCCCTGAAGCAAAAGCTGTTCATCAATTTCTCGAAGCAATGCAATTCATCTCGTGTTCGTGGCTCCGTGCAGTGCATGGTCAGGTCCACAACTCCACATGCATGAATGCTTGTGTTGTGTGCACAACAAAGTGTAGGAGTATGTTGATTGAGGAGGCACGATTCACGAGGCACACACGCAAAGCTACATTGTATATATATATGTATATATGAACAATCATAGCTAGACTGCGAGAGTGATTCCTTGCTTAAAGGATCATTTAGCTGCTCATGGTGACGGCATCATGGGGCTATTTGGATCGATCCTGGCTAAAAGGGCAGGCAAAATGAGTAGCTCAAATGAGGCGATCCATATGCATGATCACGCGCAGCTTTTCCAAAGTTCTCCTTTGTAAATTCAGAATTGGTTAGTACTGTTTTTCCTCTGTCCTTATGATCATTTTAGTTCATTATGATTCTAATCATGGAATCTTGACATTTTTGCAGCAGCATTCCTTTTATCACAAGCTCACATTGCCTCCACAAGATATCATATCCTCTGAGATTGCATAATTCTATACATTGTGTTCACTAATTTGCAGTTAATCTGTTTATATATGTGTAGATCTCTGTGAGCCTATGAAAGGGCTGCCAGTAGCCCCATGGAGGACACCAACAGCAAAGGACAAAGCAGCACTGCAACCCAGTACTAACAACTAATCTTGTTTTACTAACCCAAGAAACAATGGCTTAGCTTTAGTTTAGTTGTAGAGACATCAGATCTCTGGGGTCGAGGGCTCGAGGCTAAGGCATACAGATCTTATAAAAAAAACCAGGATAAAATGGAATAACAGTGTGATCGTATCAGCTTAGTTTTCTTTACACGAGGTCGCTAACTGCCGTGTACGGATGTCACACTGTTGGCTTTTGATATGTTGGAAAACGAAATCCGGTATCTTCTTCGGAGTAAAAAAAATAAAGATTAAATATGGATAGCAATTTACTCCAAGAAAGCAAGGATGTTACTACTAATTTTTGATTTGTGCATCGTGGGATGATTTGAAGTAGATAAGAGCCCAAGCAGCCGGAGCCAGAAATTAGCTAAGCCTAGGACTTAACCAATATAACTTCTTGAATTTTCAATTTTTTCATGATTTTTGAAAGAATTTACCAGGGATTTAGAAGACAAACCCAGAAAATCCTCTATAAAAAAAGCTCGTTCCTTAATAATAAACTCGCACCTTAGGCTTGTCTCCACCCCGAGGGCTGAGCCTAACACAACCGAAGGGGGGAAAGTGAGTGCTAATTTTGGCTCTTGCATGGTGCCCTTCTTTGCTACATTTTGCAGGGTACACCAGGGACTAAATGGCCTGTGTGTTAACTTGCTCGCGTTAATATGGAGATTTGTATCTTAGTACACTTTGCATGGTGCATGCACAGTCCTTGCCTATCTTAATTTAAAGATCTCTTAGTTGAGCCCTATAACTCATGAAACTAAATTTGGAGCTATTGGTTACTGGCCCATCTTTATTTGCCTTCGTGTCTTATTGCAATTAGTCGGTTCCTCACTTATGTGCGTAAGCAATTTCAACACCATATCATATATGAGACGCTTTTTTTTGCTACATACACCTCATACATCATCTTATAATGAGGATACTAAGTAAGCATACTAAATAAAAATTGTCGTGTAGTCTATTTAAACCGATATTATTATTATCCTCCTTTACTTTTTAGCTATCACCTACGTTTCTGACTGACGTTAAAGTTTTAACTCCTACGAAATATGGCAACAATTTATATCGAATTCTATTAAAACTTTTATACATAAAAAATACAGTGCTATGTCCCCAACAGATTTTTAAAAAAGAAAAAATGTAACTTCTTCCAAATTAAAATATTAAAATACTATTATAAAATAATAGTACTAGAAATAACACTATGCCTTTCCTTTAAAGTTTTCCTTTTTTTTGCATAGAGAGCCATGTTCCATGGGCGATCGGAGTATAGGACCATGGATGACAAGAGGTTAAAACCGGTCGCGCCATTGGAGGCCCCCACCGTGACAGGCTGCAGGCGGGCCCCAGTCCAGCTCCCGCACAGTCGTCGTCGCAGTCACAGTCACAGTCCTCCCCTTCTTTCCTTGCAGAGAGGAGCTTCACGTGAAGCGAAATCCCCTTGCTTTGCTTGCTTGCTTCCCTCGCTGGCTGGATACTGCTACTGCTACTGGCTAGGCTAGTGGCCGCTCTGCTCTCTCCCTCCTTTCTCCAGTAAATCTGAGCAGAGCTGCATTTAATGCTCCCTCCTCATTTGGTCTCCTCTTCTTCCTCCTTCCCCTCTCGCAGCCCACCACGGATGCGGTTGCGGTAGCAGGAGGAGGAGGGGCGTGGGCAGCCGAAAGCCGCGGCCTTGTGCGCGAGTTCTTGATTCTTGGGAGGAGAACCAGTCCGTGCTCCTCGCATTGATCACGAGAGGAGAAAAAAAATCTGTTCTTTCTGGGTTTCTTCGTTCTTAGGAAGGAGTTGCGATGAGGCGGCATGGGTGGCAGCTGCCCTACCACCCTCTCCAGGTGTGTTCTTGATGATGAAATTCTACTCCTTCCTGGGCGGGGATAGGAGTTCTTTGCTGTTCGTGGTTACCGAAGAATTTGTTCTTGCTGCAGGTGGTGGCCGTGTCCGTGTTCCTGGCGCTGGCTTTTGCGTTCTACGTGTTCTTCGCCCCCTTCGTTGGGAGGAAGGTGTTCCAGGATGTGGCCGTGGGGCTCTACACACCCCTGGTAAGATTCTTCCCTTGCCTCCGTTGCTGTCTTTCTTGAGTTTTGCTGCCTTGTGTGGTTTGGCACCTTTGGATCCCCATCTTGGTGCTGTCTGATGGGCCCATTAGCGGTTGCTGGAACTTGTGGAAAATGCCAAATTAAGTAGGCATTACCTGCAAATGTGTTGTTTAGCACTCCTTCCTGCATGTGTAGATAGTGGTTCCAGTGTTTATGTATGTACCTTTTGGTTTGTTGGAGGGTGGTACAAGCTACCAAGAATTGAGTCTAATCTGGCAAATTCTGGTGCTATCATGTGACGTGCCTAACTCTGTCAGTCATTGTCAGTTTGTTCAACAACTCTGCTTCAGCCTTCGTGGTTGGTAGAATTTTGACTGTATTACGAGGTTAAGAACAGTATAGCGATATTTGTGTATGTAATAGCGATGTGGCACATGTAGAATCAAAGACAGCAGGCATTGTACATATTGGACTGTCAAGTGCTTCTTCAAGTCAACCCAGTTCATTACTAGTGCGTTGGGCTGTACAGAATTTGTACATGTTTGGTAGGATTTTGTACCTCTTTTTGATGGAGATGGCATGTCATACGTTGTATTTATTATGCTAATATTGGTTGTTTCTTAATGGTCCAATCCTTCTGATACCATGCCATCTCTTTTGTGCTATCCTTGTCGTGCCAAGATGATACATGCATTTCCGGATCAGTTATATAACTTTATTGTCCCCTACAAATGAGTTATCACAGATTATTCCAATGATCACTCCCAAACCCTTTGGGAGCTTTTTTTGCTTTAAAGAAAAGTACTGTATTTATTTTGTGATGAGTAGCTGATGTTTTTGCTAACACATGTTTTCTGAACTCCATAGGTATGACATGAAACAGCATCAGACAGAAAAAAATACATTGTAAAATTTTATAATTGAAATATGACCTGCTACTGAACATCACAAACAGTTAAGTTTACAAAACTATAAATTTATTTGTGACGGACTGACAGTGGAACACACTACATCATGGATTAACTTGTGCTGGTTGTTTTATTTGTCAAACATTATCCAAAACAGTATTTTTACTGATCTGAATTCAAGCTTGTGGTAGGCAATCTGTTGTGGCCAAATGGTGAGCTTGAGCACGTATGCCCTTTTAAAAGAAAATTATGACACTTAGCAAAACCCTTCATGAATTTCCTTAATACCATCATGTCACTGTATGCATTTACTTAACACCTTTATGATAGAAATGTGTAATGTGGCTCCTTTTCAGGTTTCATTTGTCTTCTTTCTGTACATCTGGTGTGCTGCAACAGACCCAGCTGACCCAGGTGTCTTCAAATCAAAGAAGTACCTAAGATTGTATGGAAGTGGCAAACACAAGCATCCGAAGGAATTCAGACAAGGCATTTCAGATGCAGGGTTGCAAGTAGAGGGAACTGGAGAAAAGCAAGAACATGAGTTTGCAGCTGCTAGTGAAAAGTCAATAACTCGCTACAAAGACAATAACCCATCTTGCTGCAGTTCAGCTTTCTCTGTTTTTCTCCTTATTTTCTATCCTCTCTATCTTGCTTTTTCCTGCTGCCAACCACGTGAATGGTCTGAGCAGCAAACCAGTGAGGAAGGAATGTTTTTCTGCAGCCTCTGTGAAGTTGAGGTATGCTCGTTGTATTTCTAGTTGTTGAGTTATGCTTTTCTTTTGTCAACTCTTTAATAGGCTGCTATTTTTTTTATAGGTATTGAAGTATAGTAAGCACTGCAGAGTTTGTGATAAATGTGTTGATGGTTTTGATCATCACTGCAGGGTAACATTATCCTGAAACAGATCACTTCTTATTCATCCATTAGTGAGTTTTTAATAACTCTGTTTTTCCCCTCAATCTCAACAGTGGCTCAATAATTGCATTGGGAAAAGAAACTATATGAGATTTTTTATCCTGATGACTTCTTCCCTTTTCTTGGTAAGCTCATGTTGTCCAATCAGCTACAATACTCTTATAGATTGTATGGTAGAAATGCTATATACTCCCTCCGTCTCAAAATACAAAAACCTGGACTCTGGCCAGATTCGTAGTACTAGGATGTGTCACATCCTAGTACCAGGTTTTTGTATTTTGAGACGGAGGGAGTAGCATGCTAATCTTAATGTCATTAGTCTGTTATGTTTACCTTAGTCCCAGCATCAACTATGTAAAGAGTCTCTTTTCCAGGCATACAAATTTAGTCATGGTTACTGCAGAGAGCATTTTATTCCTGGTCCTTTTCATCCTAGTTGACCATTGACAGGTCTACATGATTTGTGCACTTTGGGCCAGCTTATCCTACAATCAGCAATTGGAGTATTGGTGCTAGTGTTCTGCTTTGTTGAGCGAAAGGAATTCTCCATTCAAATTGTGTCAAAGCTCGGAAGCAGCTTCTCTGTGGTGCCTTATGTTATTGTGGTGGTGCGTTTGACTGTGCTACTTTAAAATTCTAGCTATTTCACCTTTTTTCTGAGAACCAGCTAACTATTTCGACCATTTTTCTTGAACTTGCTCTCAGAATGTTCATCTTTGTTCATACAGGCATCTTGTACCATCCTAGCCATTGTTGCTTTGCTGCCAATTGCGCAACTTCTCTTTTTCCACATTCTTCTAATCAAGAAGGTAATTTCTAACCCATTCCCATTTTATGTAATGCTATGGAGTGATTAGGTACTACGTTTCTATTCCTGATAATTTTGGAGAGCAGCTACATACCAGTTTCTCATATCCATCTCATAAAATGTTTTTATTGGACTTTTTAATACTTAGAGAACATTTATGTGTCGAGCTAGAAAAATGATGTGTCTCCAGCAGAAAAAAGTGATTAAAAGGACAGCCACAATGAAATGTTAAACTTTCCACTGAGTTAGGAAATAAATGTTGTTAATATGAAAATTCCCTTAAAAAATGTTGATACTACAAATAGTTTTGTGTATATCATATTGTTGCGTTATGAGCGATGTTGAAAGTCTAAGCTGTTCTCAACTTCATACAGGGAATTAGTACATATGACTACATCATCGCCCTAAGAGAGCAAGAACAAGAAGAGGCTGGTGGGCAGCAGAGTCCACAGATGTCTCGTGTAAGCTCCTACACTGGACTTAGCAGTGCAAGCTCCTTTGGTGCACGACGTCGTGGTTCATGGTGTACTCCTCCAAGACTATTTCTTGAAGATCAGGTAAGAGCCTTGAAGAATCATATGAGATACAGTTTACATGATAAATGGCTGCATACCTTTCGAAGTGATGGTATGTCTGTATAGAAAAAAGTCTTTCTGCTAGTTCTGGGTAGTTGGGTGATATGAGTTAAGTGACTCGATTCTTTAGCTAGTCATGCTGTGGTCTGTTGAGCTTCCTCTGATGATTATAATTGCAGTCCTATATGACAAATGCATA
This sequence comes from Oryza meyeriana var. granulata, assembly GCA_003991445.1. Classification (NCBI taxonomy): domain Eukaryota; kingdom Viridiplantae; phylum Streptophyta; class Magnoliopsida; order Poales; family Poaceae; genus Oryza; species Oryza meyeriana. The sequence continues at coordinate 63,223 of RYFJ01001819.1, forward strand.
TTTAGGTCGTCATGAGTCATATGCATGATCATAAGATATACTATTGTATGACCTTTTCTCTCTTTCGATTTGGCATTTGCCACTAGCTGATCTTGAGCTATTCAACCTCTTTCCAGTTTGATGTTATTCCATCAGAGGCTGGTTCATCACATAATTCTACTTCCAAGAGGAAAGAAGATGAAGTAAGGAGGAAGAAGGGTTCAGGTGCTGTAAAAATTAGCCCATGGGCACTGGCTCGTCTTAACGCAGAAGAAGTTTCAAGAGTTGCTGCAGAGGCTCGGAAGAAGTCAAAAGTTCTAGTGCCTATCAGAAAAGATGACTATACTCTTGGCAATGAAACAGACAGTAGCTATGGAGGCACAAGCGGCAGTAGGATTGATCTAGGCCCTGATAACAAGAGGAGAACAAGCAGAAGAGGAAGGCCCCACAATGATCTCTCTCTTAAACCTGTTGCCAAGATTTCCACGGATGCTCTTGATAGTCATGGCAGTGGCATGGTCTCAGAAGCATTATCCAGTTTAGCACCATTGCAACTTGAGGCACGAAGCGCTTTTCATCCGAGCAGAGCTGCATCCTCTGCTAATGCTGGTGGCTCATCTCCAGACAGCAGCTTGGACTCGCCTGATCTTCATCTATACCGAGTCTCAGCTGTCTCATCTGCAGCTGAAGACTTGCAGTTGACAGCTCTAACTGCCCCAGGAAGCACTCCACAGCATGGGATTGAGCTGTCAAGATCAACCAGCGACGGGTATGAAGCATCAGGAGGCGAAGACAGTGATCGAATCCCATCGTGGATAGTTCACCGATCTTCGAACTGGGCAAGCATCATCCTCAGCTCTGATCAAAGTGTGGCCTCGTCTGGCATCCTCGTGCCGAAGAACAGATTGCCCTGACTTCAGAGTTCAGACCAAAACCATGCTCTGCTTCCTTCAGATGAATGAAATTGTAAATGGTCCGTGTAGATTCCAGTATCCTACCTCGTTTGTTATCGCTTTCTGGCCTTCCATAGTTTCAAATCTTGTCACAGCGATGGTTGTATGCTGCGTGAATTCTGAAATGGTTGGACGCTTTTTTGGTGAATTCTGAATTGCTAGGAAGGGGAGGAAAGTTGATTCATTCGTGGAGCATCCAAATGGTTGTAATTTTGCTCTCAGATGACAATGAAATTAATCAGAGGTTGACAGCTTCAGCCTCCTAGATTAATGCCAAATTGCCTTGGAAGTCGTCAGCTCTTACCATATTATTTATGAAGAAAACAATGTCATGCATATTGCAGTAGATAAACTAAAAGATTCAGAAAGCAATTATTTTTGACTAAAGATGCTATGGCCTGTGGACATCTTGCTATCTGAAACACATTTAGCAACGCATTTTCAAGCATCTGATGGCTTCCCCAGGTACTTCGATTAAGCCGTACATACCCAGTAAGTCAAATGTGTCACACAACTGGATCTGAGACTAAATAACGTGTATTATTGTAGGACGTCCTACACATGACAAAAGACTATAAGTTGGTTCAGTTCTGCAGCTTCTGTTTTGGTTAATGAAAAAATGTGAGCGTCTTACTACCTAACACGCTGTCGGTGTAATGATTGCTCAGATTAAGTACCCATTTTTTCAAGGAAGATTAAGTACCCATTTTGTCAAGGAAAGCTGAAGAAAAATGTTAGACATCACTATATATCAGACTCAGGGCTCAGGCTCCATGTGAAAAATCTGTCATTAGTTTTTATGGGAAAAGAAAGTAGTATTTCTTCAGTTCAGTAGAACAAATTCAATTAATTTCCTGTTGATTTTTTACATTACAGATATATTGATGCAAAATGTAGGGAAGCTATTCTGTTAAATTTTTTTCCTTGAGAGAGAAAAAGGGAAGGTAGTGTAACTGTCGGTGACAGACACAAAAGAGACAAGTGCCAAACATAAAACTAAATCTTCCTTCAATCTGTTCTCTACTAAAACTTGAGAAAGCAAATACTCGGATGGTTCATTCAATACTACAAGCTCCATCTTGGGGTTGATGCATGGGCAATACTAAATGGAAGTCAACATACCTGTTCATGATCTAAGGTAGGAATAGTATCCATTTGTCATATAAAAAGCTAAGGGTTATCAGATTCAAGTTCTGCATCGATGAAGCATCCTGCTTAAAGAATATCAGAAAACAAATGATGCTTCATATGCAAAATTCTAAGCTTCCGAGTTGAGACAGTCTTTTCCCAGCACAAGCTACACTAATAAGCCATGGAAAGAGTATTCCAGAATCAACAAGGATCACTTTAGTCCATTACCAACAGATTGCTTGTCAATGGACAACTAGTGTCTGCTGCCGTGAAAGGAAAAGGAACCATCCATGCATCATATAACTATCCTAATTGAAAGTAATTTTTTCTGTGAGTAGGTGATTTAAGTATAGCAATGATCTGGAATGTAGATCTACCAAACTTCTGGAGTAAAGTGAATGCAAGTAAATTAGATTGGAACTCAAATTGCACATATAAAATAGGTTAGCAGTACCTTTTGATGAGATTGCCAAGAAACATCATCCAGAACACAAACTTGAAGTCACTGAAAGATGGATTTATATTTAACGACACATCAAGAATCATTTGTTAGAATCATTAGTATTTCCACAGTGACATGTAATGTTTCATTCAGTATAACCCAAAGGCCGTTCAAGACTACAAAATTCCACAAGAATTGAATTGATATACTAGTTACATCATTTCAAATGAATCCTACACACACATTACCAGCCTCCAATCACTGCCAAAAACTTGGGTTTGGTTAAGAACACAATCCATCATAGATCTCCTATTCTCCTTCCTGTCTTCTCTCGCAAATCCACCATAGCATGAGAAATGGGGAGTCCAAATGCTTGCAAAGTTCTTCTTTCACCATCAACATCAACCATTCAAACCAATGTATAGTCATGTCGTGTGAACCACAACCAGTCATTCTTCGCCAAAAGCGGCCGCTGTCCAGCACTTCACTTATTCCCAGTATGAACAGATATACCTGTAACTGTAAGATTGAAACTTATCTTCTTCATCACCTGACGACTGAGTTGCCACCCACCATCATCTCAAGCTCCTCAACCGAGCTGCCCTCCTCATCAAAAATTTCCAAGCTCGATGATCGGCAAGTGAAGTAGAACACAGTGCTCATCATCGAGTCAATGAGCATCACGAATGAGTACATGAGGACAAGCAATGGCCCCTCCCAGAGCCTCGACGAGCCATCACCATAGCTCAGTGTCTTCACCCTGTGCTCAAACAGCCCCTCCACGAAAGCAAGGCCAATGGTGGATCCAAGAAAGATGAGCAGGCCGACGTGCGTCTGCCCGCGCATCAGCTGTACTGACCGGCGCAGTGCATTGACTCCGGCAATGTCCTCAAGAACGGCGATGACACCACCGAGGTTGCACACTATGATGGTGTGCGCGTACGCCACGGAGAAGGCAAGAACCGTGACGAGGCCTGCGCAGACGACGATGTCGGGCGGATAGAGCATGGACTTGAGCGTGGAACATGCGGTGACGAGGAGGGCGAGGAAGGAGGAGAGGCAGGCGATGACGGCGGCGCACGCGAGCGCGTAAGTGGCAGCGAGGCGCGGCCACGCGCGGCGCGAGAGGAGGGAGAGCTCAGAGCCGGCGAGCGGCTTCCCGGCGTAGACGGCCGCGACCGCGTACGCGATGGCCGCGCGGGCGGCGAGGAGGAGGGTGAATAGCGCCGGGAACGACACGACGGACGCGACGAGGGTGGCGGCGAGGTGGTGCGCCAGCTGCCTGACGAAATGCGTGAGCGGGAGCCCCGACGCTGCGGCGGCGACGAGCAGCTTCCGCGCGAGCGGGAGCACAGCCGCGCCCTCCAGCGCGGTGGCGGACAGCAGGAGGCACCCCGACGCCGGGCAGAGCAGGAAGAAGAGCACGGACGTGAAAGCTTGCGGGTCCGCCCGCAGCACGCGCACCGTCTCCCGCAGGATCTCCAGCGCGTTCATCGGCGGCAGCCGTACCACCCCTCCTCCTCCTCCTCCGCCACCCCCACCCCGCGCCATCCTCCCCGCCACCCTCTCCCTGGACTCACACCTCCGCCGCCAAATGCGAACTCCCGGTCAGATCCTACGCAATGCCTCAAGCGCCACCAAACCCCCGCGCCCAGTGCGAGCTCCCGCCCTCCGAACTGGTCCCAATAAGCAGCCAGTAGCGCGAGGTGGGATCTTGGTGGGCGGCAATGGCGTGGGAGGAGGAGGAAGAGAAGTTTCTTGGAGCAGAGATCGAGGTGGGCTTTTGTGAAGGGAGACGACGATGCGAGCGAGGGGGAGAGGTTCTGACTACCGACAGTTCAATGTGACAATGACACGTGGGGCCCACCAAGTGGAGGTAGTTTATGCCAGTTAGGATGACATGTGGGGCCCTGGGGAACGGAGTTACAGTTAAGCTTCCGCGCACGCTTGTCTATGGTTTCTTGGGTTCATGTGCTTCTGCGAATTCCTCTTGTCGTTGGTTTCATTTAAGTTGATGGTAGTACATTGAAATGAGTTATATGATCCTTTTTTTCAACGTACTAATAACAATATGAGATTGCGACTAATGTTTGTATGTGCCATTTGGTTGACAAAAGGAACAAAGAAATTGATCACAAGTCCTTGTACTATCGATTATTAAGCCATTTGCAAGGACCATCACATTCTGTAAAATTCCAGTCTATATTATTCCCCAACAATGTGATCGAAGAGCATACAATTGCCACGTAGTGTTGGAATGGGATCATCTGCTGTGGCAGAGAGGCAAACAGTAGGAGCCATGATCAACGGCTCAGATCAAATAGCTAAGCACCTCTGAAAGTCTGAAACTTTGATGGCACAGTAACTTGCCTTTTGTTGCTACAGTACCCTGCCATTGTTCCTAGTAGACCCAACTATATTGACCCAGATCCGGCAGTATTGAGTTGCAGCAGTACAGAGAAACGAAGTCAAACAACGCCCAATCACTTGATTATGTAAGAAAGAAAAAAAACTAAAGGTGCTTTCGGTTCGGCTGTTGTGTACCGTTTAAACGTAAAACAGAAACATCGTTAGCGTATAATTAATTAAATATTAACTATTAAAAATTTTAAAAATATATCAATTTAATTTTTTAGAGATATTTTTATATAGAATTTTTTTATAAAAATCGTATCATGTAGTAGTTTAGAAAACATGCTTAAGAATAAACAGAAACAGAACCGAAAGCTGCCTAAGTACTATACGATGGAGCCACGAGAACAAGACAGGGTGACAAACTTTGTTTGATTCCTTGGAAGGCCCAAGTGGAAAAGACAATCAGGCAGCTTCTTGGCAAAGGCAAAGCTTATGCTTTACCAGATTATATTTTCCTTGCTCTCTGCTGTCTTGCCTGACACATCCATATGCAAAATGGCATGTTCCTAACTTCTTCCATTGTTCTGATCTCAAATGACAAAATGAAATATGCAGGCTCATGTAGCACGGCGAGATCACCAGCTAGAGAGCTTCCAGGACATGTACATATTTTGGCAGGGAATCTACCTAGGGAAGATTTGAAGTTCCATCGACCAACAAGTTTGACAACGTTTGATGTTTGTATTGATTTGACATAACGAAATTCTACTGTAGTTAATCTGATTAGATGAATGCTATTACAGGGATGAAAGTGAAAACACCTTTTGCACAACTGCAGTACATGTACTTGTTCGAAGATGGCGACCATGACTTGGTGAGAAAAGCAAAAACACAAGTCATTCTACCAAGCACCCCATAAGGTTACATTGCTGGACTTGCGCCTCACTCTGCTGGTAGCTGGAGTAGTTCACGGATACCTTCACATACCTGCATGGGTAATTGCATTTAGGGTTTAGAGTAGTTGCAAGTATCACCTATATAGTCAACACCTAGTTTAATTTGTTGTACATACCAACTTGATCTGTGCTTTTATGCTAGCGATAAGATGTGTGTACTCATCTATTTGTCTGCAAACACGGAAAAAAATACAGGATTAGTATGAGAATGCTACTGCAGGTCAGGTAGTCATGGGCACCAAATGAAACAGGCGTAAACATAAAAGGAAAAATCACAGCATCAACATGTTGAGATACAAACAAATGTAGCCACTAGAAACCCAAAAAAGAAAAGGAGAGGATTAGAGCATAAAAGGAAACAAGCCCAGATCACGTCCAAAAGACATCTGATCTAAATACTGATATACTACAGTGAAATCAGAGTAGTCAATCCTAAACAAAACATAGTATCTGTCAAACGGAAAACTTGTGTTTTATGAAACATCAAAGAAGAAGCAGGCAAAATTATATGATTAATTGCTAAGGTCTGCTAATCTTCAACTTACATATAGTTTTCGTCCAAGAAAATATGGGATTCGGTAATAAGAAGATAAAGGCAACAACACAAGTTTGCAACTATACAGTACGAGTATGATCTTTGAGTATATATCGTATAGATGTTGATGCTTTGTTACTATTAGATCCAGGTATCCAGCAATGAGTAAGTCAACTATATCCTCCACAAGATCAACAATGGCTGTCACTGTATTATGAGCAAGAGTCAACCTTCACACACAGAATGGGCCTATACATCTACAGCCAAACATAGGATACTGCAAAATCAGCAGTTGACAGGGAAGGTTTCCAGAGTATATTAACAACATAATTTGAGCCAAGTTAGCATAACATCATTAAAACAGCACTAAGAACAAACTAATCTCAAAGTTGACACATCTAAGAAAATATAGAGTAGGTATTTTATTGACTGAAGCGTGAAGAGAATCAGTTTAGAATGCTAAGAAATGATACAGTGAAAATAGGCGATCTTGGTAAAAATTTCAGACGGTGTCTATGGATCAGCACACTAACATGTCAAATAAGTATGTTCCTTTCGTCCTTTATATGCCTGGGCAAACATTAAGATCCAAACAAACTGTTTAGATATATATGGAAATACCCTGGGTATCATTATTTTATAAAAATCCTAATAACCATCAAAATAATAAAAAATATAACCTGTTCCTGAAATTATATGTCCTCTCTCAAGTAGAAGAAAAACAAAATCCACATTTCAACTATAAATAATAACATGGGACAAGAAAAAACCAAATGCACATTTTTCAACTATGAATAACAACATGGGACAGACAAAATATATGCTGTGAAAACTGTGCTAAAAGTATGTATAAAGCATCAAAACTTCCCTCAACCATCATTGTTCCTATCCGCAACACCTTTGACACACAGAAAAAACATGATCTGATACCTAATTGTCAGAATTGAGTTACCTTGCCAACCTTGCTTCTCTTACAGATATAAACTGCAAAGCTTCCTGCCAAGTGAATTCCACATGGAACCCTAGACCAATATCCACAAAAATGTGCCTTGTATCTGACCTGTAGAAATCACCACATGGTAAGGAAATAAAGTTATATATGAAAAGATCAAGAACAATAAAGAGGATATATCACCCATGTTCCAAAAAGGTTAAGTTTGTTGGCACTTCATAATGATTTTCTATGATTGTTTGAACCTTCCAGAGTTAAGCTAATATCTATAAATATCAAAATGGACAGGTTTCAAGTCTACAAGTTATGTTGTGTCAATAACTAAGGACATTTTTTTCTCAATTTGACCAGTCAAAAAAAATTAATAACTTCGTTATACTATGTTCAATAAGCCAACACTTATTTTTCCCCAACAAGGACTGTCCCCCCAATTTCCACTTTTTAGATTGAAGCAATAGCCATGTAGAAACACCACATTACCCCACTGCCAATGATCTATCAGCTGCATATGTACTTGAAGAGAAAATTAAGTTTAAAAATGCGGGTATCCAGTGGTTCCTACATAGTGTGTTAGTGCATATTGTCAACACCTACAGACACAATCATCAGTGAAGTTATATCAAACTCATTAGTGGATACAAGGGGGTCTTATCCTGAACTGAGAATGTAAAAGACAAGTTAAGACACTTTTGGTGAGGGAGCGGATGGAGGACGGGGTTTATACACTTCAGCCTGCATGTACACCTCAGAGCCAAGATTGACCATGGATCGCATGCTGGTAACTCCATTCTTCTCCAAATTTTCAATGTTCCTCTTCAAGTCCAAGCTGCCACCATCCAAAAACATATATCAACAACCAGAAAAATCAGCAAAGCATCGACACAATAATCGGGAAAATCAGAAAGGTTTTCTATACATGCTCAAGAGATACTACGAGAATCGAATCTTACAAGGTCTTCTGCTGCTGGAACACCTTGTCGCGCTGCGCAATGGCGCTCACAAGGTCCAGCTTCAGTCTCTGGTCAACGAACTCCTCGAACTTCTTCACCTTCTCCTGCCGCACCCGCACCTCTGCCACGGCCATGGCTATGGCCCCCAATCCGCAGTGGCGTAGCTAGGAATTTTTCGCTGGGTGTGCCTACTTCATATACCAAATTTTTCTAACACTGTAAATCCCATATACCAGTGGCGAATCCAGGATAAAAACAGAGGGTGGGCTCAAAGTCTAAGTCTAAGTCAGTAAACTAAAATGAAGCATATAATCTTCCGCAACTTGAATGTAATGCATACATGATCGAATTAAAAACACATAAAAAGAAGAGTACCTTGTCAGTACAAAGTGCATTCAGCATTCCCATATGCCTTAGCAAAGAGGCAATCAGGCAAGTGAGCAGCCACCTGTATATATAGATAATAGATTAGCAAAATCTATACTCCTTTAAAAGGGAGTAGTGGTGGTGGTGAGTGGTGAATCCGCCACCACCCCCACCACCAACTCCCCACTTTTTTAAAAAAGGAAAAATGACAGTATAGGCCTAGAGGACCCACATGTCAACCGCCTCCACCAACTCTCTACTTTTTGTGGAAAGAAAAAAGGATAGTGTGGGGCTAAAGGGCTCATATATCAGTAACAAATATATACAGAAATTAAGAGAACATATATGTGGAAGATGATGGTAATAACTGGTTAATAATAATTTCCTTTAATTAAAATCCCGTTGCAACACACGGGCAACATGCTAGTTTGAAATGAATGGTGAACAAATTCTAGTCAAACCCTCTTTAGTCGATTTGAGCTCTCATCAGTGAGACCGGGGGGGGGGGGGGGGGGGGGTTCACTTCAGTTGCTAGTAAAGTAATTAAGCAATGTTGTTTTCTTCTCCATTGCAAATCTACCAATAAATCTAACACTATGAAAATTGAAACATAAATAATAAATCCCCACAATTACAATAGATAAATAGAGTAGAGACTTGAGTCTTTGGAGTATGGCTCACTCACAGTACATGTCTAGATACAGATGTGAGATGTGGCCTGCTGCTGGTGCTGGCTGCTCGCTGCTGCCGGGCTGCCGCCTGCTGCCCAGTGCTGCGCGGCTGCCGCCTGCGGGCTGCGGCCCTGCGCGCTGCGCGCCTGCGCCTCTGCCGGCTCGCCGCCGGCCGCCTCACGTGCTGGCGTCGGACGTGCGCCGCGTGCGCGTGCCACTGCTCGCCGCCGGCGCCGCCGGAATCTCCACTGCTCCTGCTAGCCGCCTGCCAACACACCCAAAGTGGCAAAGTCCAACCCCTAACTGCCCAATAAACACAATGGCCAATGGGCCAAGACACACGTGGAAGTGGGCTGCGAGCCTGTGGCTAAATGGGCTATTTAAAGGAATTTTTACTGTTACTAATTTAATTTTTTTTTAATTTACAAAACTAATTTTTGATTTGGTTTTTTTTGCAAAAATAGCCTCTTGCCGCTGTGGGCCACGGCGGTATTTAAAAACCGCCGTGGCCCAGGGCGGCGAATGGCCTCCCCGTCAGGCGCGGCTAACGGCGGCCCCCCGCCGTTAGCCAGAAGGGCCACGTGGCGTTGCCGTCCCCGAGGGCTGTTTTTAGCCCAATCGCCGCCCTGGGGGACGGCGGTTTTTAGCTCTCCCCTATATAATCCCTTCGCACACTCCCCGGCGCGTCATTTCCCCCTTCCGCCTCCGGCGTTCGTCCAATAGAACTGAGGCAAAGGAGGAGCAATACAGCGGCGAAGCCCTCACGGATTTTTGAGCCGAATCTAGGTATTTTTTTGCTCTTCCCCTGTTAATGTAGTCAATTTTTTAGACAAGTGTTAATTAGTACTAGACATGTAGTGTAATACCCGACATATTATGAAAATATTAACGGTTTGGCATAACCATCGTTAGTGTTAAATTTATTTGATCGTACTAGAAGAACATAGCGGACATGTAGTAAATTGTAGATATTTTAGAAATAAATATGCTCCGCCATGGCCATCGTTGGTATACGTCATTTCGACACGTTAGATAAACCTAGTGTATAACTTTATTAGCGCTCCTGGGTTAGTTTGTAAAATGTAGAAACGGTAATGGTTTGACTCATACCTATAGCCTTTTTATGGAACGAATATTGATTAGTACAGATTAATAACTGTAGTGAAAATCTTTTTTGTCAACAGAAATGGCAAATAGAGTTGTATTCGCGATATATCACGGTGAAGAAAATGTCAGAGAAGGACCATATGGGGTAGATTTATCGGAGTTCAACGTAGCACAAAAGGGAATTATAGCTCCAGCTGAGAGAAGTTTTCTTGGAGTTTACAATTGGTTAATGAGGGGATTCGGAGTAGATCCTAAAGTAAATGCAATTACAGTGTACGCACTGGTTAGCTGGGCTGTAAAAGGTTTTTGGTGGGAATTGATGCCAATAGATTCGACGGCCAGCTGGGTATTTTTTGTGGAGAGTACACTGCAACGAGGATGGGCACCGAGCATCCTAGTGGTAGTACATGACAGGGTCAGCATTGATCAGGCTGGTCCAAGTACAGCAGAAGGGCCCGATGAAACAGGGGAGCAAAATGAGGCAGAAGACGAGGGTACCGGAGAGGAAGGAGGCGAAGAAGACATGGGACCGGGGGGTTTGCAGATGAAGGGGAGAGACACCTAGGTCTAGTATAGGAGATGGAAATTAAAGACTCAGAACCTGAGCATATGGAGGATGATGATTTTTCGGAGGACGATATATACCCGACAGAATGGGACAACGAGGACTTCTCCGGACTCGTTGTCTCAGAGGGGCACACCGTGGCATGGGAGTATCGGCAGAATGAAGTGGTGCAAGGCGCTAGATACGCCGAAAAAGCACAGTTGACAGAGGCTGTGAAGATGTGGGCCGTGTCACTTGGGAGGGAGTTCTAGGTATCAAAGTCCACCAGATCAGTGTACAAAGTGAAATGTGCAAGTTCAAGCGATCGATGTCTATGGAGAATGTACACATCCAGGAAGAAATATGACGACTGTTGGTCCGTGTCAATCGTGATGGAGCACAACTGCCATCTTTCGGGTGTTCAGAAGTACCACAGGAACATATCATCTGCATTCATCCCTTCAGAGCTGTATTATGTTATTGTGGAGAACCTCCGGTTCGAGCCCAAGTCAATTATCAGGCGCATCGAGGAGAAGTACAAGTACACCATTACATATGCTAAGGCATGGAGGGCCAAACAGAAGATAATTGAAAGGAGATTCGGCAGTTTTGAAGCTTCGTACAATAATTTGCCTCGTCTACTAGAAACCATCTGTGTGAGGAATCCTGGCAGCTACTCCGAAATCAAAAGTTTCCCATCGTTACCAAATCCTAGGCAGAGCGTCCTTCAGCGGGCCTTCCTCTCTCTGCAGGCGTGCATATTTGCATTTCTTCATTGCAGGCCCATTCTCTGCATCGACGGCATGTTCCTAACTGGAAAATACAGAGGTCAAATGTTGACGGCAATCGGACTAGACGGAAACAACCAAGTGTTGCCCGTGGCCTTTGCCTTCGTCGAGAGTGAGAACAAAGAGAGTTGGTACTAGTTTCTGAAGCTGGTTAAAGAAAAGGTGGTGGGGATGAGGCCAGATGTATGTCTCATATATGACCGTCATCCAGGGATGCTGCGTGCAATTGACGAGCTACGAAACGGATGCGCAGACAAGGGATACCCTCCGGTGTGAGAAGATGTAAAGAGCGGATGGTGCATGCGTCACATGGGCGCAAACTTTTATAAGCAGTTCAGAAACAAGGAGCTGATGGCCATGTTCAAACGTTTGTACGTCCAGAATCAACAGAAGAAGTTCAATAAGATGTGGAGGAGACTTGATGAGCTGACAGCCAAACATAGAGGCGAGAGTTCTGCAAGACCCACAGCTAGAGGTGTTGACGGCCCTGAAGCTCTAGGTGCACTTCCCACCGATGACGGTACATTCAGAAGGAGGCCCGGTTCCTCGGTTAGCAGATTTTCGCAGTGGATCGAGCACGAGCCGAAAGAGAAATGGGAATTGCTGTACGATGAAGGTGGAGCAAGGTACGGCATAATGACCACGAACCTTGTAGAGGTCTACAACTGGGTCATGCGTGGTGTGAGGCAACTCTCCCTTGTTGCCATCGTGGAGTTCATCCTACATGGAACACAGACGTACTTCCACGACAGGTGTAGACAGAATGGCCTATCTATGGCCGATGGAAACCTTTGGTTCGGCACAAAAATGACAGAGTACCTTGAGAAGAAATGCAAGAAGGCAAGAGAGCACCGAGTCCGAGTGCAGGGCACACGAGAGCATAGATTTGAGATATTGTGTGCCGATAGGTCCAGGCGTGGCATATTCGCAAGGAAACCTCTGCAAAAGTGTGTCCTAAAGGAAGATGGGACATGCAAGTGCTCCTGTCGGAAACCAAGCTTGTACCACAAGCCCTGTTCTCATGTCATTGCCGCTTGCGGGGAGTGCGGTATTGATGAACGCCAATATGTGTCTCCGTACTTTAAAAAAGAAGCAATTATGCATACATGGAGTACCGAGATTTTTAGTTTCGGCATCGTCGGCACTTTCACTGAAGACACAAGCCCAGTTTATTTCATCCCTGACCCGACAAAGGCAAGGAACAAGGCAGACCGCCGTCGGACACGGAGGATTCGCAATGATATGGACGAATCCGAGGCCGGCGTTAGCGCTCAACGTTATAGTAGGTGTGGAGAGGAGGGACATACCTACAAGAAGTGCACGAAAGACGCCGAGGCCCCAAGTGTAGCGGAAGTTCCTATGGAAGGATCAGGCGTCGATGGAAGGCGGCCAACTGGGGAAGGTACCACTGATAGGCAGCGTCATCGCAGGCGTCCTCGTGCACCTTCGGGTTATGTTGTGTAGTATAGCCGCTGGTTGCTGATGTAATGTCCCTGTAATGTGTACCAATATGCATGTATTGCTATCTGATTTTCGTTTTAGTGTGGGCCTTTTAAAGGTACTTTGCTGTCTGTTAATTTTTTGACTGTAATGCACTATGTTTAATTGAGCTAATCCGTTCCGCTTCTTTTTCCTTGTAGGTATGGACTACCAGACGCCTAAGCTGCTGGATCATGCCACCGATCAGTCCCATCGGTCGTTTCTCTCGGCAGTGCAGAACCTCGAGCTCGGTACCTTACGTCCTCGACCTTCTAGGCGACTCCTTCCCGTGGACGACAGGTTCACGACTAGGTACGTACGAACGTTGTACTGTGAAGCTGTATATGTCAACTTATTAACTTGCTTTGTTTTGATTGTCAGGTTGTGGGAGGCAGGCCTTCTGCTGCTGTGTAGGCTGGTAGCAGCCGCAGTGGACCCGACTGACCCGGCGAAGAAGTGGGGTATCGACCGGTCGCTGATCACAGCTCTTGTGGACCGGTGGAGACCGGAGACGCACACCTTTCACCTCCCATGCGGTGAGATGGCCCCCACGCTGCAGGACGTCAGCCTTCTCCTTAGGCTGCCTCTAGCCGGTGATGCGGTGGGCCCAGTTGACGGGCTCCAGGCGTGGTGAGACGACATCCTGCAGCGGTTCGCCCCGGTTCACCGTGCTCCGGGGCTTCCCCTCGTTGGCGAGATCTCTCCGTACAAGCATGCGGGCCCCCCTCAGGCTTGGGTACTGAGCTACATGGTAAGAATGCTTTCTTGTTGTTTTATGTTCATCCTTCAGTCCGTACCAGAATTACAGTGTCAACTTCTTTATATGTTACTGCAGTCTGATCAGCTAGACCCGGAGGCCGACGCGTACTCACTGCCGAGGAGCCTAGAGGCGTACCTGTTGTGGCTGTTCGGGTGGGTGATGTTCACCAACTCGCACGGCCACGCAGTCGACAAGGGCTTGATCCCTTACGCGAGGGAGATAGCCGACGTCGAGGACGGTGCTGTTCCTCAGTACAGTTGGGGATCGGCAGTCCTTGCCGCCACGTACAGGGGTCTGTGCGACGGCTGCAGGAAGACCGACCTAGAAGCGGTCTTCACGGGTTGTCCACTCCTCCTACAGCTCTGGGCGGCAGAGCGGTTCGCGATCGGCCGCCCCGTGGTGGACCGCAGTCCGTACGAATCGACCCTGTACGTGGATGTCCCACCGGAGGACTATCTGACGATGGGGACGGTGTGGTGTCGTCGTGAGATATGTTCGGTGTTAGAACCGTCTTGGATTTTTATGTTACTTGGACTAACGAGAACTCTTTTCTTGTTTGTAGTGTCAGTACGCTCACGTGCAGGTGCAGAAGTCGTACCCAGACTTCGTCATGGAGTTCGACAGGATCACGGACGATGACGTTGTCTGGGAGCCGTACAGCGCCGAGGCGGTGGAACGCAGCGTGCGCCGCTTGGGCTGTCGTCCCTCTGCAACAGGGACCAGGCGATACTGGCTGATGATGACGCCGATTTTGCTGTTTTTCGACATTTTCTGTCGAGCCGCACTGCCGCAGCGTGTGACGCGGCAGTTCGGTATGCGACAGGACCTTCTGGCCATCCACAACGCCCGGGCGTACCGCAACATGTTCACAGGTATATTGTGGAAATGAATATTCCGTATTGTTATGCATTGTGTCACCGGTTGTGCTCTTTCAGGTTAAATCGGCGTGGCCAGGCCACCGGTAAGTTTGTGGAGACCCACCGTCATCGAGTACATCAACGACTGGCTCATAGCCACGGAGGGGAAGGGGGGAGGGAGGAGGAGGGGGAACGTCATCACGGAGATGCACCCCTACACAACCGCCAGGTACGAGCAGTACCTTTCCTGGTACCAGCCCCGTACCAGACTACGGGTGACGTTCACTCCCGAGGCTCCACTGGCGCACGTCACGGGGGTGCGAGACGCATACCCAACACACCGCGACCAGGACTACTTCCGCGCGGTGAGTCAATGGTTTTTATACTATTTTCAATGGTAGTTACCACGCGCAACTAACCACGCATGTCCTACTGAACAGGCGGACGATGCTAGGCAGGTCCACACGGAGCTCGGCCTACTGCGGCAGCGCCTCGAGGCTGGCATCCCTCTCACGCAGCAGGAGCAGACGATCACGTTCGGCCGGATGTGCAACACGATGCGCGGTCGGTCGTCCCGTGTGCTCTGACTTGTCGCCGTTCCAATGCAGCCCCACCGATGCAGATACATATGCGAGGTCCCCATGTGTGAAGGGACATCGGCAGGAGCGGCGGGTTCTGTAGGGGCCAGTACGTCGTGGGAGCAGGTCCTTCTGGTATCGTCGGAGGATTGAGGTCGGCAGCTCCACGATCGGGCGAGGATTGTCAGGTACGTCAGGTTTGAACCTATTCTCCATAACTAACTGCACTTTTTATTCGGCTGACGCGAACTTTTCTTTACCAGACCCACGCGGCGGATCTCACCACCACCTGAGGGACACTGGGCGGGGATCTGCCCCGAGCACCTCTGCTTGGATCTCTACCGAGGACGACCTCGTTCCGGAGCAGGACGTGATCGGGTCGTCACAGCTCGGAGGTGCACCACACACATAGCCGCACGACGCCGGTGCTTCCCCTGCTGCTCAGGCAGTCCGAGCCACCCGTGGGATACCGGCGGACCGCCTGACGTACTCGCGCGGGCACGTGCGAGCGCAGCCTAGGAGGACGAGGAGGCGTATGACCTAGGGCTATTGTTGTATTTAATTTATTTATAGGTCTCGCATAACTTGTTTAAATTTTTCATGTCCATATTCACCCCCTCTAGGCTCGATCCCACCCTTCAGATCTGACCTTTCACAAATATTTACAACGGTACTCCGTCCTGTCTATACCATTTTAAAAGGAGAAACCACTTTCGGCGCATACCATGCGCGAGTACGGACCATCTTTACTTGCATAATATAGGCCGCGCGTGCGCCACATTGCGACAAGTGACCTTTCGGCGCGTCGCTTTAGTCATGCGTCGTCACGGGCATTATGAATACATGGTCGGCCACTTCAACCGCTTTTTGTATATGCATGTCCCTTATATTTTGACCTGTACGTCTCATATGGAAATAGACGCACAACAACCTATATAAAAGCACCATCATAGTAGCAGAGGGCCTTCACCCAGGCCCTCGGGCAAACTTCGCACCGTTTATGAACTACGGCCACTACCTGCCTCACTAGTTTCCTTTTCTTCTTGTAGCAGCACCGAATAATGTCTCCTACACCTCTTTTCGTGGAGGATTGCAACTGGTGATATTTATGTTTCGCTTTGGTACTGCCATCTTGGGCTGAACGCTCGATATGACTTTGTGGTGACCGTTGCCGGCTACGCGTATCTCATCAGGAGGAGACTTACGGCTGGAGATACTTCGAGTGCGTGCACCAGAGTCCCCAGGTACGTGTTTCAGTCAAATCTTTATCATATTCATTTTTACGCCCACGACTCTTATACCAGGATATTTACCTTAACAGACCGAGGGAAGATATTACGGCTTCATCGAGTAGATTGACAACGGCAACCCGGAATATGACTACCTCCCGTTAGACGAAAGCATGGCGCAATACATGGCCAGGAGGGCGGAGCACGAACAACGTCTAGAGCTAGAAGGGGCAGACTGGAGAAATCGACCTCTCGGACTTACCGCGATGGAGGACCGTCCAACGTACGCTGTGAATGATCGTTGCCAGGTCGTCAGGTCGAGAAGGCCAGGAACTCTGCGACGCAGAAGCTTTGTTTGTCCGAATATTCTTGACAACGATATTGATGTAAGTTCAAGCCGCACCTTACTTCCTGCAGATAGTTTATCTTCACCAAACGTGACGAATTTACTAATCAAACTCGTCCCATAGGATCCTCCAAGGAGGTGTCAATTCAGACAATAGATTGACAATTTCACGCCGTCATATCTATCACGGCACTGGAACATGCAACCAGAATCACCAGCCGACTACAGCCTGTCTAGATCGTACCATGAACGAATCGCCCGCTTTTCTAGGAACCGGTGACTAGAACGAGCGGATACATTGTACTGCTAACAATGTAGTATCCCTTGTTGTATTTCGTACTATGGGTGTCGCATTCATCATGCCGCAATGCGAACGGCTCGCATCTAGCTAATATCACTATGCTATTGTACGTGCACTACGTTAAGTATAGACCGAGTGGATGACGAATAATATAATATATCGTCTTCCAATGTCGAATTAAAAATTATTCAGTACGTACATTGCGCAAAAATTTAGGAAAAAAATTCATAGGCCCTAACATTCTGTTCGCCTGGGGTCCTAAGCCCCTCACATAAAACGGACTGGCTTATTACCATGTCATTAATTAAATTTTACCGAAAATAAACTTGAAAAAATGATCAGTACGATTTTACAAACCAACGCCCACCATCGTCGGATTATAAAAAAAAACTTCAAAAAACATACCCTAAACCACGATTAAAACTAAATTTTGTGAAGTGTGTAGGCAAAAGACGGGGATGAGTGGATTGCGAGTGCTGATCCAGACATACGAGGAGTGGAATGCGAGTGGCGATCCGGAAATACCCTCAGTTTGACAAGTTTTCTTCACGACGTGAACAATCTATGATATTTGGTTTTTTTTAACATCGACCCAATAAATGCAATGGCACAATAAATAGAATTTAAGAATCTAATTTTGACAAATAAATTTTCAAAATTTTTGGGGTTAAAAATTAGCAACAAAATTTTCAAATTTGGTAATTTGCAAATGGCTCCAGGGGGCCGAGGCCTGGGCTGGGCAATGGTCCGATCGGGAGGGGGCAACGGTCCGATCGGGGGTATTCGGACGGTCCGATCCCTGTGCGGACGGTCCGTTCGCTATGCATTCGCCGCCCTGGGGGACCGCGGCGAATGCATTTTTGCATTCGGCCCCCTGGAGGCATTCGCCGCCGTCCCCGAGGGCGGCAACGCCATGTGGCCCCCCGGGCTAACGGCGGGGGGCCGCCGTTAGCCGCGCCTGACGGGGAGGCCATTCGTCGCCCTGGGCCACAGCGGTTTTTAAATACCGCCGTGGCCCACGGCGGCAAGAGGCTATTTCTACAAAAAAACCAAATCAAAAATTAGTTTTGTAAATTAAAAAAATAAATAAATTAGTAACAGTAAAAATTCCTATTTAAAGTACTCCCATAGATCGCTACGGTATACGGATGTCACGGATCGATCTCTCTCGCTCTGCTCTTCTTTCTCGAGCGACAGAGAGCTGTTCTTCCCTGATCTAAGCAGACTCCAACATTTATCATAAGAGATATCATATATACTTGAAACTGTTTTGTAAAAATCGAAAAATAGGCTAAAGCATAATAAAGCCTATCCCTTGAATCCGCTCCTGAACATATACATATAGATTTTGTTAAAAAGCGATAGAAATATAGTAATAATCTATATTATTTTAAAAGAAGCTATTGGTGGTTATGAGTGGTGAATCTGTCACCATCACCACCACCAACTCTCTACTTTTGTAAGAAGGAAAAAATGACAATATAGAGTCAGAGGGCCCACATGTCAGCCACCCCACCATCTACTTCCTACTTTTTGTATGAAGAAAAAAAACAGTGTAGAGCCAGAGGATCCATATGTCAGCAACAGATATATTGTTGCAACGCGCAGACAATATGCTAGCATCTCATAACATTAGTAATCGATTAATTTAACTACTAAGTTTGAAATATGCAAGTATTGCCATATAGATAGTTCATTCAAATATAAAAGATCTTACATTACATAGATAGAAGATTACAAAACCGCTACCTTACTCTACGTTTGCTCTATTTATTATGCCATCCTCACTAACTTCGGAGAAAATATCTAGCTCAATATATGTGATAAGCAATCATTCAATAAATCATCACATATATAGTTTATTAACTTGGTCTTCGCTAGACTCAATGGCAAATACTCCTACTTAATACACCTTACGCAATGAGACAACAATTAATTAGCTATGAGCTCGCTAGCTTAGCTATCACCTCAGCTGCTATCTTCACTTCAGTCGATAATCCCAATCGGAGGGGCTAAGGGAGAGCGGGAAGCCGGTAACTCGGTCAGCCCAACTGCCGAAGGGCCCTAGGGCGGAAGACTAACGGCGGCCAGAGGCAGCGGGGCGCGGTGGTCTGGTTTGGCGAGATAGGGGCCGGGTGGCAGTTACCAGTGGGCATTGGACGGGCCGATAGGATAGTGGCGACGGCCGACGCCTGACAGGGAGAGGCTAAGAGTGGCGGGTGGACGACTATGCTGCGAGGCGAGGCAACGGTGGTGTCGGCGTGGTCACACGCACTCGGTTGCTCGTGTGTGGTGCATGCAGCAAGTAGCCAGGCAGGCAGGCGAACCCTATGTCTCTAATGCTTGTCGGTTGTTTCATGGGCCTCTGCGCTTCAGCTGAATGGCCTCTCGAGAAGCGAGGTTAGGCGAGTCGCTGTCGTCGAGCAGCTGTTGTTCGGCCCATGAGTAGCTGAACCTCTTGCAATCTCGCCGCCGCCGCGCGATAGAGTTGGGCCGCACGTGCCGGGGAAGACAGATTACTTGTCGCGGGTTCTTGGGCCACACAAAACATCCGAAAGCCCAAGCGGTAAATCGCTACGCAGGTTGCTGTGCTGGCTCCTTCGTTTGCTCTGATGGTTTAGTACCACCTTACTTGTTCAGCTCGGTGAGGTGGTCGCGAGAGCTATTAAATGAGGCGCATGGCTCCGTTCTAAAGTATACTTTTCTCGGCCTTTTGGCTAAGATCAAGTGTAGTATCTGTTCTTATCAGTTCAATATCTGATATGTGGGCTATGTGCCTACTTTGATATTAAATTTATTTTTTGTGTGAGAGAGTCCACCGCGGTGGCTTGCAACTGGGACCCTCGTGTGTTGAGCCCGGGCCTGGCGCACCCCAACCAAAGCAATTTCAAATTTTGATTAAAAAAATATTGTAAAAGAGTTTGAATCGGGATGCATATCAAAAAATTCTATTTAATCACTATAATTATAACACTATGCAACTTTGAGTCCAAATTATAGTATCAGTTCATGTGAAATATGTCTGGAATTTGAATCCAAATTCTTGTGAAATATGTTTGGAATTTTGGAATTTGAATCCAAATTAATCTAATTCAATAAAAATTGGATTAAACACATAGTTGTTCTTTGCCACTGTGACCATTCAGAACAGGTGGAGTGAAAACAAGCAGCAGTCGTCGTCGATCTCGAGCGCCACATGAAAGATAATCCAGATCCGAACAAACCATCTCGAAATCGAAGCGGAATCCGCCGGTGAGCCGCGGCAACCGCAGCCATGGATGAGAGGCCAGCGCTGCCGCCGCCGTCGGCGCCGCAGTCCCCGCCGTTCTCCGCGCTGGCATCCCCTTACTCGGCGCTCCACCCGCTGCTGCTACCCTCCCCTAACCCGCACCTCCTCCTGAAGCCCAAAACGCTGACCCTCTCGCTCTCGTCGTCTTCCCTTGCCTCGATGCCGTCCTCCTCCCCGCCCGCCCCCGCCGTCCCCGACTCCTGGGAGCTGGTGACCCCCACCACCGTCGTCGCCGCGGGTGCCGCCCCCGTGGACGGTGGCCTCGACGACGACTGCGACGTCTTCCCCCCGCGCCTCCACGAGGGGCTCGGCGTGGAGGGGGAGGCCGAGGAGGCTGCGGCGAAGGAGGGGGAGGAAGAAGAGGAGGAGGATGATGAGGATTTTGGTGATGAGGAGTGGCTGTGGGGGTGGGGGAGGTGCCGCGTGGCGGCCAGGCGAGCGTGGGCGGTCGGGGTTGGGGCCGTGCGGGAGGGGTTGATGGTGCACGGGACGTGCGGGTGCCCCGCGGTGAGGCCTGCTGTGTGGTCGGCCGCGGGAGCGGCCGTCGTGGTGGGGGCGTTGCTCTACGCTCGCCGGCGAGATAAGAGGGAAAGAGACCTGTTAGTGCTACTCTCTCAGGAGAAGGATAAGGTTTGAATCGCTATAGAATTTTCTGGCGGTTAATTGGATGACTGGTACTTTGGTATCATGAACAATTACGATTTACGCTAGAGAATTGGACGATGAAGTAAGGAACCCTACAACTTCTAAGTATGGATTCATGCGCAATATCTATCAGTAATGATGTGATAGACTTAGAGAGCTTGTTAGTGTGGTCATAAAAAAATTTGGTTTTTCCTGGAAGTTGAATTGATCGTTTTTAGGGAATTTGAATGGTAATTGGCAATATTTGTACGGTTGCTAAATGTTTAGGTACATGTTTTATCATTGGAAAGTTGGTATACAGTTCATGAACTGAGTAACATACTAACATGTTATATCATGATAGAGCTGTAGAGGTTGCTTCAGAACCTATAGGATGAGAACGTAGTTAGATAATTTGGAAATCAACTAATATTATTATCTTTTGTGGTGATGGCAGATAAGACTTGAGAGATTATGGAAATTCCTTATTCACCACTGTCATGTTGTAACACCAGTAGTATCTTCTGATAGTTTGGCCATTCGAGTGTTAGCACTCATCAATGATCACCAGGTCCTCTTGATGTTTTTTTTCAAATACTAATACTATTTGCTGAGGTTGGAGAGTCTTGATTGGCTACTTTTTTTTATTATTATAGTATAGCGTTCTGAATATTTTAGTGGTTTCAGAAAATTTTTGCATGCCATCCAAACATATACCCTGTTACTTATGGCATACGGCGTGTCAGCGTACCATGTCAAGTAACCTTGAATTAAAACTCAGTCAATCTGGTATCTTTCGTGCATAAGGTTGAACGAAATATGTTGGAATCTGCCCGTTCTTGAATCCAGAAATACGAATTGGATGGTTTTGGCTGTAAAGTTTCTTTTTCCCTTTTGCTTTTTTGCATTTTTAAGTATTACAATGTGCATTGGATCTCAAGTTCTCAACGATTTTATAGTGATTGTCTTAAGCAGCAACTTTTACCTTGAGAAAATTTGTCCAATAACACAACAAGCATGTATAAACTGGAAAAATATTTCCTGTGTGCTCCCATATGTATATGTTACTGATGTGTCGTGTAAGTAGGTTTAGCCATGCATTGAGCAACAGTAAGTATTCATAAGACAGTCTATGCATTTGATATTCTCTCATTAGATCCTTGTTTTGCATTATGCAGAGAATAGCCCAACTTCTGCATCAAATTGCTTTAATGAGTGACATCAGAAGTGGAGGCGAAGCAATTAAAATTATCAGGAACGCGTGATTATTTTGTCACTGCAGAAGAGGTTCCATTGCTATGTTGTATCAAATTTGTTATTTAGTGACAGAACAATGCACACTTGATTCTGCAGGATCATCACTTGTAGCTTGATAATAGTTTAGTTGCATTGTATTGCATAGGCCTGATGTTTACATGGTTAGACAGCAAAACCTCCTACTAGGCAACCTGATCTTAAGGGTTCAATACGAATATTTTGTATATAGTACGTAGATAATTTATGAAACTAATATACATCAAAAGTGTTGTTTATGTTGATTACTTTAGACTGGTGGACTCAGTTCTGTATGCACCATTTCAATTTCCCCATTGCAACACTGATGGGTTAGCTGACTTCGGTTTCATTGTTTACCTTGTCAGTTATGTGGCATTTCGCTCTCTTTTACCCCAATCATAATTTATATCAATATAAATTGGAATGGCCAAGGAGCTGGCTGAGGATGATTGGTTTAGCAGTCAGAACATGTAGGAACTCAGGTCTCTCTGAAAATTGATATATTTATGCTTTCCACTAAGGTCAGTATTTTAAGAAAGAGTTATCCCCTTTGTGGTGCTGATGAATTGGTTGCTTTTCATTCCTTTGTTTACCTTGTTCATTTTATGATATTTCACTTTTTTATCTCAGTTGTACTACTATAGTTGATCTGCACCAAATGATTCATACGAAGATATATGGACTTTTTTCGTACGAAATTGAAACTGAAAAGATCCCAGAGCGTCACGTCAGGGAAAAATGCACTAACGGGAAGACAAAGTTCACGTAGACTTCCTTAGCAAATCAAATCACAGTCAATCATGCAGCAAGCATAGCCTATGTACGATGACTGCCTCTATGGCTGTCTACCCATTAACAAACAAGAAAGAAAGGCTTTCTAGTTTCTACAGAGAACAGCTGGCAAGCGTAGTAAGTAGTAGTAACGAGGTCTTGAGACAGCATACTGGTAGGCTGGTAGTAGCGCCACGAAATTCAGATACCAGCAGCACCAACGAATCACAAACTAAAAGAAACGCACGTATCGCGCTAAGTTTCTTTACAGGCGGACCCGGCATTCCTTGGAGTGATCCAGCAGCAAAACGACGATCACACCGGGACTCGTCTTCCTCTGAACCTAGTGAGCAGCTGCAAAATTGTGAACAGGAATAGCCATAAGAACAGAGACTAGGAGTCTACGACATCAGGGAGTTTAAGCACATCTGATGACTTAGGTGGTGTTCGGCAGCATTCTCCCAGTGGCTTATTTTCTCGTTTTCCGTAAGCACGTTTTTTAAACTGCTAAACGGTGCGTTTTTTTAAAAAATTTTCTATATGAAAGTATCTTTATAAAATCAAATAGATCTATTTTTTTAAGTTTTTAATAGTTAATACTTAATTAATCACACGCTAATGATGTTTTTCGTTTTATATGCAGCTTATAAGTTAGAAAAATAAGTCAATTTAAACCGTCTTTTAGAGCCATACCGAAGTCACAAGAGGGTGGTGGAATATCCAACCGAAGGTGGGGCTCTTTTGCAGGTAAACAGCAGCAGTTGGCCAGAAGCCTCTGGAAAAATTCAGAAGCAGACAGTCAGATTCAGATACAGCGTCCATGTGTTCCATTACACAATGCACATGACCTAGAACAAGGTGATTATGATCGTATTACAGAATGAGAACACCATAGAGTATACTGACCTGAAGAGCTTGACAAAGCCGTATGTCTCTGCCAGCATCCCAAAGAACGGCCAACCAATAAGGATCAGGAAGAAGCCAATCCCAAAAGAGATTGAACCCTGCAAAATGAGGTACATTTTTCAGATCATAATGGAGATGGAACTGAAACAGCTTGGTCTTTATGACGTTGGGAGTTTGCAATGTACAGACCTTGTGATTCTTAGGCTTGGTGAAGAACTGCACAGTTGACTGCAGTCCAATGGTCAGTGAAACACCAGACACAAACAGAATCTGGCAATATGACATACGTACTCCTGAGTAGTAAGGATGAGGTTACATTGAATCAGAAAACTCAATCAGGATTCAGGAATGTGGATCTTACGTTTCCTATTGCGAGGAATCCCTTGTCAAACAGCATGATGATCCCAAGAAACGAGAACAGAACTCCAAATCCCGTCAAGCCCAACCCAACCTCTGTAGAAAAAAAAAAGGTGATGAAATGGTTGAGCCAGTGAGATGAGTATGCATTGTACATTAGCACAGAATTACAAGACAAGGAAAATGTTAAAAGTTTAAGCAGTACAGAACAAATATTGTCCTGTTTAGCAACTATTAGATGGCCCTCCTGGTCAGAGAACTTGATGCATTGCGAATTTGAGATGAACCATATTGAACTAACGAACTGCCAATTTGTTATCTCAGCGATGGACGACCATGACCGAATTCTAGTTCTGAAAACATCAACACCTGAAACTTTCCCAACCTGAATAGATTTCAAGTTGCTAAGCCGAACTTTGCTCAGAATCTGTGTGCAGAGAGGCAATGCCAATTATTTGTCGCATCTAATAGTAGCACAACAGAGTACTTGTACTCAAACAAAAGTAGTGGGAAATTCTCTACAGTAATCCAAATGCAGTAAGTATGGCGATAAACACAACTTAACTCGAAACACCGGAAATTTGGTGAGATTCTCTCAGTTCTCGCTAAACAAACACCGGTAATTTGAACATAGCTATCAAACACGAGCAATCCATGTTGCACAAATGAAACAACCACATTTCGTAAGGCTATCAACAGGGAGCAGATTAACACAGGATCGAGCATGCATGCCACAAATGAGACACATGGCATCTTCCACCAAACAAGTGGTAAACTGCGCCGAAATCGCGAAAGCAAATACGTTCCCATCTCCCACCAAACGGTTCATAAATCGCACGGGAAAAGAAAAACGGAAAGCGACGCAAAGTTGGGCCAAAATTATACGCCAAACCGCTCATAAATTGCGCGGGAATCAAAGGGAGAAGAGGAGGAGGGTAGTTGTCGAGTCGCGTACTCTTGAGGTCACTCATCTCGAAGGAAGCCATCACACCCGCCGCTGAGTTCAACCCGGCCCCCCTCCCGCAAGCGCGCCGTCACCGTCTCTGCAAAAGCAAAAAAACCAAAAGTAAAGTTAATCAAACATCACGCTGAATGCCGCTGCCGCGAATCGCGATAAACCAAACCAATCAAACTACAGCGAGGGGCAGGAGAACATTTCCCGAGCGATCACAGCGCACGCACCTCTCTCTCTCTCTCTCTCCCCCGGAGAGATCGATTGCCGCGCGCGATCTCAAACCCGCGGTGCGCTCGAGGACGCGGAGCAACTGGCGAGTGGCGAGAAGAGAGGGAGAGAGGAGATTTTCGAATGGGAGTCGCCCTTGCCTCGATCTCGCTCGCCGACCGGGTCTTATTGCGCCGGGTGGGTGACGTGGCCGGGTCGGCGCGGGAGAGGGGCGCGCCGGGTTCAGACGCCACGGCGGCGTTGGTGACGGTTGCGTTCGTGCGGCGGCGCGGGGCCCGCGCCTACTGGAATCTTCCGGGCATCGCCGCGTGACTTGCTCGTGAAGCTTAGGACCGGATTTCTTAGGCTTCAGGCATGGTGGGGTGATGATTGATGAGAGCGCCTGGCCAATGGCTTCCCTCCACTTGGAGCACTTTTCTTTTTGGGCGATTTATTCCACGTGTGCTCGCGCCTGTCAGTTGGGAGATCGTCTAGAGTGACACCTGGACTGCGTCACAAACTAGCACGATCCATGGATCTCCTGACGTAAGAGCATTTTCAATAGTCTATCTATTTTTATCTACCTAAATTTATATTTAAATAGTTAGCAAAAATATAAGTAGTCATAATTACTACACACTTTAACAGAATAACTATTTACCGCTCTCTAAATTATTTAGGTCCACGTGTCAGTGTCTTTCTTTCTTCTCTCTTTTTTCTCTCTCGTTCCCCCCACACCGCCCCCCAACTCCCCCCCACCTCCCACACACGAGACGAGCAAGAGCGGCCAAGCAGGCCGACGGTGGAAGGGAGCAGCGGAGCTCCAGATCTAGAGCGGCGGAGCTTAGGCCGGAGGCGGCCACTGGTACGGGGCTTGGGACAAAGGCGGCGCAGAGCTCGGGGCGGAGGCAGCTGCTGGTGCTGCGGCGGCGTGCGGCCGCGGATGGCCGCTGCAGTGGAGGAGGAGGAGGTCGGGGACGGCTCTGAGCTTGACGACGGCGGAGACGCGCTCCAACAGAATGGCTATTTGCCACTCTCTAATTGTTTGGGCCCCACGTGTCAGTATCTTTCTATTCTTCTCTCTTTGTTCTCTCTCTCTCGTTCCCCCACCCCCCACACACCACCCCCAACCCCCCCCCCCGATGACACCACCGGCGAGACGAGCAGAGCGGCCAAGCGGGCCGGCTGTGGAAGGGAGCAGCGGAGCTCCAATCTGGAGCGGCGGAGCTCGGGCCGGAGGCGGCCGCTGGTGTGGCGGCGACGCGCGACCGCGAATGGCCGCCGCAGTGGAGGAGGAGGAGGTCGGGGACGGCGCCGAGCTTGACGACGGCGGAGACGCTGGTGGCTGGCTCCGGCGAGGAGGTCGAGGATGGCAAGCTCGGCGCCGTGGACAGCGCGCAGCTACCTGGGAATATCACAACCTGAGCGGCGCCGACGTTGGTGGCTGGCTCCGGCGAGAAGGTCAGGGACGGCACCGACCTTCTCGAGCTAGGGGACGTGGGGACCACCATTTGGCAAGTGGTCTCGGATGGCCATATTTGGCTATTGCATGGGCTGGTTTGGCCATCTGGATAGATTAGATAATCTATTGAAGGTCCTTTTTTTTTTCTGTTCTTGAAGAGTCAAATGGCTTTTTTATTGGAGATACTCTAATAACGACTGTGGAGTTTTTTTTTTTAAGTTCATGATCACCATAATTACCATGGTAGAATTAGAGTTTTTCTTACCACCGGTTATCATTTAGTTATTGTTGGTGTTTAAGATGGCTTATTTTTCTGGCTTATAAACTACATGCAAAACAAAAAACATCATTAGCGAGTAATTAATTAAATATTAACTATTAAAAATTTAAAAAATAAATCTATTTAATTTTTTAAGATACTTTCATATAAAAAATTTTTATAAAAAATATATCGTTTAGCAAGAAAAAAAGCTGCTGGCTTAAGCCAGAACGAACAGCACGGCTTACCTCAAGATGAAGGGTAAGTGCTCCGCAACCCTACCAAGTTTAAATTGAATGAAAATTTATTTATTTTGATAAATTTCATCAATTTTATTATTAATCATGGTTACCGCTTACCGCTGGTTAACACCTCCTCCCTAGATAAGGTAAACGGGGTAGAATTCATAGTACTTTGCAGGAAAGAATTCATAGGAGTACTTCATAGCAAAGCATTGGAGTAGAAAATGAGGGATGCCAACCTGAATGACGAAACACCAACGAGATGTTCAGGTATTCAACACTACAGGACAACAGAAGATCCAGGTGTCGTCTGCTCAGTACAGCTGAGAACTTACTGAGGGCATTCAGGCACCAGATCAACACCTAAAAAAAGCAGTGAGAGATTGGGGATTGAAGGACAGATGTACTCAAAAGCGTGTTCATCAAAGTCGCATAAATCTCAATAGCCAAATCAATATGGCGCACACAGCTATTTGAGCTACCAAACATGTGAAGTCACAACAGCTTCGACATGACTGTTGGCATTTTTCCTTTACCCTTTTTTTTCTTTCTGCAGTTCACTACCATATTCTGCATGAATATGACACAGCACCAGGTAGGCAGGTAGTACAATGAATGGATGCACCTTCAAGTAAACATGTAGTACATGCAAATAATCCCATTGCAGCAAACAAGTCTTTAAGCAATGCGGCTGCTTGAAAGTTTATCACAATGTCATGAAAATGGATACCCTACAAGCAGAACAATTCATAATATCATGTCATTTGACTCAAATCCTCCAATTAGTAAATACAGGCAGAATAGATTATGCTGAAATTCATAACAGACAGATAGGTCAGCAGAATTGGTAGCTTTTCCAATCTAAGCAATGCAATCTAGGTCATTTTCGTGTATTGATTTTGCTGGTGGTACATTTAATATTTCAGACAGCATAAAAATAGGTGAAAAGAATAGCAAAGGAAAAAAACGATGCCGAACTGTAGTTTTCATCTAGGACAAGCCAAAACTGCCTTCTAATTTCAAATCTTCTATATGTAATCTAACCATGCAAATGAGCATAATAATTCCCTCTGGAGAGGAATGCACTATGCCCTCATGTCCTTCATTGAAATGCCACCTGCTGCATCGCATAACATCCAATGCTAGTTGAATCCAACTTCCATAAACACCTCTTTCAATTTATGACAAACCATGTAACTTGTTAGGGAACTGTTTTGATCCCTCGAGGGGATGTCCCCTTGTTTGTTTAAAAACCTATTAAATAGTTATGAAAAATTCTTAAAAAATTTGACAACACTCATACAGCATACATATATCTCTCCACAAAATCTTAGGGCCAAACTGAACTCACACATTGAGATATAAAAAAGACAAATTCAGTGTATGAATAGTAGTGATACTGTTCACAGCTCAATTTGTCTTTTTTGTTTCTCAATGTGTAGGTCGAATCTGAACTTGATTTTTGGTGGAGTGATAGATATCACTATACTCTATATTGTCAATTTTTTTCAGAATTTTTCACAACCATTTGCATTGAATTTGGGAGAAAAAGGTACACCAGAGGACATCCCCTAGAGAGATTAGAATCCATTCCCAACTTGTTAGAAGATCTCATTCGTTCCATCGGCCCGGCAAAAAAAAATTAGAAGATTTATAGGTCCATTTAGATTATTACGATTGAACTGTACCCAGTTTTCTGCTACCAGTCTACAACTAAATATCCAGATACCAAACCAATCTGTAGTAAGAAGTAAGAACTGGCAAGAGTTCAAGTACCCCAGGTTTAAATGGACAATAGTACATACTCCTGGTACTCTGGAAGCTCTAACGCTATAACATTTCAATTGCATACAGTCAAATAATCAGAACATATGAGCTCATGCAAACATGCATAAACAGATTATAGCCTTATACATATCGCATATGCGAGGGCAAACATGCACCTATGATATAGCTTAAACATTTGTAACAAGGTACCAGGTTCAAGAAACAAACATCAATTCATCATCTCAAGCGCACATTTCTAATACTTATAGGTACTAGTGATCATCAGCGGAGGAAATCATAAATAATCTCCAAGGAAATGCCAAAATAGCAGCAATTCTTGGTGGATCTAAGCGCGGGGCCAACACCTTACTCCTCCGCTGGAGCCGGAGCAGCAGCCTCCGCCTCGGATGCGCCCCCCTCCGCGGGCACCGCCGCCGTCGGAGCAGCCGCGGCAGCACGGGACTTGGCGAGGTCGAGGAGACGGCGGCTGACCTCCTTGGAGTAAGCCTGGAGCACCTCGATCCCGTCCTCGACGGAGGCCGGTGCGGCGGCGCCGGACGACTCCGAGACGGCGGCGTAGGCCTCGGCCTCGACGGCGGCGGCGGCGCGCTCGGCCTCGGCCTCCGGGACGGCCCCGTAGCGCTGGGAGAGGACGCTGGGGGCCGCCAGCGTCTGCACGAGGCGGCGCACCACGGCGTCGCGCGTGCGCTGCGACGGCGGCCAGATGCTCAGCGACGGGAGCAGCGCCTCCGCGGCCTTGGCAGCTGGTGCCGCAGGAGCGGCGGAGGCGGATGCTCCCTCTGCGGCCGCGGGCTGGCTCCCCTCGGCGCCGGCGCTGGGGGCGTCCTCCGCCATGGCTCGGCTCGGCTGTGCGGGCAGTGAGAGGAGAGATGGGAGAGATCTGCGGCGTTGGAGTGGGAGGGGAGAGACCGAGAGAGAGCTGCGTCGTGAAGTCGGAGACTTGGAGGGTGGGGCTTGATTTGGTTCGCGTCGCTTCGCTTCTAGAAGATTTCAGGAAGGGAGGTGAACGCGCATTTTTGTGGGCTTACATTGGGCCGTATATGGGCCTGGCCCAACCTGGCAACCTTACAGGAAGAAAGGAAGCCCAGTACCATCTCAGACTAGGCTTGGGTTTCGTCTCTCCGATTGGTCATACTACTCCCTCTTATTTTTATTACGAATCCTTATCTCTTTATAAGATAAAATTCTTTCTTGTAAATCAATCCAAATTAAATTTATGGTTCTTATCTCTAGCCTCCTTTACCTAGGGCAAGGGTGTTTTTATTGTACACATTGAACATTGATTAATAAAGAGAGAGCAACACCCCTGTGTCTCCTGTGTTTATTGTCTTTTTCTATAGTGTGATTGTGCGAAAAGGGATACAGTCTTCTACATCTTCTCAACGCCTCATCTGCTACGGGAGGTAAGGGAGCGGATCTGGGCGATCTGTCGACGTAGCCGTTCTACAACACGTTATCAGCAGCTCTACCGGCTAGGCTGACGTCGAATCCTCTCGCGCCAATCAATCTATGGTAACAAAATTGGTTGTTTATCAATTTGTAGATTGATTTTAGACTGGTGGATGCTTGTTCTTTAGTTTTTTTAGATACATGTTTTGTAGTAGATCTGTTATTAGCAGTGGATTTATTTCCTGCTTTTACTCTATAATTGCATCTGCTGAAAACCAGAGTAAAACAGTGTGCAATAAATTATAATTGATTGGTTTTTCTCTGTTCTGGAAGCGAACCAGGTTCGACTGGGCCGAACCGGTCGTCTTCCTCGCGTTCCCCCCGCATCTCTATGTTCTCTCTCTCCGATGGATGCCGCGTCGGGAGCCGCCATGGAATCGCCTACGCTGCTGGGTTGATCTACGTGGGTGACTGCCGCTCGCCGTCGCTATTGGAAGCACCACTGGCCCTTGCCACCGGTGCTGCTGCGGGAGACCGCCATCATCGGAGGAAACCCAAAACCCACGTTGTCGCCGCCGCTGGTTTTTCGATGCCGAGGCAGGGCAGCCGCCGTCGTTGAACTCTCACCGACGCCGCCGTTGAGCCGTGGTGGGAGGACGATGGGACAACTGGCCGTCGCCAGAGGATCGAGACTCCACCGAGACGCCGTGGTCGGAATACCTCCATGACACCGCCGCCGCCAGACCTGATACCAAGGATGGGTAGCCGCCGTTGTCAATTTCTCACCGACACGCCTTGGAACAATGGTGGGAGGTCGATGGGATGAATGGCCGCCGACCTTGGATTGGGATCCGCCGGGACATCGTGGTTGGATGCGAATCGGTCACCATCACTGGAGCTTCGGTTGTCAATGTTGAGCTCTGCCTCGTCGCCGTCTTAAGGATATGTGGGTCGTGGCGGAGCTCTGCCGCACAACGCCGAGTCACCGCGGCACTGATTGCCGCATGAGGGCGAAGCCGCTACCGCCATCTTGCCACCGGGCAGTCGATGGGTCGCCAGTTAGCCTCCTCTCCGTACGCCGCCTCTATCTCCTCTACCACCGACAGTCGGCGTCCTCCATCGCCACCGCCGTGCCCGTCCGGCCGGCGCGCTGGGCGATGGGTGCCGCCGTGGGTGCCGGTGGGGATAAGGGAAACCCTATTTCCCCCTTTCCCCTCTTGGTCATTTAGGCTGGCCCAATAGCACCGACCGGTCCACACACAAATTAATAAAAATCTAAAAACATAGATGGGCCTTGAATTTGGATTTTGACCCATTTGGCATTTGGACCACGTTTTGTGCGCGCGGCCCAATAAGATCACGTCCCGACGGCGTTTTCGGCCCGATTAAATTCGGTTTTATTAACAATTTACGTTTAAGTCCCTGGAAAGGTTGATTTTTCACCGACAGTTCACTGTTCATGTAATATTTACAGTTTGAACCCTTAATTTATCAGAAATTACATCAATTTGTGTTTAGTGGCTATAAACTTGTTGTGTAGACCTTTCTTTAGTTGGTTTCTTGCATGTGAGTCCCAAGACTCGTTAATAACCATGTGATGGTGTTTTTAAGCATTTATTTGCTTTTAAATTTGATGCAACTCCAATTATATAATCTACATATGATTCAAGGTTAATATGCTTCCAAAAAATGTGTAATCACCTAGTCTAGTGACCCCTCCCTTGGAAGCATTATTTGGGTTTATTTTTTCTTACATGTGTGATATTTTTTTCTGTGTGCATAAAATTATTAATTTAATGCCATAAGGCCAATAAAAATCACAAAAAATCAGTAAATGCAAGATAAATTCTGGGAAAATAACAGTAATTACATACGACTACGTTGCATTGTTCTATGACTTTGTTTTCATGCAAGTTAACCCAGCGTTGGTTTTTTGCATGACAACAAGCCATGTCTGACACAGACTTCAACAAGAGAGAGTTTTCCGTTCTCCCTGTTAATGGGGCGAACCACCAAACCTGGACCATGGACTGCGAAATCCACCTTTCCGCGATGGAGCTATCTGAGGCCATCCGTTGACAAGGGGCTGGTGTAGCTCCGCTTCCGGTAGCGAAGTGGGCAAGGGCACTTGCGTTTATGAGGAAGCACATCCATGAGGATCTTAAGGCTGAATACCTTGAGCTACGTGAACCTCTCACGTTGTGGGAGGCCCTGAGGGAACGCTACACCGCCGAGAAAACTGTTATTCTCTCAAAGGCTAGAGCAGACTGGGCTCAACTTCGGTTCTGTGATTTCAAGACCATGGACAACTACAACAGTGCCGTGCACCGCATCATCAGTCGTCTTCGCTTCTGTAACCAGGTGGTGACAGATGCGGATATGATTGAGAAGACTCTTGACACTTTCCACCCCAAAAAGTCGATGATGCAAGAGCAGTACCGTGAGGCTAAGTATGTCAAGTACTTAAAACTTATTCAGTCGTTGTTGAACGCTGAAGTCCATAACAAACTTCTGATGGCCAACTACAATGCTCGTCCTGTTGGTTTGCAGCCTATTCTAAAGGCTCACGTTGTCCATTAGAAGGGTCAGAGTTCTGGACAGAGTTCTTTCAAGGGGAAGGGACCTGGGAATCGCACACTGCCAAATAGGACGAGGTTCAAGAAGACCGCCAACTGGAACAAGAAACCCCGTAGCCGCAAGGGGCGCAAGGCGAATGTTGGTGCTGCTGGAGGATCTCACTAGGGTGATGAGGGTTGTTTCAAATGCAGCTCAATGAAGCATTGGGCGCGCAACTGCACTACAGAACCTCATCTCATTGAGATGTACCAGGACTAGAAGAAGAGGCATGGCGCAGAATCTCACTTTGTCCAGGTGCTAATGACTGGTGAAAAACCTACTCCTAAGGAACCTACTGTAGTTCCTAAGGAGTCTACTACTGCTGCTGCTAATGGCGCTGCCATGGATGTTGATCCCAGGGCTACTGCAGATGCTAATGCTGGCCTTGGGGATGACTATGGAGACCTCGGGGACTTCGACATGGAGGGCGACGACCTCTTGGGTGATGACCAGCAGGACGTATATGGGGACATGCAGTAGTTCCCAAGTTATCAACTATGAGTCTTAAGTCTAGGTTATCTTTTTGGTTAATGTAATCTTTTCTTTTTAGCAGAACAATGAGTCGTTTATGTAATAAAGATGCTATACATCCTAGTCAGTGGGTTTAGGATGGTCCTTTACATTAATGAAATTTTCCTGTTGAGTTATATTGGTCTTGTCTTGTTCTATGTTCTTGCTTTACACTTCATTGATAATGAACTGAATCAACATAATCTCTCATATAGAACAAGCGTAGTACGATTCAATGGAGCCTGAGACATTCTTGGTTGATAGCACGGTAACACACTTAATACTACAGGAGACTAAGTACTTCACGACATTGCGTAAGCGGGATGAGAGCATCATCACCATTGCTGGGAGTAATGGTCGCATAGTTGGCTCAGGGCGAGCCACTGTCATCCTCCCTAGGGGTACAGGGATCTTCATTAAAGAAGCGTTCCTATACCCAAGTGCTGAACGTGCGCTCCTTACTTTTAAGAATATTCGATGTTCCGGTTACCACCTCACCACAACATGTGAAGTAGGAGATGAATTTCCTTTCATGATATTTTCTAAGGACGATGAGATCACAGTGGTTGAGAAGATGCCAGAGAGTTTCGATGGACTGTACTATACTAAAATAAAACCCCTAAACGAATATGTTGCGATGCAGACAATCTATAGGAACCTAGAGTCTTTTAAGATCTAGTATGAGAGATTAGGTCATCCTGGATTGACTATGATACGGAAAATAGTCACTAGCTCGCTAGGTCATGGTATAAACACTAAAAACTTCCTCAAGTAGCTTGTGTGTCCCGCTTGTGCAACGGAAAAACTGATCATTTGACCATCCTTTGAGATATTAAGAGTCGAACCCCTACGGTTCTTGGAGAGAATCCAAGGGGATATCTGTGGACCCATATACCCTGGGTCAGGGCCATTCAGATATTTCATGGTGTTGATTGACACCTCTATAAGGTGGAGCCACGTATGCTTGCTGTCTACGAGGAACCACGCTTTTGCCAGATTTATCGCGTAGATCATCCGTTTGCGTGTGGAGTTCCTCGAGAACCGCATCAAAATGATTTGGATGGGGTGAATTCACATCAAAGACATTCAATGACTATTGTATGGCCTTAGATATTAATGTAGAGCATTCTGTTCCTCATGTTCACACTCAAAACGGCCTTGCTGAGTCGTTGATAAAAATGATCGAGTTAATTGCCGGACCATTGCTACAGGGTAGCAATTTGCCCACTACATGTGGGGGCCATACAGTATTGCACGCTGCAAAGCTAATCCAGTATAGACCGTCTGCATATCATTTTGCTTTACCCCATCAACTGGCGTGTGGTCAAGAAACGGTGGTTTCCCATCTGCGTAAGTTCAGCCGTGCTGTGCATGTGTCGATCTCACCGCCCCAACGTACGGCTATGGGACCGCACCGTAAGGTGGGGGTCTATGTGGGTTAGGAGTCTCCGTCCATAATCTACTACTTAGAGCCTAAAACTGGGGATCTGTTTATGGCTCGGTATGCTGATTGCATCTTCGATGAAGAGCATTTTCGGTATTAGAGGGAGGAAAGTACCTTGACTCTAAGGAATGCCGTTGTCGGCGAAACGAGACTGGGGGTATCCACAGTCGCCGGGGACGCGTGGGTCTACGGCCACGTCAGTTCCCCGGGGCCACGTCCTGCACGACTGGCGGCCGACCGAGAGGCCGTGTCTCCCGCCGGTCGCCCGTGCCCGGACGCGCCACCTCCGGCCCCGGGCCCCGGGCGCGTGTCACCCGGGAGCGGCCCCCCGCGCCAAGGAGCGCCGCCTCCGGCCCCGGGCACGTGTCGCCCGTGCCCGGACGCGCCGCCTCGGGCCCACCGCGTGTCGCCCAGGAGCGCCCCCCCGGGCCCGGACGCGCCGCCTCCGGCCCCGGGCGCGTGTCGCCCGTGCCCTGACGCGCCGCCTCCGGGCGTGTGTTGCCCGGGTCAGACAACCGGACCGGCCGCCCGCAGCACGCGGCCAAGGGCTCCTCCAGGCGCGGCGCAGCAGGCGGCTGCGGGCATGCGCGTGCTCCAGCCGCCCATAGCAGCAGCGGCTCCGGCGTAGGACTCGGCAGGCAGACATGTGCACAGGAGAACTCACCGGAAAAGCTCTCTCTCCGTATTCTGGCACTGTGGACTCCCCTCGCCTATAAAGGAGGATCCATGCCACATTTAGAAGAGGACCCGGGCTCGGACTCTGACTTAACCCCGGGCTCTCCGACTCTAGCTCACTCTCAGACCTACTGTTCTTCTTCCTCAGCGCTGGCAAGCGGCCTGAGCTCACCTTGTAAACACCAAGCCACATTCATCCACTACATAGCATACACACAGGAGTAGGGTATTACGCTCCGGCGGCCCGAACCTGTATAAATCCTCGCGTCTCCCTCGTGTGTGCTGTTCATCGTCTTCCCCGCGGGAACTTCTCGCTTCGGACGGTCCGGACCCGGTTTGGACAGTCCGGACCCTTCAGCCTCCATCCTCTGCTTCACCGCGGTTTGGACGGTCCGGGCCCGCTGTGGACGGTCCGAACCCCGCAGTCTTTTCTACGTCTTCTTCGCCTATCTTCCTGCTACACCTGAAGTCGGCTCTGCCTGAGAACTACTCCCCTGGCCGAATCTCAAAAGGGGGGTCTCCCGACTTCCCGCCGTCGAGGTTTAATCCTTCGACAGCTGGCGCGCCAGGTAGGGGGAGTTTCCTTTTCAGGTGACACGCCGACGTCCCCAAGACCAGCGCACTCCATGGCAGGAGGCCACCGTCCGCGGGACTCTGACCAGGAGTCCGACGACTTTACCCCGCCAGGTGGCGTAAGCCCGGTGGTAAGCCCACTGCGCTCCCCGTCTTCCAGGAGATGCGCCGCGCAAACCAGGCGGGCTGAGCTCGCTCCTCGGCGGCCTGGCAGTGCGGCGTCGGCCCTTTCTCTCTCGGAAGGAACCGGCAAGTGCCCCGCCGGATCTGCCACGGCCTCATCCTTGAGGAGCGAGCGGAGGCGCCGCTCCACGGCACGCCGTAACCTCGACTTCCAGCCAGCATCGCCACAGGGAACTCTCCTGGCGGCGGAAGCCCTCCTGCGCCACCCCCCGGCATTTAACGGGAGCGGGGGCCGGGAGAGGCGCTGGCTCAACGAAGTCACCGACCTCGTAGGCGCGGCCCATCGCCAGGTCGTTGCCCACAGCAGCGCAGGGGCCAGGAGTGCCGACCGCGCGACGTCTAGCGCGGGCCGGCCCCCCGCCCCGAGTCAAAGCAGAGCCCGGAGCACGGCGCAACACGTCACGACTCTGGCAGACAGCAGCCACGGCGACCTCCGTGACCGGCTGAACCAGGGGCGGTCCGATGAGGACGCCCGGGTCACCATGGAGCGACAGCGCGAGCGGCGGGCGGACGCCGCCACGCGTTCTGAGGTCCAGGCCTCCAGCTCCAACCTACTGACGGGAAACCGTCATCTGTTACCCGAGCCCGCCCTGTACGGCTCGGGTTGCCTAGCGCTCTCCCCAGGCCTCCGGCAGGTTCGCTGGCCGGACAGGTTCCGGCCCAGCTTGCCGGAGAAGTATGACGGCTCCGTGGATCCCACGGAGTTCCTGCAAATATACACTACTGCCATCCGGGCGGCCGGTGGCGATGATCGAGTGATGGCGAACTACTTCCCCGTCGCTCTCAAGGCCCAGGCGCGCTCTTGGGTGATGAACCTCCCCGAGGGATCAGTCTACTCGTGGGAGGACCTCTGCCACCAGTTCGTGGCCAACTTCCAGGGCACCTTTCCGCGCCCTGGGACCGAGGCGGACCTCCATGCCCTACGCCAGGGCAGGGACGAGACGCTGAGGCATTTCCTACAGCGCTTCAGCCAGGTTCGCAATACCATCTCCCACATCGCTCCTCACGCGGTCATCCATGCCTTTCGCTCGGGTGTGCGCGACAGGCGCATGCTCGAAAAGATGGGCACGCGCGACGTCCAGACTACGGCTGAGCTCTTCAAGCTCGCCGATCTCTGCGCCCGCAAGGAGGAGGCCCGGGCGTGGAACGAGCCACGCCCCGGGGCCCCAGACGAGGACCCCGAAGAATACGGCGAGTCCTCGCGCTCCGCGGCGCGTCGGGACAGGAGGAAGCGACAGAAGGAGAAGGCGGCCGCCGACGGCCTCGCCTTGGCTGTTGCGGGCGCCCCACGGTCCGACGATGTCCGCGGGGACAACATCACCGGCGAGCGGCCAAGGGCCGCACGCGCGCCGCCTTCGACGGCAGTGGCCCAGAAGTGGTGCGCCGTCCACGAGACGGATTCGCACGATCTCACGGAGTGCCACGCCGTCCAGAGCTTGGCCAAGCAGGTCAAGTACTTCCGGCAGGAGCCTTAGCAAGCCAAGCCCGGTTCGGACGGTCCGGCCCCGGCTCGGACGGTCCGAACGCGCGGTTTTGGATGGTCCGATCCCTGGCCGGACGGTCTGGCCGAGGGCAACGGGCAGGACGACCAACGTCCTAGCTCAGGGAAGCCCGAACCTAGGCCGCCTTGCCAAAACGAGTGCGAGCCGCGGACGTGGCACCCGGGACAGCCAAGCCGGAGAGATCATCCCGATTCGTCCCACCTTCCCGGGAAGCGTCGACTGTAACGGTTCTGGTCCTTTGGCTGGCTTTTGGTTCAACAAAAATCTCTCCTCTCCTCCTTTATTAGAGGAAGTCTTCCTCTTTCTTTTGTCATAGGGTACGACTGCCCGGACTCCATCGGACGCGATGGCGAGTCCGGGCGGTCCGTCCCGACTCAGTCCGGGGCCTCCGGGCCCCGGACGCACATAGGGTACAACTGCCCGGACTCCATCGGACGCGATGGCGAGTCCGGGCGGTCCGTCCCGACTCAGTCCGGGGCCTCCGGCTCCCGGTGTAATAATCCGGACCACGCCGCCCAGTCGAGCGCGAGTCCGGGCAGACCGTTCCCGGTCGAGGATCTCCTCCCGGTGTCAAGAGCTCGCACCCTCGCAAGGGAAGCTGAGCCCGAAAACGGCCCCTAACAGGCCAGAACCAGAGAGCATCCTCGCTGCAGCGAGGCTCGTGCCCGCTCCCCGCGCCGTGGCCTCAGGTCATGACACGCGGGTCGATGGTTGGGCACGCACCAATAATACTCCGCAGGCAGCAAGTGTGGCGCCCGTCGTAGAGCGCCCCTCGCCCGGCAAACATATGGCCTGGACTCACCTCCCGGGCCTGACTCTGAGGAAGCCCGACCCGGGGTAGCATCGCCTCGGCAAGGGCGGGTCCGGGGAAGCCGTCCCAATATGGTCCATGTTCTTACCCGGGCCTCCGTACCTGGACACGTAACGACCATGCATATCAAGTCGCATTTCAGTCCGGGGCCCTGGGTCCCGGGCACATATTTGAGCCGAGGCACGGATTCCCGAATCCGTGCCCCGGGCCCGACACCGAGGAGCCGAACCAGGGCGGCATCGCCAAGGCGAGCGCAAGCCTAGGAACGCGACACCCGGAATAGGGCGCGATAGCCCGGACAGCACCGCCCCGGCGAGAATGCATCCAGAGGATCGTCTCACATCCCATATTCAAGCCCGGGCCCCCGGAACCCGGCTTATATCAAAACCGTATTTCAGTCCGGGGCCCCCGGGTCCCGGACACATATCCGCATGACAACCGGGGCCTCCGGGTCCCAAGCACATGCCGGACTCAGGCCCGCGAGGGAAGCGTGCCCGAGCTCCATTCCCGGAACAACACAATGAACCAAGGTACGAAAAATATAAACTTAATCATATACGTATACAAATGTCTCTCTTTGTACAAGACAGGCAACAACCGGAGCGCAAGCGCGAGCGAGGCCCGGAGACGCCGTCGCACGGGGAGAGGTCGCTGACCTCCTTCGGACCGGACCCCGCGCGACGACAGAAGAAGGGCGCTCGGGGGCATGGAGGGCCCCCGGGCCCCGAAGGCGCCCGCGCATGGCGTCAGAAGGAAACCGGCGTCTTCCTCAACCTCTTCGTCAGGCATCAGCTCCACGAGATGGTCGCCACGGTCGAAGAATCCTGCCTCCAAGGCAGCGGACTCGGCCACGGCCTCCCGCGCTTCCTCGCGAACCACCGCGACCACCTCGCGAAATACCGTGACTTCCTCGCCCACAGCGAACTCACACCCCCGGGACGCGAGCCCGGCCTCTTCGGCCCGAACGCGTTCTCCCCGGGAGAGTGTTTCCTACTCCCACGCCTCCATCTCGGGCCGGGCGCAGGAAAGCTCGTCGGCGGCGCCCGCCAATCGGATGACGCACCCCTCTGCTGCCGCGGCCTCCGGCCGGCGGTCGCCACGAAGAACTCATTGTCCCCGGCCTTCCTCAACACTTTGTTCCATGTTTTCAGCTCGGGTCCCGGGTACGTATCGCATCTGAATCAACAAATCGTCAGGCTACGTCAGTACATGACGAACCAGGTGGACCCAGCGTCCCCTCGTTTCTTCAAGACATGGCCCTGTTCCTGCCCGGAGTTGTTCCCGGTCGAGCAACAGGGCCAGGGGCCACTGTCGGCGAAACGGGACTGGGGGTATCCACAGTCGCTGGGGACGCGTGGGTCTACGGCCACGTCAGTTCCCCGGGGCCACGTCCTGCACGACTGGCGGCCGACCGAGAGGCCGTGTCTCCCGCCGGTCGCCCGTGCCCGGACGCGCCACCTCCGGCCCCGGGCCCCGGGCGCGTGTCACCCGGGAGCGGCCCCCCGCGCCAAGGAGCGCCGCCTCCGGCCCCGGGCACGTGTCGCCCGTGCCCGGACGCGCCGCCTCGGGCCCACCGCGTGTCGCCCAGGAGCGCCCCCCCGGGCCCGGACGCGCCGCCTCCGGCCCCGGGCCCGTGTCGCCCGTGCCCTGACGCGCCGCCTCCGGGCGTGTGTTGCCCGGGTCAGACAACCGGAACGGCCGCCCGCAGCACGCGGCCAAGGGCTCCTCCAGGCGCGGCGCAGCAGGCGGCTGCGGGCATGCGCGTGCTCCAGCCGCCCATAGCAGCAGCGGCTCCGGCGTAGGACTCGGCAGGCAGACATGTGCACAGGAGAACTCACCGGAAAAGCTCTCTCTCCGTATTCTGGCACTGTGGACTCCCCTCGCCTATAAAGGAGGATCCATGCCACATTTAGAAGAGGACCCGGGCTCGGACTCTGACTTAACCCCGGGCTCTCCGACTCTAGCTCACTCTCAGACCTACTGTTCTTCTTCCTCAGCGCTGGCAAGCGGCCTGAGCTCACCTTGTAAACACCAAGCCACATTCATCCACTACATAGCATACACACAGGAGTAGGGTATTACGCTCCGGCGGCCCGAACCTGTATAAATCCTCGCGTCTCCCTCGTGTGTGCTGTTCATCGTCTTCCCCGCGGGAACTTCTCGGTTCGGACGGTCCGGACCCGGTTTGGACAGTCCGGACCCTTCAGCCTCCATCCTCTGCTTCACCGCGGTTTGGACGGTCCGGGCCCGCTGTGGACGGTCCGAACCCCGCAGTCTTTTCTACGTCTTCTTCGCCTATCTTCCTGCTACACCTGAAGCCGGCTCTGCCTGAGAACTACTCCTCTGGCCGAATCTCAAAAGGGGGGTCTCCCGACTTCCCGCCGTCGAGGTTTAATCCTTCGACAGCCGTGAAATAGAATGGAACTCGAGCAGTATCCATACTCTTGACTCGCGTTCGCCAAATATTGAACGGGATGTTCAACATATCATACACCTTCAAAACTTAGCTAATAATTTACCAGGCGTTTTCACTGATCTAAGAGGAGTGTCGAAGTCGCATATCCCTACAGCAAATACACCGGAGAGAGTGGAGATACCCATGGAGAGAGACTCTACTCCAGCCCCTAAACCTAGAAAGAGGGGGAGAAACCCGGATGCTCTGACTCAGGCTAAGCGGAGACGTCCGTAAGAGCTGAATACAGAGCCGCTTGCATCACACTCCCATTCAGTAGTCTCTAAGGAGACCCGTCTAGGGGACGGACGCCAGAAGGGTAGAGGCCCTAATGGACTAGCGCGAGCACCTAGTCCTACTGGCGAATCGGAACCCTCTCCTGTTTTGGGAAACCAAGATGAGAAAATAAATGAGGAAATTACTACAAACAATGCAGTTTCAGGAGAATTGTATGACCAGAAGACTACACATGTCGATATAAATTTCATTTTTAAAATCGCTAACATGATAGACCATAATCATGAACCTAAATCTATGGTAGAGTGCCGTAAGCGCTCGGATTGGGTCAAATGGAAAGAAGCGATAGAGACGGAATTATGCTCGCTTGCTAAGAGGCGCGTCTTTAGGCCGGTAAGCTTGACGCCCCCCACTGTGCGTCCTGTTGGGTACAAGTGGGTTTTTGTCTGGAAGTGGAACGAAAACAATAAAGTGGTAAGATACAAAGTGAGACTTGTAGAACAAGGGTTCACGCAGAGATCCGGCATTGATTACGATGAAACCTATGCTCCTGTAATGAGTGGCATAACGTTCCGATACTTGATGTCTATGGCAGCTAGCATGGAATTGAAAATGCAGTTGATGGATGTAGTGACCGCATATCTGTATGGATCATTGGATTCGGAGATTTACATGCATGTCCCTGACGGGTTGAAGGTCCCGGACAAAGCAAATCGCAATACGTACAGTGTGAAATTGGAGAGATCACTATATGGATTAAAACAGTCTGGTCGTATGTGGTATAACCAGCTGAGTGACTTCCTTTTGGGAAAAGGATACGTCAATAGTGAGGACTGTCCCTGCGTGTTTATCAGAAAGTCCCAGAGGGGTTTCTGTATCATCTCAATCTATGTCGATGATTTGAACATCATTGGCCACGCAGAGGACATTGAGGAGGTGGCTGCCTATCTCAAGACGGAGTTCGAGACGAAAGACTTGGCTCAAACCAAGTTTTGCTTGGGCTTACAGGTCGAGCATCTCCCTAACAGGATCTTAGTGCACTAGTCGACCTATACTAGAAAGGTTCTTGAGAGATTTAACATGTCAAAGGCTCATCCTTTGAAGACACTCATGGTTGTGAGATCCCTTGATCGGGACAAAGACCCATTCCGTCTTAGGAGTGAGACTGAGGAAGTGTTGAGATCGAAAATCCCATATTTAAGCACCATAGGAGAACTGATGTACCTTGCGAACTCCACCAGGCCTGATATTGCGTTCGCGGTAAATCTACTAGCAAGATACAGTACGTCTCCTACTAGAAACATTGGATTGGCGTTAAGACAGTACTTAAATACCTCCAAGGAACGCAAGATCTCGGCCTCTTCTTTTCAAAGCAACGAGACTTAACCATGGTAGGCTATGCAGATGCAGGATATCTGTCTGATTCCCATAATGCCCATTCTCAAACTGGTTTTGTGTTTCTTTGTGGTGGTACAGCCATTTTGTGGCAGTTTAGTAAACAGACTTTGGTAGCGACGTCTACAAACCACTCAGAGATCATTGCACTATATGAAGCCGCACAAGAGTGTGCATAGCTTAGGAGGATGACTTACCATATTGAGCGATCATGTGGTTTGAGTATCCCCGATACCCTGACCATTATCTATGAGGATAATGCAGCATGTGTTGCACAGATGCAGCTAGGCTATATCAAGAACAATATGACGAAGCATATTGCTCCAAAATTCTTCTATCCTCATGAGCTTCAGAAGCAAGGGAAAGTTAAGATCCTGCAGTCCAAGTTGTGTGACAACTTGACAGATTTATTCACTAAGTCTCTCCCAGCTTGTACTTTCTAAAAGTTTGTACGTGAAATTGGGATGAGAAGACTTAGAGACTTACAGGGTTCAGGGGGAGTGGAACCCCTGAACACAGCCTAGTCAGTGGATCGGTGAGTTCACAAAGTTGTACTCTTTTTTCCTTAGTTGAGTGGAGCTTATGATCCTCACAATGGTTTTTAACGAGGCAACGGAGTGTGATGCATGGCGGCAACTATGTACTCTTTTTCCTAGCCTTTTTTCCCATTGGATTTTGTAGGAGTTTTGACGAGGTATGAGTTGGTCGCGGATAGGTCCAAGGCGAAGTGTTACGAATCCTTATCTCTTTAGGAGATAAAATTCTTTCCTATGGACCAATCCGAATTAGTTAGAGATAAATTTATGATTCTTATCTCTAGCCTTCTCTACCTATAAATAGAGGGGCAGGGGTGTCTTTATTGTACATATTGAACATTGATTAATAAAGAGAAAGCAATACCCCTATATCTGTGTCTCTTGTGTTTATTGTCTTCTTTTGTGTTGTGATTATGCGGGAAGGGATACGGTCTTCTACATCTTCTCGACGCCTTATCGATTGTGGGAAGGAAGGGAGTGGATCTGGGCGATCTGTTGACGTAACCGTTCTACAACAATTTTAATAGCTGACGCCCTTTACTTATGACTAGGGATGGCGA
Organism: Oryza meyeriana var. granulata; assembly: GCA_003991445.1. Classification (NCBI taxonomy): domain Eukaryota; kingdom Viridiplantae; phylum Streptophyta; class Magnoliopsida; order Poales; family Poaceae; genus Oryza; species Oryza meyeriana. The sequence continues at coordinate 107,520 of RYFJ01001819.1, forward strand.
CAGGTCTACACCCGCCGGGTTTGAGCATCTCGTACCCACCCCCATGAAAGAATAAATAGAAAGTCCTCATCCCCATCGCTGCACACGGGGGCAGGTCCCCCCCGTCCCCGTAACGGGTACGGGGCACCCACCAGGTCCACATCCGACAGTGGCGCCACTGGCCAGTCTCACAGCAGCGTGTAGGTGACGATGGCGATGGCCCTAGCGACGGTCGCATATAGGCGGTGACACGGCAGTGGGCGACGACGTTGGCGAGGGAGACGACCGGCAAGGACTGGTGGCACACCTGGCGAGGGCGACGGCGCTGGCCGGCGGCACACCACGACGCGGGCTGGCTGGCGGCGCACCGAGTGGCAGCGCTAGATGGCAGCTGGCGATGGCGGCGCCGCCGGCGACAGCATGGGCTGGCGGCGTGGCCCGGCTGGCACCCTAGTGGCCTTGCCCCCCTCCCTGGCCGTCGGTGGAGACTAGAGAGAGAGTGAAGAGAGAGAGAGAATAGGGGATTAGGGGAGACCAGCTGACCGGGTGAGACTATGGAGCTAGGGTTTCATCTGATTATATATGGACCTCCAAATTAGGTCTCCTAAATAGGCTATTATTTACTTATATGGGCTGTGGGCTAGGAAAGTTATTTACATGTTCCAAACTTCTTGAGGGCCCATGGGGATACGGGGCCGGGGGGCTAGGGAACGGCCCCGGCCCCGGCCCCGTCCCCAGCCCACCCGATGGGGGCCCTTTTAGCCTATTTCATCCTCATGGGTGATGATTTTGTCCCATTTATATATCCTAATAGAGTAATTACCCATCGGGGATTGGGGTTCGGGCCCCATTGCCATCTCTACTTATGACATGGGTTTGACCATTGATCTTATTAAAAAAACATATATAAATATCATTTGTTTTGATAAGACCTGTTTTATCATTAGTGGCATGTTAAGCATGACTTATCTTTTTATATATGTGTACTAAATTTTTAAATAAGATAAATGATTAAACTTATAATCATAATCAAAAGTGAGCGATATCATTTATTAAAAACTGAAGTAAGTGCTTTACATTTGCACCGGTACTTTCCATTGGCAAATGTAACTATTTTTTTTTTAATTGCGTTGGTTTTTCCTTTGACCGTGTTCGGGCAATATAGTGTTCTTGATCAGACACTTTACTAACCTTGTCAAGCCGAAATCCAGTGCTCCTGCATGCATTATCTCCACTGATAATGCAACAGCAACAGAGTGACAGATCGTCACTCTAATCATGTACAAGCATCATATTCAGCAAACAAAATTTGTGACAGGACCAGACAACCCAGATATACATGTGTTCCTGTCTTCCTCTCCACTCTCCAGCAGCACTGGACAATCCAGCATGCACAAGAACAATTCCCAGCTTTAGCTGCCCGATGCAAATGGAAAGCTGAGCCCTCCTCAGTGCAGCAGCGCCACTGCCCGGCTGGTTGTTTGGTTCGGTAAAAGGAGAGAAAAAAGAAGCAGCTGCAGGCAAGCAAGGGCATGGCATGGCAGTGCAGCATGCAAGGCATAGGCTTTGGAGCTCAAGGCCTTTCTCTTGTGGAAAGCCGTGTCCCCTGTTTCCCGGGCCAAATTCACCTGCTCCCAATTAATCATCTGCCGCTGGCCTCCAATTCTGCACTAACCACCTCACCTAAAAGCAAGAACACGCCAAAAGGTTGCGTCATTTGAGACTTGAACGCCTCAATTTCTGAAGATTAGTGTGTGATCAGTATGTCACTGGTCAATTTCTGAAGATAAGCGTATACTGTACTGTTCTTGTGTTTGTTCAGAATGTGACAGGAAGAATAAGCAGATGAAATGATGAATCCTTCTTCTACTGTGTTTCTTCCTTTCTCTCCTCCTCTGCTTTCTGAATGTTGCAAAGATTGTACTGCTAGTGCTAGGAGTAGCATGCAGTTTGTCTTTTCGAGTCATGCGTTGCAAAGTTGACAATGAGGCAAATGATTGTGCATTAGTTCCTACTACACCTTGCTAGGGCAGAAAAGGTCTTTTCACCTTTGACTGCTGCGCTAATCACCATTACTCCTCCACTAATCTCCAATGAGCCAATGCGAGCACTGAGCACCACTCTGCCAAGGTGTTAAACCTCCAAGTGTATACACTCTCTCAGTCTCTGCTGCTCTCTAATAGAAGTACATTGGTAGTACTTCTGTCTGATAGACTGATGCTACTCTGCATTAGAAGATTCAGACAAGTGCAGCTTCCCTCTGAATCTCTGATACACGCAGTAGCAGTGTAGCACAGTGAGTGATACAGTGCACTCTGCTTGTGCTCTTCTTCTTCTACTACCTCCCATGCAGGAGATGGCCAGCCAGAGGCTCCTGCTCCTCCTCGCTCTCCTCCTCCTTACGCTGCTCGCCGCTACAGCGGCAGTCGTCGGAGGAGATGGTGGCGGCGTCGTCGAAGCCGGCGGCCGGGGTGGAGGGAGCGACGAAGAAATGAAGCCGCCGGATGACGGGGCGGCGGCGACACTCGACGTGAGGGCGAGGAGGTGGCCGCGGTTCCCGGCGACGGACGGGCAGCTGGTCCGCAGCAGCGCACGGCGAGTGCCCAACTCGTCGGATCCTCTCCACAACCGCTGATGTAATTACGGCGTTCTTCGCCGATTGCCGCTCTGTTCTTGGAGTTTCTTTGCGTTAGCTTCTGCATGTTCTGTCAGATGTGATGGCTCATGGCTGCAGATCATGGCACCGTGTTGTTCAGAGAATGGGAATGCGTATAGAAGTAAATGATTTTTGATCTAGCTTCGATTGTCACCTGGAGTGTTTGTAATCAGAAACTAAGCCGGATTTTGCGTGTTTGTGAATTTGTGAATTCATTTTTCTTTGATGAACTGAACTGAAGTTACCGAACTGCCTGAAGTGCAGTTCTTGGTGGAGCCCACTTGTAACTTGTAAGTCTCCCATCCCCCCCACTGCGTCAAAACGTCAAACAAGTTGCGCGCGCCGCCGCAATGTCTGTCACCGCCGGGGTCGCCCTCGCCGTCGCCGACGCCGTGTGGGCGGAGATCAGATCCGCCGGCCTGGCCTCCGACGAGCACCTATCCATGTGAGTAAAACCAAACCGCCGCCCGTCTCGCTCGGTTCCGCCTCGCTCCCTCACCTCGTCCTTGACCGGTTGCTCCGAACAGCCTCGAGGCCCTGTTCGGCAAGAACATGGTGCGCGCCAGCAAGATCCTCGACGAGGGCGGCGTCCGCCGAGTCACCGGCGCGCCCAGCGGCCGCTCGCTCTTCCTGGTCGGCTCCCGTCTCTCTATCCCCCTTGTCTTCTTTGTGTCAAGACTTACCAAGGTTTGTGTTTCGGCGCTTCAGGTGATGGGGGAGTCGAAGAGGAAGGAGGAGTACATCTGCTTCCCGGAGCACCTCTGCACCTGCTACTCCTTCTTCTACGACATCGTCAGCCGCGGCGAGCAGCTCTGTGTAAGTGGCCGTTCTGACCTGCTGTCAGCCTGATACTGTATCTGAACTACTTCCTTCAATCAGGCACATTGAGAATTTCATGGACAGGAAATGGATATCCTGAAAACCAAAAGAAGCATGGCACTACTGCAATTGCAAATTATCAGTTCCTCCCTACTGAAATGTTAGTTGATTTTTGTTGCTTTTGTTTCTTCAGTGTAAGCACCAGTTAGCAGCGCGGCTTGCGGAGGCAGTCAGTAAGCACCAGAATATTGAGGTAACTGATGAGGAATTGGCACACATGCTTTCTAAACTATGAAAGATTTAGAGGTTTCAGTACTTTAGCGATACACATGAAGTTTGGGATGGACTGTTTTTTAGAAAGGGTTCTAACACTAGCACCATTGTGCAAAATGACTGAATTCAGTGCAAAGAACTGAACGATTCTTGCTGTTATATCAGCTAGATGAGTTATTCTCGAATATTAGGTGTTCTCATGTAGGATTTCAGAACCGTTGCCTTCAATGTTATGTCACGTGGATGCTGCCATGGTAATATGATATATGATATAATATGAGGCATCATGGTATTATCATTTTGTTGTTGTTGTATTGAATGTTAACTTGAATGAGGAAATGTATGATATCCTTCATTCTTATGAGTTGTGAAGGGATTAATAAATTTGTTCCTCTGTTACTAAGTCTTTTGTCCTCGTTTTTAGTTACCATCTTATTTTAGACAGATTGTTTCTTCTCTGCAGTGATGCTTCACATACATGATATGGATGCTAAATCAGGAGATTCTAATTGTCTAAGTCATAGACCACAGGTTTCACAGTACCTGAGTATTTTTTTTACCATGTAGCAATGCACTTTAAGCAAGTATGTTGTAGTTAGTTTTACATTTGAATATTTCATGCAAACTACATTTACGACTAGCTTAAGATAAATACTGATGATAACTACAAAATATACATAACATTTTTGTCGAAGGGTATATGCCCGACTATAATAATCGTGGGTGTGTAGGGTCGCCTGGTATGAAAATACGAATGAAGAGCACAGCACACACAAAGACACGAGGTTTATATAGGTCCGGGCCCCCTAGATGATGGGTGATAGCCGTACTCCTGTTTATATGTATTGCTGGGATGTCCTCGAGTACAAGTATGTATGGTGGAGGCCGATGAACTAATCCGGCGAGAGAGGATCTTGACGGAATATGAGGAGGGCTCTTTGTGTATTGGCTTTGGCGACGGTGGCTTGTCTTCAAAGTTGATCTCCCCTGAACCTGGTGGGTAGCCCTGCTTATAAAGGGCCAGCCTTGTCGTACCAACATCGGACTTGGGTGAGTAGATAAGGAATACGATCTAGTAGTTCAGGGCGTACACGGGTCAGAGATGAGCTTGCCATGGTGTGCGGCCTCTAAGATCTAACCCCAGCACTGCATCCCAGCCAAACCTCAGATTCGGCAGAGTGGCGCCGGAACTGGAGGGGAGGCTGAAGCAACAGAGAAATTGGATTGTGTTCTTCTCAGTCAGTCGAACCGGTAAGGAATCATCTCCTGTGCCCATTAATCTTGTCTGTGATGCTGAAGACTGGTTGCTCTTATCTGCTCACGCATGTCCAGTTCAGCCCGAGGCCAGGCCAGCGTCACCTTTTGTGCCCCGGTACAGATCGATTCAGGTCTGTTCAAGACACATGCAGCGAGGAGTTCTACTCCCTGTCTACTAACCTCAACAAGCTATTGCAGAGATCAATGGTTTTTAACTGTTCTGATTTCCTCCAACAGTGCTCGCATATGGGGAAAGTGTTTTTGTCCCTCGAGATAATATCCCCTTATTATTTGCATGTCACTTAAATAGTCATAAAAGTTTCTTTTAAAAATTGACAATATAGATCATTTAGTGATATCACTTCTCAAATATGCAAGTTTAAATTCGATATTTACAAGTTGAAACCAAAATAACAATTCTGACTAGTGCTTCTTAGAGTTTAGTTTGTTGTTTTTGTTTCTCAATTAGTAGATCAAGTTAGGAATTGAATTTTTTGCGATGATAGATGACTATTGCATCAATCTTACCAAATTTTTGTTTCTGATATTTGTGGGATGCCCCCTTAAGGGATGAAAAACCAACTCCATCATCTAGTACCATTTTTGTTCTTTCATGACGAAACATTGAGGCCTGATAGATATTTCTCGTGGGACCTCACTTATGCTTGTTCACTTGTTCCTCTGTGGCTCAGTTGTTCTTATGCTTTCACTAGAGGATTCTAATGCTATGCCAGTATGCACTTGCCTCTCAGCAGTAAAAGAATGGATTCTTGATCTTTCCATGCACACTTTCACTAATGATCCAATCAAGAATGGATCATTTTAATTAGAATCCATGTCCTTTTAAAGAAGGAAAAAAGAAATATAGATAGAAAGAAAGGAGCTCTGTTAGAGTGCCACTAGAATCAATGTCTTCACAAATCACAAATAACAGTGGTACTATATGATTGTTCACGAAATTGGTACACACTGATACACAATAATAGAGCTACCCGCCATTCTGTGGTCAATTCAACTGGTGTTCTGCAATCTACAAGAGCAGGTGTCTTGCATGTATTTTTTTTCGTGAAACAACTTTTATCAATGAGAAGAAACTTCATATTCTGAATCGTTCACTGGTAGCCTATGGAGCATCGTAATTATGAATTCCTGCATGATAGATTGATATCCGAGTTGGCATTTGTTTATCATCTCAATTATATATTAATATCGCAATTATGGTTCTCAATTATTATGTTTAAGATTAACTACAGTTCAAACTTGTTACTCTTTAATATGCATGAGTTGTTCACTTCTGAAACTTCCCCACCAAGAGAAAAAAAATGACAAAAAATATTAGATTTGCCCCAAAATGCTTATATATAATGAACTATCTGTACACTACAAATTTATAAACGCAGGCTCAAGTCAATATTTTCCTCTGGTTGCTTCTTCTGGTCCTGAGAACTTGCTTTGAAGCTCCCAGGCCAAACTGACCCTCTACCTTCTTCAACTGCAACAGGCAGCCAGCTACTCATTTGGCCTTCATGGAATTTCGCTATGACAACATCGGCAGAATCACCATGGCCCTTCAGAATTGTGGAGTGAGGATTAACCCTCATGTGCTGAAGAAAGGAGGCAGCTGGAGAGAGCCCAGCCATGAGCTGCTGAAAGCTGTGTGACTTCCTCGCTGCGCACCTCTCCCTCTTGTGGGCATTCTGGTGTCCACCAAGGGCCTGTGAGCTGAAGAACTTCCTCATGCAGTAGTTGCAGGAGAAAGTTCTTGGAGGTGTGGCCACAGGTTTGGCCTCTGGAAGCTTACCTGCTTCGCTTCTGAGTGCATCAAGACCAAGCTTTAGCCATGGTTTCGAGGTGTTATCATCGGCAAGATCAACCTCAGCAGCTTGGTTTGCTGCCTTCTGTTGCACCACTTTAGGTGCTCTCTCCATTCCTCTCTTCCGTTAGGAATAGCAGAAGAGTGGATTCTCAAGGTTTGTGATATTGTGGTAGCTTCGGCTTTGCTATAAAAAGAAGCAGGGGGTCTGCAAGTGGCAATAATTCAAGGGAAAAGGGCAAGGTATCAGCAGTTCGAAGTGGACCAGGATATTCTAGTTTGCACACCTATCTATTTCTATTTCTTGCTTATCTATCAATTTTCCTATAGTGGTGGCCAGCATTGCTGGCTCATTGATGTTTCATAAGGCTTGCCTTTCATGTACACTGTCCGGCTACAACAAACTTCAGTTTCTTGTCCAGTTCATTCCTGAATCCTAATCTGGTCTGAGCCTGCTTTAGATAAAAGTTTTGTACATTTCTCTATCTGGTACTGTTCAGTATCCTATTACAGTTCCATGGATGGTCATTTTCCTGTTCTTTTGCACCAATCATCAGGGAAGCTACTGTTTGTGTGTATGTAATGTCCTTGTCAATAGAAGTACAAGAATATATGTATAGAATGACATCCTTTAACTAACCCAAAAAAAAAGTCACATAAAGAAACCTTGACTTCAAATCTATTATTCGTTGGAAGTGAAGTTCTCTTCCTCTTTTGCTTTTAATTGGCAAAACAGCATGCTTACTGAAGAGTTCTATGGCCTATGGGCGCGTTTTTTAATCATATCTGATTTCTGAACTTATCTCAAGCATTCTCTCTTTTTGTCTCTTCAGGCTCAGGCACAGACGCCGCACGTTTTCTAATACTAAAGCTAAGCCTACTCAAGCTACACATTGCCTACATCAGTGGCTTTCAGATGACTTCAGGTGAGTGCAGCTGCCACTTCCTCCTGTTAACCATAATGCCATTAGCATTGGACAAATTGCTGAGCCTAAAAACAGAAGGTTACTGCTCAGAAAACCAATTAAAGTGGATGATGCACTCACAGCCACAATGATTGTGCTTATTTTTATGCAGTGATTTGGAGCCCCTTTTGATTGTTTGCACATGCGGCTCGCTTCAGAGTGAGACAACTGGAACTAAGTGTTCCCCTCGAGAGCCCTACAAAGAAGTAGACCGCTACCTTTCCTCCCGGGCCAGCGAGAGAAGAACAAAAAATGGAAATTCTGATGCTGATTGTGCCTAGTGGATTGATGACTCGTACTCTGGCAGCCTGATCCGGAAGGAGCAAGCATTGAAGCGACAACCCGTCAACTTTTTCGTTTCATCATACTCTGAAGTCTGAACTCTGAACGTTCGTCTAACTCTAACCGCAGGTAGGCAGGCAGGCAGATGACGGCTATCAAGTCGGCGTTGTTATACGTAGCTTTCGTCTTTGTTCGCTCATGCCCGTCTCGTTTTTGCCTGTACTGCAGCTCAGCAGTGGCCTTGGTCTCATCTTTGTGCAAGTTGGTATCTATCTATCAGACCAAGAATTTAGCTCAGCAGTGCTCCCACAGAATACGTCTTGGTGAGTGGTGTATTCTTCTTCCAAGGAACTAATTCTTATCATGTTGTAGGAATGGGGGAAAATGGGCAGGCTGCAGGCCCCATCAGGATTTGCATATCGCCATCACGGCATATATCGTTGTGCTGCAAAATCCCTACTGTGGACTCTTTATGGACTCTCTGAGCTCATAATTAAACCATCATATTCCCTTCACTATCGTAGCAGTAGCCATTAGTTATACAGAAACCAAGATGATGCATAGGTGATGACTTCACCTCAAACGAAAAAGATGATAACCGATAAACAATGATGCAGGACTGATGACTGTATGTGTCTCGTTGAAAACTGAAACCAAAGAGCGAACTGAGCTACTGGTTAATTTTCCGGTGGTGAAATCTGCCCATTCAGTTATTCAGTTTTAAGTTCTAGACTTAGCGCGAATGATCGTATTTATGATTAAGTAGATGTAGCTTAGCTGGTTAGCTTTCCTTCTGGTAACCTACCCATCTGGATTCTAAGTCATAGACTTGTGAGATATATCGGCTTAGTCTCTTTGAAGGTGCTCATACGGATGTATGTGTATGCTTTTATAGGGTGAGCGTCTGTGTCTGTTTATTAACGTATGTGTTTAAACCAAAGAGGAGGTCCTGATCATCCAGAGCATCTCCAGCAAGACCTCTAAACTAAGACCCTAAACAGGTTTTTAAGAAAAAAGGAAAAAACGAGGTCCAATAAGATCCTTACTAGGTTCTCAAAATAGGAAGGCCCTTAAATCCCTTCCCACAGCCCTCATTCCTACGGGCTCTATAGTTAGCCCTCATTTCTCTTTTTTTTTGGCGCAGGTGAAATTTTAGCGCAGGCTTCTATCGTGCACAACGCATCCCATCTCCCGCGCCGCCATCGCCCTTCTGCCTGCCGCCGTTCCACCTGCTCCCCAGCGTCGTCCTCCCGACAGCCCTCCTCCCCGGCCTCCTTCTCCCGGTGCCAGTCCTCCCCAGCGCTCTCACCTCACCGCTCGCCTCTTCCCGACGCAGCTCGCCTCCTTCCTACCTTAGCGACAGCTCCTCCCTGGCGTCCCCTTCATCCCAGAGCCCCTCCTCCCCGACACCTCTTCTCCCCGGGCTCCTTCGCACAGTGCTTCACCGGTGACCTTTGAGGGAGTAGGAGTACCAGCAATGTAATAAACCCATGTTAAAGGAGTTCCTAAAAATACATAAAGATACGGAAAACAAGCAAGCACATGAGCAACTTTGAGATGATCTTGTGGGGCACTTGTGGGCGCTTCATGGTGCTTAGTAATTTGTTTCATTGTATTTTCTATGGGTTATTTCAAATCTTGAACTTTTGCTTGCATGATATGTTATTTTCATGTTTCTAAATTTTGAATAAAAATTTGAATTGTGGTGTTTCAAATTATTAATTCGTATATGGATGAATTATCCGCATTATAAATATTTATATTTCAATTATTATAGTGTCAAACTAGGCATATACATATAGTGTATGGTAAAATACAATAGAAAAGGAAATAAGGGCTAAGAAATTGGAGCCATTGCTAGAGTTTGAGGCATGTTTGAGGTTCAAAGAAAATAGGGACAACCCTCATTTAACCTTTGGGGCTCTAAAATATAGGCTATTGCTAGAGATGCTATTGCACCAAGCCTGCAACTTTATCCACTCGTATTCCTCTAGCTCCGAACTTGGTGTCACACTGTCACGGCTTCGGTTGCCTGCTATGCGCCTATATCTACAAAACCACCCGTTCCACCCTCTCCTCCCCCGCCCACCACTAGAGAGATGGCAACGGGCACAAACCCGTTGGGTTTTGACATCCCAAATCCATGCCCGTGAATATAGAATCTGCCAGTTAAAAAATCCATATCCATCACGGGTTCAATTTTATGTCCAAACCCGTGCCCGCTGGGTTTACGGGCACCCACGGGTCGCCCGTACCTGACAAAGCCATGGCCAGCCATTGTCGTTTGTCGCGTCTGAGCTAGCAACCATATCCGGATAGTAGGGGTGAAAACGGATCGGAAACGGTCGGAAACTAGCTATACCATATTCGTTTTTATATTTTTTCGAAATCGGATTCGGAATCGGAAACCTCGGATACAAAAACGGAATCGAATATTACCGGATACAGATACGGAGCGAATATGGTAACGAATATTTATTCGAATATAAAAACCCCTCAAACTGAACTTTAGAAACCAACGAAGAGAGACAACCTATTATTTTTTGTAAAACAATATATCAATATTTCCAAATTTTTAGCTAAACAATATATACAACAAATTTCAAGCATCCACATCAACAACACATTACTAATTTCTATACAAGTATACAATCATATCACTATCTTCGATTTAATCACAAATTTTAGATATAGTAATTTTAAGCGTTTATATCAACAAAAATAGTTTAATCACATGATCAAATTTTCCATCACAAAATAGTTCATCCACATGACATGGATCATCCACATAAACCATCCAAATAGTTTAAATACTCAATCAAATAGTTTATCACAAAATAATTCATCCACATAGACCACATCACATAAACTTAGTTCATCACACACATTAACATAGGTTCATCACAAACATTAACATAAGCTTAGTTCATCACAAACATTAACTTAGTTTATAACATAAACATTCAGCAACATTTCCTTCAAATATCCATTGGTGATATGTCATCCTCGTCATCAAAACACTCCACATCATCATCTTCCTCATGATTTGTAGCCTCGGTCTGTGAATAAAAGATTAATCACATATTAGTGGAAGTATGAAAGTCAACCAAATAATTCTATGAGTGAGTAATAGAAGCACAAACCATGGTCAAGAAAGTAGCAAAAGTACGCTCAAGGCTGTCCATGTCAATCTCATTGATGATAGACCCAACCACATTTCCACCTGAGTGTTCACAATCATATAATTACTCAAAATATAGAATACTTGCATATAATGACGAAGCCATGACCTACATATTGTCCAAGCAGATAATGAATACTACCATCTAGATGGTATACCTTAATTGATGATGCGATGCGGAATAAAAAGCTTCATGTGAATAGGCTGAAGGATTCTCGCTTGCTGAATAAGGAACTGCACCGAACCTTATATGGCTTTATAATTTTTGAGGTAGACTAGGCTGATGTGTGCGGCATGAATTATTTGAATGAACTTCAGGTATCGTTATAGACTGAACATCATATTAACAGCTATTAATGGATGGCACATACTTATTTTGTTTTTATGTTGTTGTAGACTGATCTTTCAATGGCAGTGGAAGCTAAAACAATGAAGAGATGAGAATTTGAGAGTGTCAACCAAGCTTCATCATTAATCACTTCATGGTTTTCTGGAAATTACTCTGAATGCCAGCTCCTACAGGATAATTTGAAAAGCATCTCTCCTAAAGGTAAAATGCACGAATATTCTCTCTGTTTTTCTCTGCTGCATGTGCAGACCAATCATAGCAACACCTAATTCGACAAATACACAGGAATTCGACATCACCGATTCAACATCTAATTCAGCATCACAGGAATTCAACACCTAATTCAGCATCACAGGAAAGCGAGGAAGCGGAGAGAAATGGGGGGCACCCGGCGAGAACCCTAGGTGCTAGGACTAGCTTACCGGGGGCATCGGCGTCGAGATTGCGCTGGGCGACGACGTAGTCCCCCAACTTCCAGAACTGGCAGCAGAGCCGCGGCGGCGGGAGGGCGACCTTGGTCTTGGTGGACGGTGAGGACGCGGCCACGAGCGCGCCGCCGCCGCCACCGCCGACGCTTGGGGACTGGAGCGGGTACAGCCAGCGCCGGTGGCCGCAGGGGGCGCGAGGCCGGGCGGCAGCGGAGGCCGATGCCCGCGCGGGGCCTGACAGGGGAGGCGGGTGCGGGGGCTCGGGGCCCGGCGGCGGCAGCGGGCGCGGGCGTAGGGCCAGCGCCGGTGGCCGCGGGGGGCGTGAGGCCGGGCGGCGGCGGAGGCCGATGGGGGTGCGGGGCCCGAAGGAGGCCGCGGCCGCGGGGGCTCGGGGCCCGGCGGCCGCGGCCGCGGGGGCGCGGGGTCCGACGGCGGTGGGCACGAGGGAGCAGGGTCGGCGGCGGCTGGCACTAGCGTCATCGCGTCGATGTGGAGACTGGAGACAGAGAGAGAGAATGGGCATTCAAAGTTAGGGTTAGGTTAGGAATAAATCTAATGGGTGATGCGGATATCCGAAAATATTTCCGGATAGTTTCCGACCGAATCCAAAATCCGCCGGATAATGCCTTTACCATATTCGTATCTGTATCCGAGAAAAATTATCCGTTTCCGTTTCCGAATCCGAGATTATCCAAAAATTATCCGACCGATCCTATCCGTATCCGAAATTTCGGACGGTTAGCGGATATTATCCAAACCGTTTTCACCCCTACCGGATAGAGTAGCTCTACACGGCTCCTAACCCTAGCAAGTAGCAAGATTGCAAGAAGTGGAGGCATTGAGCATTAGAGGGGTGGAGAGGGGCTGGCGGCGCATGGCGGGTGCTTGACGGGGGGCGGGCGGCAGACGACGAGTGCTTATCGGGGGGTTGGTGGCGGACGGCGAGGGTCTTGCGAGTTGCGACAAACGGGGGGTACTCGGCAGGAGGGACGGCAGACATCGAGCGCATGGCACAGGCGTTGTGGCGGCACTAGCCGCCGCACGGGGTGAAAGGGTGGGGGCCATCAGGACTCGGGCGGGTAGGGGACTGAGGAGTAGAGGCTAGGGCGATGGGGACTAGGAGCCAGCCGCTGGGCACTGGCGCTGGTGGGGTACTTCTAGGTTTCCTTGTTTTATATATATGGTTTTGTTAAGCTTGGTCCGAAATTAGTATTTAGGTCGGATTTATTAAACCCATGGGTTTACGGGTACGGGTACCATGAGAATAAACCCGTGCCCGCTAACCGGATGGATTTTATTTTTCTTCTATTAACAAATCCATGGGTTTGCATATTAACTCGTACTCATGCCCTAATAGGATGAAAACCCACCGAATTTCGGTTGGGGCACCCATCGCCATCCACTGCCCTCTCTTGACCAGCGGCGTCGGCAGCAAACCCCACCCGAGCCGTGATACTGCCACCCCGCTGTGGCAGGTGGGCTTTCCGCGGCCGCGCGCCTCGCGCGGCAGATGGGCCGCCTCGCCGTCCATCCAAGCCTAGCCTTCTCCACAAACGCCGCGCGACCCGCCCCTTCACCGCATGGGCCGAGGCGCTGAGCCGTCCCGAAATTTCTGTGCGCCGCCGAGCCGTTACGACGAGCAGAATGAGACAACGAGTCAGCATCAACGGTACGAATATTGCACAGAGACCAATTGGTACATTTGCTCTCTCTCTCTCTCTCATCTCTCATTACGTGCTCGATCGATCAACGACACACATCATAGGATCGTACACGGCGGCAGGCAGACCAGCAGGGCTTGACCGATGTATCCTCCGTCGAGCGGACAACATGACACCGATGCTCAGAATCCCTGAGACGCCATGATGCTTTGGCTCGTTCGTTCAATCTCGTTAGGTAGAGCTCTTTACATTGGACCAGTGAATATGGGCGCGCAGAAAGTGCGTCGTTGCATGTGCCCGTGTCTCTTATCCCTTGCCGCCGATCGAGCCACGGTCTCTTTATGCATGCATGCACACTGTCGATCGTGTCGGCCTGTGTCGCCTCGGCGCCCCCTGCTGCTAAACTCCACTCTGATCCATGCAATGCAAATGCATGCATGCATGCATGGCACCTCTCCTTTTGATTTCCTCTTGCCTTTTGATTTCTGCATGCAGGGTGTAGCAGATGCTAGCTAGACTATATTATATCATGATGGCCGGAATGGTCACTGACTGACTGTGTCGAACGATTATGTCGATCTCATTGTGCGTGTCTAGATCGAGTTTTATCTGTGCAATCATCTGCTACTAATAATAGACTAGGCACTTTGACGGTGTGTGTCCAGTTTCACCCAATCAAATCCAAAAAGGGAGATCTAGTCGTAAGACATGCCGGGCTCACCACCAAATCGTGCATTGGATAGCACAAATGCTTTGTGTCGACGCATTCGGTGGCAAGCAGAACATTCCAGGGAGGTTTTTGCCGCGTGCGCTTACTGTTTAGGTGTGCCCGGCCCACAGGTAAGTAAGGTGATTTCACACTCCCCATTTCGCCCATACATGTATGATTCAAACATGGGCGTGTACGTGTATATCCAGAACAATATGAACACTTGCAGTTAGTATTCTCTTGGTATCTCTTTCTTCTTTCAACTTCGGATATATGTATACTCATTTGGACTGTTGTAGTTATTTTACCTGTACTGTATACAGATGAACAGTCAGACAGCAAGTAGATTATCCAGTAAAGGCGGCTAAATAATACTCCATCTATTCTAAAATATAAGGATTTTTATGTTGTTTAGCAAATAATAAGGTTAGATCAAATATTTCTTTTTGTCGCTTTAGTTATTAATTTTTTAATTTTAAATTGCTTAAATTTCCTTTCCAAACATCTGATTTGCTTTCAAATTATTGAAATGATGAGAATCGTTATATTATGGTATAAATTATATATGAATGCTTATATTGTCGTATAAAATTTAAATCTTAAAAATATTTATATTTTGGAAATCTTCAAGTGGAATTGAACACAGGATCGTGCTTAGCTAGCTCCCAAGAAATGATCAGGCGTGCTAATTATTTAACCACAGGGGTCTGATGCTTCCGTTGTACACAGTCTACAGCAAAACTTAATTGTCCGACATCGTAGATATGTACCATGTAAGTAACCAGGCAATTTCTATCACTTTCTGACGACGAATTTTTCCCATGAGTTAACCAGCGGCGCGACGACAAGTGTCTGACGATGCAATGTGGACGAACGACGGCAATATCGTTTGTCAAATTCGAATTAACTACAAGTGTGGAGGGAGCGTGCGGTGCTGTCTTTGTCTATTTTGCATGCATATATGGTCGCGATCGACAATGACATCGTTAAGCGTATTAAATAAGGTTAGATAGTTACTGTTTGGTCTACATTTTCGCTCAAAAAAATTATTTGGTCGTTATTATGTAATCTACTCTCTCCATCTAAAAATAAATCAACCTCTAAAGTTCAAACTTTGTCAAAAAAATAAATCAATTTCTATCTTCTCACCTACCCTAGTCTACAAATCAAGAAATTTTATCTCTTTAATATCTCTTACCTATCTATTCAACAATACTATATTTACATTAATAAAGGATGCTATATTCTTTTTTCTCACCATTAATATTGTCTCTGGATATATGGATAGGTTCTTTTTTAACAGATGGAGTATTCACCATACCCAACCGTAGACTTGTTTGTTGCCTTGTCAAAGTGGACACTTCACCGGCACGGTTGGTGAGGCTGGTTACTCTGAACTTGAATTAAGAAACATACAAGGGTTACAACGCGATTTCTAACTTTATTGAGATCATCTTCGAGTCAATCACGATCGACATGCATGCAATGCTGAGCATGCGATGTGCTAGCTGTTTGGCTATGAACCTGAAGTGCTAGTCGTACTGTTCCAGCATGCATTTTTCAATCTGCATAAGTTCTCCTCAAAGATGCATATATGGATTAGATCTGTAATCTTCTTCACAATAAACTTTCTGAAGAAAAGGATCTGCATACGGAATTTTCTGCGTTATTCGTCATCAGGATGACTTAAGATGCCAATTAAATAATTCGTAGTCAAATCAGACATGGGAGAGGAATTACGGTGAGACATTTCCAGACACAGCTTTCGGTGCGGACTAACTTTTATTTGTCAAATATAATGCTCGATCGCAACTATATACCAACAGCAAATATATTCCTTTGAAACAGGTAATAGTAGCATCTTAAAAGGCTTAACATGGAAAACGGGAAGTAACTTCGTACTACACTTTTGCTGTCGAGTCCAAATTCCTCCCACGGTTAAATGATGCTCGAATTAAATATTTTCCAAATGGTCAGGACATATGAACCGAATCATCACGTATCACAACCGAGGCTTCGTTTGATGATGCAGCGTACTCAGGAGTAGATAATATTCTTTTTTTCACGGTCCCAGATGATTCTACCGCATTATCTCAAAAAAATATGATTCTACCTGTAACAAAAGGTTAACAACTCTGCACGACCGAAGTCCAAAGCAGCAGCAGAGGCAGCGGTACCTAACACCATGCAAAACACAACACACGACCTCCTTTTCTTTTCTGTTTTTTTTTTACAGGGCACGACGCTTTGCAGACTTTACCAGAGCGAGCCCCAGTGGTGGTGGTGGTGGGCAAAGCGAGAGTGAGTATGCAGCGAAGAGGCGCCAAAACGACCGTCATGATCACGAGAGTCACCGGTCGTCGTCCCCCGAGAAATTCTGGGCGTGCGTGGACAAAAAGGTCTAGTAACAAACGTCTGGTTTCCTTCTGGCCGGTTCACGTGACGGAAACCAACCCAACCCAACCCCCCTTTGCGCCCGTCTCCCATGTCCAGCGAATGGGAAGCTTCCCGGCACTTGCTCCATCGCCGGCCGGCAAGCCGCACACAGCGTCGACGCGCGCAGCTCTCGTCTCGGCGTGCGGTGGTGGTGGTGTCTACTTGGTTGCACGCGCGCGCGGAGGCGGAGGCAAATAAACGAGACGCGGACGCGGTGCAGCCAACGAGATCGGGCGTCTCGCGCGGCGCACCACGTCGTCGCAGTGCATCTGCATTATTCGGCGTAATCATGCGGCGGGGGGCGGCAACCGAGCGCGCGTGGGCGGTGCACGTCAAAACCACCTGCGCGCACGAGCCGCGTGCGCGGGGGGCGCCGGCCTCATCAGCCGACGGGGGTATCTTCTCGAACGACAAGGCGACGGGGGTATCATTTGGGAGCCAATACCATACCATATTCCCCCGCATGTTGCGAATAAAAATGTGCGGCCAGGGCGGTGATTCGAAGTTTCCTTTAACGCGAACCGGATCCCGGCCGGATCATGCACACCTCGCAGCGCCCGCGCCCGCGCGGCGAGTGATTGGCACAAAGAATATCTGACTGACTGACTGCCGTCCCATCCCATCCAGGCAGGCAGGCAGGCAGGGATGGCCAGTCACGTCGACCTATCATCTCTTCTCCCCTGACCATGTTACAACTTGCTACGGCTTCACGTGGCCGCCAGCCCGTAACCTGAGGTGAACTCTAGTCTAATCCTCACATCACACGGCCGCCCGGTCGCTCGCTCGCTAGCTAGCTAACCTCCCCCAACCACAACGATTCATTGAATGCGCCTCGCTGCTTCGCTCGTACGCTCGCCGGCCAGGTTAGCCGCTCGCGCCACTCGCGTAACCGCTCGCTGCTGTGCCATCGGCGGCTGCCCCGCGCGTGACGAGGCCGTCGCGATCGGCCAAGGGAAAGTTTGGTATCGCTTTTCCCGAATCAGCGGCGCTCGTGGGCGCTCACATACGTACACCTGTCTGCCCGCGCCGTGCGCGCTGCATCATCCATCGGTCCATCGGTTCGATCCGTGCTCCGTTCGTATGCCCGTGGAGCACGGAATTCCATGTCGAGCTAAAAGCGGCTCGACAAAGGCTTGGCGCGAGAAAGTCGGGGATAAGGCTTCTTGGCTCACTCGCTCGGCCAGTATTAGCTGGCTACCCGTGCTACGAAGCGGACAGGCCATGTTCGACAAGAGGCAGGCAAAGAGGCGACAGGGATTTTGCCTTCGATTCAGCAGTTTGCAGAGCCGCGGACTCTGCTAAATTCGGGCAGCGTTTCTGCCGTGCTCGCCTCTGCCTCTCTCTCTCTCTCTGGTCAGAATCTATCGCCGATAGCAACGCGAAACAGATCATCAAACCGATAGAAACGGAGTATATTTTGTTAATGTTAATCGCGCGCGTCAGTCTACGCTACGGCCGACCTTACACCAACCCGACGACCAAGTTGCACTAGACTTACGCCGTCCACGCATCTGTTAATGAATTAACTACCGCGTGGTGAGGTGAAACTGCTCGGGTCGGCTTGGCTTAGGCCAGCTAGCTGCCACGTCTCAGCCGGTTTAAGTGTGAGATCCGACGTGGCGGCCCCGGCCGGCCCCACCGTGCCGGGCGGTTGTCCACCTCCCGACGGGACACCGGGCCCCGCCGCTGCCGTGCCGTGGACCGACAGCCACTGACGTCACCCAAGGTCCTTCTTCCCGACTCGCTCTTCTCCACCTCGCCCGTGACCATCGACTCGCCTCGCCCTCTATAAATACCCGGCCATTCGAAGGCGTTCTCGACTCACCAACACAAAACATTTCCTGTCCTTCTCACACGCCTCCTCTCGCTACTAGCTCTAGCTCTAGCTAGCAAGAGAGAGCATTCATTCCTGGCCTTTTCTTGTTCGGGTTGAGAGGCAATGGCGGTGATGACTGATGTGTCGGCCACCGGGACGGCACTCCGGAGCCCGGAGTCGTCGCCGGCGGCGGCAGCGGGGGCGGTGAAGGAGGCCGACGTCGAGAAGCTCCGGTTCATCGAGGAGATGACCACCAACGTTGACGCCGTGCAGGAGCGCGTCCTGGGGGAGATCCTCGGCCGCAACGCAGGCACGGAGTACCTGACGAAGTTCGGCCTCGACGGCGCCACCGACCGCGCCACCTTCCGGGCCAAGGTGCCGGTGGTCTCATACGACGACCTGCAGCCGTATATCCAGCGCATTGCTAACGGGGACCGCTCGTCGATACTGTCGACGCACCCCGTCTCCGAGTTCCTCACCAGCTCCGGCACGTCGGCCGGCGAGCGCAAGCTGATGCCCACCATCATGGACGAGCTCGACCGCCGTCAGCTGCTCTACAGCCTCCTCATGCCTGTCATGAACTTGTAAGTTGATACCTATCATTGTCTCTCATTTTGACAGAAGCAGATGATAATTAATGGCCATGAATCATTGCATAGGTACGTGCCTGGGCTTGACAAGGGGAAGGGGCTCTACTTCCTGTTCGTCAAGTCGGAGATGAAGACGCCGGGCGGCCTGACGGCGAGGCCCGTCCTGACGAGCTACTACAAGAGCGACCACTTCAAGAACCGGCCGTACGACCCCTACCATAACTACACGAGCCCGACGGCGGCCATCCTCTGCGCCGACGCGTTCCAGAGCATGTACGCGCAGATGGTGTGCGGCCTGTGCCAGCGCAACGACGTGCTGCGCCTCGGCGCCGTGTTCGCCTCCGGTCTCCTCCGGGCCATCCGCTTCCTCCAGCTCAACTGGGAGCAGCTCGCCGATGACATCGAGGCCGGCGAGCTCACCCCTCGCGTCACCGACCCGTCGGTGCGCGAGGCCGTCGCCGCCATCCTCCGGCCGGACCCCGAGCTCGCCAAGCTCATCCGCGCCGAGTGCTCCAAGGGCGACTGGGCCGGCATCGTCACGCGCGTGTGGCCGAACACCAAGTACCTCGACGTCATCGTCACCGGCGCGATGGCGCAGTACATCCCGACCCTGGAGTTCTACAGCGGCGGCCTCCCGATGGCGTGCACCATGTACGCCTCCTCCGAGTGCTACTTCGGACTCAACCTCCGCCCCATGTGCGACCCCTCCGAGGTGTCCTACACCATCATGCCTAACATGGGCTACTTCGAGTTCCTCCCCGTGGACGAGACCGGCGCGGCGTCGGGCGACGCAAGCCAGCTCGTGGACCTCGCCCGCGTGGAGGTCGGGCGCGAGTACGAGCTGGTGATCACCACCTACGCCGGGCTGAACCGGTACCGCGTCGGCGACGTCCTCCGCGTGACGGGGTTCCACAACGCGGCGCCGCAGTTCAGGTTCGTGCGCCGCAAGAACGTGCTCCTCTCCATCGAGTCCGACAAGACCGACGAGGCCGAGCTGCAGCGCGCGGTGGAGCGCGCCTCCGCGCTGCTCCGCCCGCACGGCGCGTCCGTGGTGGAGTACACCAGCCACGCGTGCACCAAGGGCATCCCGGGACACTACGTCATCTACTGGGAGCTACTCACCAAGGGCGCCGCCGCCACGGTGGTGGACGCGGACACGCTCGCCAGGTGCTGCCTCGAGATGGAGGAGGCCCTGAACACAGTGTACAGGCAGAGCCGCGTCGCGGACGGCTCGATCGGCCCGCTCGAGATCCGGGTCGTCCGCCCCGGCACCTTCGAGGAGCTCATGGACTACGCCATCTCCCGCGGCGCGTCCATCAACCAGTACAAGGTGCCCCGCTGCGTGTCGTTCCCGCCCATCGTCGAGCTGCTCGACTCGCGCGTCGTGTCCACCCACTTCAGCCCCGCGCTCCCGCACTGGACTCCGGCGCGACGGTCCGAATAGTCCAAATCGCCTCGTCGTTGGACCGTGTCCAAGAATTGAAGTAGTAGAAGGGATGCCTCCACCTAAAAACACTTGTCTGTTATTTTTGGGATTAATTTTGATGGTTGCTGTCAACTCTGTCAGTTAGTGGCAAGAGGGTACCTTTGATGATGTGAGGGAGAGAACCGCAGAACGAACGGAAGAAAGTGTTGATGTAAGAGGTTACCACTAGTAGTACTGCTTGTCTGTATCAGGAATGTGATTATAAGTTAACCTGTCTTCCAAAACCGTACGAGTTCTGCGCAAGATCTTGTTCCAATTATTGGCCAGACCTGGACAGCTTTTAGTGAGTAGAGATCAGTTGCATTTCCTGATTCTCTTGCCTGTAGCCTTTCCATTTTAGTTGAGTCATTTCATTGAAGGTTTTCATGGGAGTTTGTTGTAGTAGCTTCTATGTTGGGGGACAGGAGCAAAGGGGGGGTAAAATTGCCGCATTATCAGCTCATGATCGTACAAGGATGAGATCATGAGGCTGAATTGCTTGCAGCTTCTCGCCATCTCAACTACCTACTGCTTTCACTTAAAAAAAATGCTTCATCAAGTGCATTTGATTATAGACTTTTTAAGGAGCAAGTGTCGACTAAATAATCTTTTTCCTCTGATGTTGACACTTGATTAAACTAATCAGCCTGGCTTAAAAAAGTGAACTGCTGAATAATGCCAGACCGAAGCACGATCCTGCACACGGCTTGGTCGTCAGGTCTTCCCTGAGTGCTGCAAACGGACCAACATACTTTCCTGACTGTACCATCATGCTTTTTGCGTGTGTTTTCTTTCTCTTCGTTTCCTGTTCTTTTCCACAAGTCCAAAAGTGAAACAGTTTCTCCGCACTTATGTCAAAACTCAAAAGCGAGGGCGTTATTCGTAATGTAACTTGCAAGTTGTGTGCAGTGTCGCGTAGAGGCTTCAAATTTTGCTTTTGGTTCAAGGTTTGCGGAACAAGACCAAGGAAATCAAAGGCATCCTATTGTTTGGTACTTTGGTTTGCCATATCGCCAACGTGCAACTTGTTGCTATCTTTGTTGGAGCAATGCAATATCCATCTGCATCTGACAAGGCCTACTTGATAACAACTAACACTGGTCTAAAATAGACGGTTGTGCCGATATACTGAACTGACAATTTGACCTGTAAACTGAACTTGCATGCCGCACGCGTACTTGCAAATCTTATCGCGAAAAAAATCACTATCCAATATCCATTGCAACATCAGTACAGGACTGCGAGCATATGTTGCATCCACTTGTAACATGCTCGAGTCTTTTGACTCTCTCCCTTCTGCTCCCAGAACAAAACCAAAAAAAAGTCAAAGCTTGACTCTGATCGAATCCGGTGCGTTCCGCTCGTTCACCCCACACGTATCGCGCCCGCTGTTACGAAACCTTTGACTCCGCGGCGCACCAGCCGATCCGGTAAGATCCGCGCGTGATTCGGCGTAGACGCTACAGTAAAAAGCCGTGATCCTGCAGTACGCCTCCGGCCCGAGCCGCACCCGCACGTCCCATCGCCGGGTCAACCACCCGCCCGCCGTCCCCCGTGCGCACCACGACGTTGGATCTTGCGTGCGGTGGTGGTTGGCTTCCACGATGGCGGCATTCGGCGCGCGCGCCTTTCGCCGCGGTCCGAGGATTCAACGGCTGCTCGCCCGCCTCGCGCCCGCGCACGCACACGCGCCCGTGCGCGCTGCGTCGGAAACGTGGCCGTGGCCGAGACACAGGGGCGGGTTCCCTTGCCGGAGTCCCGGGCCGCGCCGCGCCGCTCGCGCTGCCTACCTAGGCGGGCAGCGTCGCAGCGATTGCGTGCGGCCACGGCGAGGTTTTGCAGGAGGGCGGGCGCGCGGCGACGTACGGTGGGCGTGCGTGGTGGCTGCTGCCTTTGACCGTTGGTCTGTGCCGCGCCAGGTCGCTGGGGCCTGCGCCTGTCACTCGTCCGCGCAGCATGCGATAGTTGACTAGCACGAATCGTGCGGTGTTGCAATCGGAGTAGCAGACAGGAACCGGTGCTTTGCGTGGGAAATTCGTCCCCAGGGATTCGTGGACACGTCGAAGATATAGCTAAGCCGTCAACCCGAGGCACGGGCTTGATGACAAGTTGCTTGCTCAGGTGAGCCTGTGATAAACAAGAAGATCGTCGTTGACTGCACTTTGCATGCGTGTACCGGGGGGTTCACCCTCTCAGAATGTTTTGCTAGAACACGTGACTGGTTCTTACAGTCTGTGCAAAGACTTGAGTTCGCTCTAATCAATCAGCATACTCCGAGCATAGGTGAAGGTGAAACTGAGCATGATACGAGGAGCTAGCCACTAGGAACTCCGAGAGAGGTTGCCAGGGTGTTGGACAGGAATGCGTGCAAGGAGGCGCAGGCCGCTGTTCCCGAGGAGCAAAAAAGGGCTACGTTGCTGGTGCCCGCTTGCCAAGCAAAGCAAAGCAGAGAGCCGCACTGCCAAGCAAAGCAAAGCAGAGAGCCGCACGAGACGTCGAGAAAAAAATGGGCCGGTTCGAGGGCGAGGCGAGTCAATCCAGCTCCTCGCGCTGCCAGCCTGCATGCCTCCTCGTCTTGAGCTCGCCTCCAGCCGTGTTTCCCTCCTACTGGAAATGGAAATGGTCGCCAGCGGTGGCTTCCATGAATCCATGCTCCTGTCCTCGTGGCGCCCCGCGATTTCCCGAGATTGCAGCGAATGAAATGCTTCGTGCATGCAGGAGCAGGACGGGACATTGTTTGGAACCAGGGAGGCAGGGACCGAGCTTACGCTTGAGCCCAAAAATTTTTAACTGCACGTATTCAAGTCCAAACTCCACAGCTGGCCCAATTCAAGAAGGCCAGCTCTGTTTTACGGTGCCAGAGCCACGCTAGCCACGTAGACTCGAGGGCTGGAGCTGGAGGCAACGGGAACGTCGTCTTCGTCGCATCAATCCTGGGATGGTGCGAGGCCGCGAGCGTGCGTCCCGAAGCGATCACTGCTCACCAACTCATGCCAGAGTGAATCGTTCAAGCCGAGTCCTATTTCATTTAAAATATAAACGATTAATTAAGACTTATCGTGATTAGTTTTATCCTAATAAACTTGACTTAAAATATGGCGTAGAATCAGGATGGATGGTATGGACGTGTTCAACTATGGTGAGCATTAGGCAGTGATGGTTTAATAATGCTTATTATAATAACTGTTTTACCTGTTTTACAACTACTAATGTTTACAACTACTTTATGCAAATGAATCACAAAACACTTCTTTATTTCCCGTGCATTATTGCATTTTATGGGTGTGACTTGTTGAGTATTATGGATGGTACTTAGTCTTGCTCCCTTTCTCCCTCAGAGCTAGAGTTCTACTCCGATAAAGATCGTCAGGAGGAGTAGACTTGTACTGCCGTCAAGCTGCCTGTGGATTGAAGCCTCCGTGCAACTTTGCTTATTTTATCTTTATCTTTTTCGCTCTATTTTATAAGACAATTTATTATGTTTGTAAGACGTATTTTGTATGGCAACTATGTCTGTGTGTACCATGGCTTTTCCTGGCAGAGATTTAATACACATATTGTTCAGAATTCTGGCTGTGAATTTCTGGCCGTGACACGTCGAGAGCTTGTGAAGGAAGCCTAGGCTTATCCCGCTGGCCGTGGGACCCACCCGTTAGCCTCTTGCCTTAGCAACAGGGGCGTAGTGAGACGGAATAAACGGCGTGGCAGTCAACCACCCTGCTTGCCATCCCACGTCTCTTGTCAGAAAAAGGGCAATGATGGCCTGCAGTGAGGGGTACAGAGCCGTCTTGTCCTCCACGCCGCACGCCGGGTACTCCGATGAAGATCGTCAGGAGGAGTAGGCTTGTACCGCCATCAAGCTGCCTGTGGATTGGAGCCTCTGTGCTACTTCGCTTATTTTATCTTTATCGTTTTTCGCTGCATTTTGTAAGACAATTTATTATGTTTGTAAGATGTACTCTGTATAGCAACTATGTCTGTGTGTATCCTGGCTTTTCCTGGCAGAGATTTAATACACATATTGTTCAGAATTCTGGCTGTGAATTTCTGAACGTGACATGTCAAGAGTTTGTGAAGGAAGCCTGGGCTTGTCCCGCTGGCCGCGGGACCTACCCGTTAGCCTCTCGCCTTAGCAACAGGGGCACAGTGACACGGAGTAGACGGCGTGGCAATCAACCACCTTGCCTGCCATCCCACGTCTCTTGTTAGAAAAAGGACAATGATGGCCTATAGTGAGGGGTGCAGAGCCGTCTTGTCCTCCACGCCGCACGCCGGGTAAATATACGTCTCGTCGCCTTTAATGGGAGAGATGTGGGAAGACCAAAGTGAGGCGACTGTCACGCCCAGAAATTCACCAGAATTTCTAAAGCTAATTTGTGCAATAAATCCTCGTCCAGGAATCAACCGAGGTACACAAATTGACAATTTGATAAACATAACCAAAACGAAATAACGATAAATACTTATAACAGAGGCACGAAGAAAACAGCAGCGGAACGGCAACTAGCGTAGCTTCAGCTCCAAGCCACAGGCAGCTCAACTGGGATATAAGCCAAACACCAACTTCTCCTCCTCGCAAAGTTTCACTCTAAAGATTACAATAATGCAAGACTGAGTACCACCCACCGTACTCAACAAGCCATACTAGGGAATACAATGTAATGCAACAGGATACCAAAGGAAAGGCATAATATGGCTTATTTGCATAAACAATATTTAAAATAATTGCATTTAAAATCATTAAAAACAGTATAGTTTAATTATTAATTAGTATTGAATCAACCACTGAATAACGCTCCAACGTAGTTCAGGCCCAAACCATAACCCTCCAACCTGGAGCTATCACTATTTCATCATTTATTTCCATTAATGAGTAGTGTGGGACTAATCACAGAAAACATTGCTAGGCTCGCCCTTAACCGTGGGCACGGCTATTCGAATAGTTTTACTCTGGCCAGAGATGTACCAATTTACCCACGAGACATAACTCCACAGCACATCACTGTGCCCCTAAATACCACCACGGTACCTCGGAAAGGAATTGTGACAGGATCATTCATGTAACTCGCCCAATAGGAGAGCCTCCCACCGAACCTCCGGTCCCCGGTAGGTGTGATCAAATACCTCCCCGTAAGACGGCCCGACGCCCGAAGCATGGCCTTATTGGCACTGCCATGTGTGGACTTATACCAGCCACAAACACGCCCTGGAGCCTCCTATTGAACTCGGCACACTTCAAACTCCTGCTAGCCCATACTAGCTTGTGGTTAGCACGAGTGTTGCTTCGCAACAAGTAGTCCGCGAACCGGTCCTTAATTGTCATGAGTACCGCTAACAACATTCTCAACCCTGGTACTCACGACCCACCTTTCATCCATATTTTAGTTGACACAATTACTTAACCAGCCACGACTCACTGTCATGAAAATATAGCCAGTATCCATTAATTAATTAGAATGAATAGTTTCCCACATAAAATGTCACTATAGTTTCTAGGCATGGCTAAGCAACTGTGACGACCCAGGCCGCCATTACCAAAATGGCGTCCTTAGTCCATGGATCATTATTCACTAGAGACGTGCTTTAGTGAATAATAATCCACATCAGAGATAGCAGCAGAATTATAGCTAGAAGATCCCACTAATTTTTACAAAACCATGCCACGCAGGGCTGGAATCTTACACAGGGTCCTACATATCTTTCCATTCGTAGCACTTGGACATCATACAAACTTCAACATCTCGGGTTTGTTGACATAGTTACAGGACTGCTACCCGGCATACATCTACTCATCCCATCCTCCATAATACACATTAAAGTCATAGGCATCATCCCCGGGCTGTTCAGTGCACCAAGCAGCATAAGACTGGTCCTCCAAACCCTCATTGGTCCCATTGATCTGCCCCGATGAATTGACCTCTCTATATATATATTTAATATCAAGGGTGAGTACTAGGTACTCAGCAAGCATCAGTAACAAAATGCAGAGCATGTTTATCAAATCATCATCTCTCAAATATGATTCTTCCGAAAATATGGTTCTTGTAAGAAAAGTCCAAGTTTAATTATTTTTTTTGTATAAATCTACTAATCGCTTGCATAAAGAGAAGAATCCCATTAGGCGCCCCTCGCCCGTGCCCGTGCCCGGGTGCCGCGGCCGTGCCCGGGTGCGAGTGCCTGCGCCCGTGCCGTGCCCGTGTCGTGCCCGTGCCCCGTGCCCGTGCCCGGGTGCCCGTGGCCGTGCCCGTGCCCCGTGCCCGCGCCCGAGTGCCGAGTGCCCGAGAACCCATGTGCCCGAGTGCCGAGTGCCGAGTGCCGAGTGCCCGAGAGCCCGTGTGCCCGAGTGCCGAGTGCCCGAGAACCCGTGTGCCCGAGTGCCGAGTGCCGAGTGCCCGAGAGCCCGTGTGCTCGAGTGCCGTGTGCCCGAGTGCCCGAGTGCCCGTGGCCGACTAAACGCCAGTCTGCCCTCTTTCTAAAACACTGGACAGTACTTAGAGTACAGAGTACTTTCTCTTATTTCCGTACATTACACTCCTTCATCCGGCGCTAATATATGCGCATCAATGCACTTTATCGGCATTGTCTTGGGTTTTTCATCGCCCAAGCTATTACTACATCCCCTATACAGAGTGTAACAACTTGATAAGATACTAAACTCTGCTCGCCTTTCGACGAGTACATGGTCGATATGGTTCTTATACGACACACTAATACAAGCGAGAATGATTTTAGTCCTTATGTTATAACCGTATGTAGAGGGTCCTGCCTCCATTCAAATCCCGTCCATGGGCACCCTCTACCCTCCTAATAATTAAGGGAAAATCAGTTGCTCCCTCAACTGATCTCTCCAGTATATATATTATCATCCATCTCTATGACTTACTTATTTGTAAAAAAAATTCATTTGATGCAAGGTGACAGTACTATAAAACAAAATATTATTTATGCAAAATAATTCAAATCACCATGTTCAAAGGTTAGCTTGCCTGGAATCTCGTAGTTGAGATAGAAACTAGCTGGCGCCCCCAACTGACCCGTCTCCACCTCTAATTCCTTTCCTGCATTCCCACCATATACCGCGAGGTTTAATTAAATTTTTAATAATATGAAAACAAGCAATCCACAAATAAAATGTGCCCGCCTCTCTGTAGAATTTTTATTATGCCAACTTGCACCTACGTAGCTATTAATGGCAAGGATTACCTAAATTATATTTGGGTTATACAGAGTACTGGGTTAGCTGTGTAAGTTACTAGTGTGCATCAAATAAATAACCTCTCTACTGTTCTTCTTCCTTATCCCCTCGTACAGGCACAAGGCAGCTAGCATTTCCCTTCTTCTTCCTCCATCTGCTATAGCTGTGGCTCTCTTTCTTCTCTCCCAACTCTACTCCAAAAGCTGGTGCCTCACTGCAGCTGGCGACCTTGGTGCTTGGCACCACCAAAGGCCAGCTCTAAGATAAGTGCTACAAACTTTTCCTTTCTAATCTCCTCCTTCCAATGTCTCTATTAATACATTCCCCTTCTTTTCTAGCTAGATCTACGTTGAGGTACTAATCGACTGCTTCCAAGTGCTTGCTTGCTTTATGTGGGATTTGCTAAGGGATAGCCATGGTGGCATGAGAAATCACCTGATCTCTGCTTCTAGTGTATTCTTGCTGGATCCCCACAAGCTCACAAGCTAGCGGACTCCCACCTGCAGATTCAGCTCTCTACAAGTCGGCCCTTCTTCTTGCTGGCTCACCCCCTTCCACCTCTTAGCCAAGCTGATGCTGGTGCCCTACATCACCATTTGGAGGTTGATTGGCTACAAATCTTGGAATGGTTGGGTAGGGGAGATGAAGATGAAGAGGGATTGGTTTCCTTACCGTGCTAACTGGCTGGATGTGAAAGTGAGTATTGTTCTCCCGTCTACCACACTTACTCCTGCCATTCCATCTTATATCTATACCAAGAATTGTTGGAATGGTAGCCCATGCCTCTCCCTGTTGATTCACTATTGGTGTGTGTGTGTGTCATGAGTTCACTAGGTGAGAAATTTTTACCCACTCCTTGCACTATGTTCCTATTGACCACACACCCGAGTAAAGGTGTGGCTCTCTTGCCTGTGTGTAATTTGTTGCTGTTGTTGTTTTTTTTCTCTAAGCACAATTAAATGTATAACTACATCTTTTTGATTTAAAAAAATTTCGGGTTGTTTCAGCAACTCTTAAATAATCTAGCCAGATAAATATTTAAACATCTAGCTAGTCAGTATTATTCACCCAAGGAATCAAAGTATAGATAGCAATAACCAAAATGGCCATAAATATTAAGGAATATTGGCTATTAAATAATTACCCGTAATAATGTCATTCTAAATCATTTTATGCAATAACTTTAAAATAAAATAGCTTTCGCAAATGGGATCAACATGCTCAAGGAGATTGTCGTGTGACTTGCCTTGCAAAAGAAAACGTCTTCGATTGCTCTTCCGAACTCTTTCGCAGACTTCGCGATCTTCCGAATCGGCGATTCTACGCGACTACACGCAAAACAATGAAAAACCTAAGAAACTCCAAATAAACAGTACATAAAAATACATAAACAAGTAAATTATGATTTTAGATGAATTTAGGAAGAAGAATGGGTCGATTCGGACTTCAGACGGAAAAGATACGGCTTTTGGAGAATTGAATTCGGAATAATTCTAAAAAGAATTGGAAAAGATATATTCTCTGGAATATCTCTGGATTTTGGGTCTAAGAAAAATATTTTGGCTGTGTCACAGGAAAAGGATGGTCGTCGAGGCCCACATGCAGTGACACACAGAGAGGTGGAACCGCCGGGGTCCACACGTTGGTGTCACTAAGGACTGCCGGCTGGGACCCACAAACTAGAGGCACAGGGGAAAGAAAGGCTCCTGCCATGGGGCTCGGCCAAGGAAGACTGGGCAACGGCCACCGAGGGCGACGGGCAAGGCGACGACCGGCGACGAAGGATTAGGATGACGACGGCTCGGCCAGGAAGGAGTAGGCGACAGCTGGCGTGACGATGGCGATGGTAGGCGACGGTGCCGGGTCGGCGACGAGGGCGGCGGCGGAGGAGGACGACTTGGCGGAGGACGGAGCATGGCGCAGAGGACGACGAGGAGAGGCGCCGTTGGGGCAACACGGCCGGGGAGGAGAGGGCGCGGCTACGAGGATGCTCACCGGCGACGCGCGGCAGATGGGGATGACGACGACCACGGTGACCTCTGGCGTGGGACAGCGGCGAGTAGAAGCGGTGCAAGGCAGTCGGCGACGCGAGGAAGAGGACGGCAGTAGCACGCCGGGCAAGGCGCAGGCGGCGGCGAGGGCCTGGCGAGGCGGCGGACAGGGCGACGGCGCTCTGTCTCGGGGCGGTGCGGCAGCGGAGGAGGCGGCGGCGCTAGCGCGGCGGCAGCGTGCAGAGGCGACGGCGGCCTGGCGGCGTGGAGAGGAGGCGAGCCGGCTAGGGCACAGGGCAAAGCAGCTAGCTTTATAGGGGAGGGAGTCCGGGGCGGCGATGGGAGCGGCGGCGCTGGTGGATTCGGCGGCGACAGGCACGGAGGAGTCAGCACGGCTCGGGACTCGGCCGGCTAGGCCGGGTCGGCGGCACGGCGGACTGGGCCGGGCGGTGGAGCGGCGGTGTGGGCCGAGGGCGCGGAGACCAGGCCGGGGCGGGCACAGGTGCGGAGGCGACGCGGTAGGCCAGGCTGGCTCGGGGCTGGCCATGGCCTCCAGCGGCAGATGCGGAGAGAGAGAGCAAAGAAGAAAGGAGGAGATAAACAGGAGAGAGAGAACCAGAGAAAAAAAAAGAAAAGGGAAATAAGAGAAAGGATGGGAAAAAAAGAAAGGAAAGGAGAGAGGTTTTCTAGCAAAATTCCAAAATTTGGAAAGTTGGAATTTATAAATTTAAGGAATATTTCTGAATCGAAAATTGTAGAAAGATTCAGAATTTTGGGAATATTGGAATTTAGGGAAATATTTTGAATATTTTGGTTTTGTTTTCGGGAATGAAAATCTTGGGAATACTTTATGGGATCCGGAAATTGGAAAAACTCTGAAGTATTTGAGGATTTGGATTTATTTCAAAGGACCTGGGTTTTTGTGGAGACCAAGGAAATTTAAATAAAAAGGAACTATCGATATTTGGAAAAGGGAAGGAATAAATTTGAGACACTCGGATTTAGAACTTTGAGGATTTTTTCCGGAGTCGGGCTTTTCAAGGAATCCAAGATTCGGGGACGACAACCCGAGGAAGGTACAAAGGGATTTGATTGAGAACGACCCGAGAGAAAGAATTGAGAATTTATTCAAATAATTACTGAAATTGATCTTTGTTGTATTAAAATTAATTCTGGAGCTCTGAAAAATCCGAGAAAATTTGAGAGAGTGTAATTACACACAACAAATTTATTAAAAATAATTTCAACCATGATTTATTAAAGAAAATTTTATTTTCAATTTTTACTTTACTTAATTAATTTGCTTTATAATTTAATATAAATTCTAGAAAATCAATTATTTAATAATTATTTAATTCCCCAAAAAATTGGGCTGTGACAGCGACAGACTCCATCATGTCGTCATTAATGCTCCTGCCTCCGCGCGCTCCTCATGCTTCTCGAGAAGAGCCTAGCTTGGGTGCAGGGTTAGGTGACGCCCCGAGCTCACCCCGTGAGGGCGCGAGTCTGGGACCATGCTTGTTAGATCTAGGGGATCCCTAGTACGACTTTGTAGTAGCTATGTGCTGCCCTTGCCAACGTGATAACGTGGCACCATGCCACCCTGAGCCGCTAGCGATGAGAGCCCTGGTTCCCATTTTACCGATAGCCCCCTCTTTCTCTAGCTCCATCTCCATCTCCATCTCCATACCCTCCGCATCTATCTCGTCGCCTCCGGTGAGCTCCACCATCTTTGTCGTCGCCAAGGCCTCCTGCATTGTTCACGTCTGCGTTTGTTTGTTGAGCTCGCCTCACTGAAGGAACAAGCTATCTACGCTATCAGTTACCCGCGCGCTCGCGGCGGCGTTCTCGATCTCCCGCTCCTTCTTGATGGTGCTGCACTACAGTTGGTCGGTGGCCTAGAACTGCTTCGTGGAGAGGTTGTCTAGGTTGTCGGTCCCGAGGCTACTGCCGGTGAGAAACACCAGGAGCTAGGTCTCGAGCTACGCGCCAAACTTGGAGTACAGTGGGGGGTGCAATGCAATTTTCACACATGCTGCAAGTTGAGGGAACGGTTTTGAACAGCTCACCAGCTTGGTATCAAGAGTGGCGGCAAGCACGAACTTGCCGTCAGGCGGGAACTTGGCAAAGGAGATCGGCGGGCTCTCATTGTCGATGAGGGTCTTGATGTAGTGGTCGATGGCCATCGTCACTCCCAGACACAATGATGGGCCTATCGCAATTGAAGTTGACGGCAGTGACAGGCTCGGAGTGGGCTGGCAGCACGCGGAAGCACCTCCTGGACCTGACCTCCCACACGCACACTGTCTCGTTGAAGGAGCCTGAGGCAAGCATGTTTCCATGGGGGCTTGTCACACCCTGAGTTTCCCCTTAAATAGAGCCACACAAAATATATTAAAGAAAAAATCTCAAAGAAATTATTTTAAAAGGCCAAGGGAATTAATTAAATAAGTAAAATGCAAAATACTAAAATATCATGGCTGAGAATATTTTTCCTATATTCTCCTTGCCAAAATACATTAACAAGATTTTTATGGGAATTTTTAGAGCACTGGAAGTATTTTTAATAAATCAAAACAAATTATCGGAATTAAAATCCTTCTGGAAATTCTCTTTTTCCTTTTTTCCTTCCTTCCTTTTCTCCTTTTCTTTTTCTTTCTTCCTGCTGGGCCACGGCCCAGTGCTGTTCCTCGGCCTGCCGCAGCCCACGTCGCCCCGCGCCTGTCCTTGCTCCTCCTCATTGACTAGCCTAGCCTGGCTGCCAGCCGCGTCGGCTCGCCTTGCCTACAATTTTAATTGTTGTTTATTTCTAAATTATTTATTGTTCACTCTATTGGATCTGAGAATACATTGATTCTCCATCTTTACCTTCTATAGATGGACAGCCTCTCCAACCAACGCGGTGCAAACATGGGTAGATTTGTGGAGGAATTTCGTATGATGAGTTTCACTTTGGGTAGATTTCTCCATCTTTACCTTCTATGATCACGCCTGCCAGGAGGCCGTTTTCCGTCTGATTGGAAAGCTACGCCGAAGACACCACTCTACCCTCCGCACCACTGCCTAGCGCTACCTCCCCAGTTGGGCTCACTACTAGGTCTACAGCACCTTCCAGCCAGCTGACGACGAGAATGACACCACCATCATCCACATGAGGTGGGCGATGTGGGCCATGGACTACATGCATGCCAACTGGGTGCATGCGGCCCACGACAGGGAGGATGCCAACAAGATGACCATTATTGGTCTCTAGAACAAGATCGACCGTCTAAAGAAGGAGGTCACGGAGTTAAAGGGACAACCACCACCCGGTGGGGCCAGGATCTGTCTGACCCTGAGGAAGAGGACCCTTCCTCGGGTGCGCATTCAGTTGGCC
Source organism: Oryza meyeriana var. granulata (assembly GCA_003991445.1). Lineage (NCBI taxonomy): Eukaryota > Viridiplantae > Streptophyta > Magnoliopsida > Poales > Poaceae > Oryza > Oryza meyeriana. The sequence continues at coordinate 140,761 of RYFJ01001819.1, forward strand.
CCTAGGAATGGGCCACACGCACCACCAGCTCCAGCTCCAACTCTAGCACCCGTGCCAACACCAACTGGCGGTAGGATCAGCGCGTCATCGAGCGACGGCAGCTCTCAGGGAGGTACCAGCATCCACGGAGGCTTCACCTCCACTGACGACAGTAGCTCCCTCAGAGGATCCCGCACCCGTAGTGAGGCCAGTTCGTCGGCTCACAGTAGTGAGGACTACGTGAGCTGATCCAGGAGCCACACCGACGACGAGGTGGGCGATGAGTAGAAGCCGAAGTACAACTCGGATGACCGCAGGAGCCGTTCAGAGCACTAGGCGTGCCGTCCGTAGCTTTACCTTTTTTTTAGTTTGATTTCATGTTTAGTTGTAATGTCAGGATGTTTGCTTTGGGTAGTTGGTGGTTCATACCGTCTGTTGTGGTATGGCCACCTCAGTTAGGAGTTGAATTGCTTTTGTTATGTTTCCAAACTATGCACTTCAGTTAATTTAATTCAGTTACTTAATTATCACTCCTGTTTCTGAGCCACTTGTTTTCCTCCTTTCCTCCTATTTCCATCTCCCTCTTCAGATGGTGAACACCAGGAACGGTAACTGCGCTGCTAGCAATGCCAGCGCGATGAATCAATAGGATGGAGCTCCACAGTACAACGGGGCTCCCCAACACATGCCACCTCCTCTACCTGAGAACCCCACACTCGCCCAGGTTCTGGCCAACTAGAACCAGATGATGGCAATCATGATGCAGCAGAACAACTTGCAGCAGTAGCAACACCAGCAACCTCACATCCTGGCCTTCGCCCCTCAGTCTAAGCTGCTTGAGTTCTTGAGGGTCAGGCCGCCTACTTTCTCTAGCACCAACAACCCCATGGATGCCAACGACTAGTGTTGGCAATCAAGAAGAAGCTCAACCTCCTCCAATGCAATAACCAGGAAAAGGTCGCCTTCGCTATGCACCAGCTCCAGGGTCCCGCCTCAGCTCGGTGGGACAACTTCTATGGAGGCCATGGGCCCCGGGTACCTCATGACAAGCATGTGGGCCACTCAGACAGAGGATGGGCCTAGCCTTATAATTAGAGATATGATAGAGCTCGATAGACTTAGTCTTGTACGATAAGGAATATACAGTCCTAGTCGGGCAGGTTATATCTCTAAGAGGAGATCCTTTAGCCGTAGTCCAGCTGGGACCCCTACTTTGTAACCCCGTCCCCCAGTATATAAGTAGAGTCAGGGCGCCCCCTGAGGGCAAGACATAGAAGTTCATCAGAACTACAATCATACATCCTCAAAGGAATACACCACAATTGGACGTAGGGTATTACCTCACATCGAGAGCCTGAACCAGTATAAACCTCTCGTGTTCCTTTGTAGTCCACCGAGTTTCGATCCGACGAGTAGCCCTATATTCATATTGCCGGTGTAAAACATCGACAGTTGGCGTGCCAGGTAGGGGCTTCGGCGAGATCAACCTCAACAAGCTCGATGGATTCGACAACCGGAGTCGACGGCAGCAAATTCTCCCCCAGAGACACGATCATGTTTGGAAGCCTCGACTTCGTCACCGACAAGCTCGGCAAACTCACCTTGATTGACTCGGACTCGATCCGATCTGCCGGGGAATCAGCCGACTCTGCGCCGGTCGGTCCACACGACGCTGCAGCAGCCCTCGTCGACTTGCTGCGGCGATCTTCCACTTGCCCGGGTCTTGGGACAACTCTCCCCTTCGGTGTTCTACTTGGACTTGGCCTTGAGCCGTCCAGAGTCGGGCTAGGAAGGGGGGAGATCGTCAATCTCCCGTGTAGACTCGTCGGTGCCGCGAACCGCTCAGCAACAAATCCTCCAGACTAGAGTCGGCGACCACGACGTTTTCGTCACGCCACAATAGAACGTTGTGGCTACTGCGACCCTGCTGGACACACTCCAGCTCGGGCCTGATCACCAGGCCACCCCGACTATAGTGAGGATCAAAGCCATGATCACAGCTGCGGCTTGTTAGCAATACTAGCAGTCGGGCGACACACTTATACGGACCAACCGGTCGGGTTCCCCAACGGCAGTCTCGTCTGCATCAGCACGACGCCGGGCGGCCGGCTCAAGTCAGCCTCACGTGGATTCACGCCAAACATCTCTCGGCAACCCTAACAACAACAATCGGCGGCGTCCCCAGAACGATCGCTGGTTCAATCAAGACCTCCGAGGCCGTTTGCAACGCGATCTCTGCCAAGACATCAACGCTCGGCGCCGCCAACGCGAGGAGGACGAGCGCTGCCGACTGGAGGACGAGAATAAGCAATTCGGCCTCCACCACGAGCGGTGCCACCACTGTGGTCGGAGCCGGAACCCTCACGCAGACGAAGGCGTACCCGTCTTCACCCAGGAGCTACAAGAGGTCGACTGGTCATCAGGCTTCAAGCCTATGGGAATCGAAAAATACGATGGCAAGACAAATCCCGAGTCCTGGCTCACTGTATACACTCTGGCAATTTGAGCTGCCGGAGGTGACCACAAAGCCATGGCTAACTACCTCTCGGTCGCCCTAGCCGACTCGGTGAGGACATGGCTAACAGGGCTCCCAAAACGATCAATCGGCTCATGGGGGGAACTCCGGGAACGCTTTATAGCCAATTTCCAGGGGACTTACGAAAAACTGTCTTTCGAGCACGATCTCTACCAGCTGCACTAGAGGAAGAACGAGTCTTTTTGCGAGTTCATCAAAAGGTTTTCTGAGAAGCGCAACTTGATCCCAATGATCAAGGATGAGGTCGTCATCGCCGCCTTCTGCAAGGGAGTCAAAGACCGTTCATCGCAGTTCACTTGGAAGCCTCCAGCCTCTATTAGGGCTCTCTTCGATATGGCGAATAAGTATGCCGACTCGGCCGAGGCAGTCGCTGAGGCCCTCGACAAAAAGGAAGAGTCTCGGCAGAAGGACCAAAAAGCAAAAGCCGACAACGAGCCAGCACAGTACAAATCTGGAAGCCGTAAGCGGAAGTCGGAAAACATGGTGGCCAACGTGGAGCAGAGTCGGTTGCGACCCCCAAGGAACAACAAGTACCAGAAGGTGATGAACGGGCCTTGCCCCTTTCATCCCAAGGGTAAACACGCGGCCAAAGACTGCTTTATGCTCAAGAAGTTTGCCTCTAAGCAGGCTTCAACATCTGGCACCGACAAGGACAAAGACAAGCCAGATCTGGGCGCAGCCGGCAATTATCAAGATCCCCAGGCCGAGCTCAACCATATCTTCGGAGGGCCGTCTGCATACAAGTCCTAGAGGAAGCAGAAACTAACAGCACGGGACGTCAATTCGGTCTCTACAGTAGACACCCCCAATATTTGCGCTGGTCAAAAATGCCCATCATGTTTGATCGCGCAGACCATTCAGATCGGGTTTCACACCCGGGACGCTACCCACTCGTCCTGGACCCGGTCGTCAAAAATATTTAGTTGAAGAAGGTTCTCATAGACGGAGGCAGCGCGCTCAACATCCTCTTCGCCAAGACCCTGGATGAGATGAAAATTCCTCATTCAGAACTGGGATAATTCCAGGCCTGTCTTCAACACCTCTCAGGCAGATAACTTTGCCGGTCACCTTCGGCATGCGGGATAACTTCCGCACAGAAAATATTTACTTCGAGGTGGCCGACTTGGAGACTGCGTACCATGCGATACTTGGACGGCCGGCGCTCGCCAAATTCATGGCAGTACCGCACTATATCTACATGGTGCTCAAGATGCCTGGGCCAGCCAGAGTTCTCTCCCTCCGCAGCAACGTCAAGCAAGCCTTCACCTGTGACAAAAAGAGCTGCGAGTTGGCTTAGTCTCAAGAAGCGACAGTTGGACGCAATAGCATTCGGCAAGCCGCCACAACAGAAGTCGAGGATGACCAAGTTCCGGCGAAAAAAGCAGCAAAGTCGGGAATTTCAGCGGATTTCGACACGAAGAAGATCCCCCTGGACCCTTCTGACCCCTCCAAGATTGCTCTAGTCGGGACCGGACTCGACCCCAAATAGGAATACGCGCTCGTCACCTTTCTCTAGGCAAACAAGGACATCTTCGCCTGGAAACCTTCCGACATGCCTGGGGTACCAAGGGAGGTGATCGAGCACGCCGTCAATGTCAAGACAGAGGCCAAGCTAGTCAAGCAACGGCTACGGCGCTTTGCACTGGACCGCAAAGATGCTATTCGGGAGGAGATAACCAAACTCCTCGCGGCCGGGTTCATCAAAGAGGTCTACCACCCGGATTGGCTGGCAAACCCAGTCCTGATTCGAAAGAAGAACGGTAAATGACGCAAATGCGTCGACTACACCGACTTGAACAAGGCGTGCCCCAAAGACCCATTTGGTCTACCGAGAATAGATCAGGTGGTGGATTCAACTGCGGGGTGCGAACTTCTCAGCTTTCTCGACTGTTACTCGGGATACCATCCAATCAGTCTGAAGGAGGAGGACTGTCTGAAGACTTCTTTCATCACGCCGTTTGGAGCATACTGCTACATCACCATGCCGTTCGGTTTGAAAAATGCTGGAGCAACGTATTAGCGAGCAATTTTGCGGTGTCTACACACTCAAATCGGGTGCAACGTGGATGCATATGTCGATGACGTGGTGATCAAGACAAAGTCCAAAGAAGACCTCATCGCTGACTTGGAGGAAACCTTCCAAAACCTTCGAAGATTCAAGATAAAGTTGAACCCGGAAAAGTGCACCTTCGGTGTGCCATCCGGCAAGCTACTCGGCTTCATCGTATCGCATCGCGGCATCGAGGCTAATCCAGAGAAAATGAACGCAATCATGAACATGGCACCCCCGACTAGCCAGAAGGATGTCCAGAAGCTGACAGGTTGCATGGCGGCACTCAGCCGATTTATCTCCCGACTAGGCAAACGGGGCATGCTCTTCTTCAAATTATTGAAGAAAGCAAATAATTTCCAATGGACTCCCGAAGCTCGGCAAGCCTTCGAAGACTTCAAGAAATTTCTCACAACACCACCAGTGCTGGCATCACCTATGTCCCAAGAGCCATTAATGCTATATCTAGCAGCAACCACTCAGGTGGTCAGCACGGTGTTGGTGGTCGAGCGATCCGAGCCGGGTCACATACAGAAAATACAAAGGCCAGTTTACTTTGTCAGCGAGGTCCTAGCCGACTCAAAGATGAGATATCCTCAGGTCCAGAAGCTGCTATATGGCCTACTCATCACTGTCCGGAAGCTAGTGCACTATTTTCAATAGCATCAAGTCACGGTGATCACATCGTATCTACTCAGGGACGTCCTGCACAACCGTGAGGCCACTGGCCGAATCGTTAAATGGGCGCTCGAGTTGATGGCGTTCGACATCACCTTTTAGCCATGGACAGTAATAAAATCACAAGCTCTAGCCGACTTTGTGGCCGAGTGGGCAGAAATTCAGACGACTACAACAACAGGCAAGCTAGAGTACTGGACAATGTACTTCGACGATTCCCTACAGATCGGCGGCACTGAGGCCGGCGTCGTATTGACATCGCCCACCGGTGAAAAACTCAAGTACGTTCTCCAGATCCACTTTCCGGCTTCCCACAATGTTGCCGAGTACGAGGCATTCATCCACGGGCTCCGCATTGCTATATCACTCGGCATCCGCCGACTGGTTGTGCGTGGAGACTCCCAACTCGTGGTGAACCAAATCATGAAAGACTGGACATGTCTCGATGATACTATGGTGGCGTACTGTTAGGAGGTTTGAAAGTTGGAAAACAAGTTCGACGGGCTGGAGATAACACATGTATTATGACAATACAATGATATTGCAGACAAATTGGCAAACATGGGATCCAAGCGAGAAGTGGTCCCAACTGGGATATTTGTCGAGCAACTAATGGAGCCATCAGTCAAGAAGAAACCAGTACCAGAACAGTCAGGAGATGAACCTGCCCTGACAACAGACGAAGTACTCATCATATCTCAAGATTGGCGAACTCCTATTATCAAATTCTTCCTGGACGATGAACTCCTAGAAGATCGCATTCAAGCTGAAGAAATCAAACGTCGAAGCAAATGTTTCTTAGTAGTCGGAGAAGACCTGTACCAAAGAAATGCATCCGGTGTCCTCATGCGCTGCGTCACACCCGAGGAGGGCAAGCAAATTCTACAATCAATCCACTCGGGCATATGGCAACCATGCTGCATCTAGGACGCTAGTCGGAAAGGCTTACATGCAGGGATTTTTTTGGCCAACAACAGTAACAGATGCCAAGAACATAGTTCGCACATGCGAGGGTTGTCAGTTCTATGCAACACAAACAAATCTTCTAGCCCAAGAATTTCAAACCATCCCAATCTCTTGGCCCTTTGTAGTATAGGGGCTTAACATGGTCGGGCCTTTTAAGAAAGCGCTAGGAGGGTTCATACACTTGTTTGTCGCAGTGGATAAATTTACAAAGTGGATTGAGGCAAAACCCATTGCTACCATAATAGCAGCATGAGCAAAGGACTTCATCATGAGTATATTATACCGATTCAGGGTTCCTAACCGTATCATAACGGACAATGGTACTCAGTTCACGGGCGGCGTATTTCAAGATTTCTTTGACGACTTCGGCATCAAGATCTGTTATACATCTGTGACACACCCATGGAACAATGGGTAGGTTGAGCGTACTAATAGCATAGTCTTACAAGGTATCAAGGCCAAGATATTCGATCGACTATAGCCATATACAGGGCGGTGGATACAAGAACTTCCATTTGTTCTCTGGTCTCTAAGAACCATAGTTAGTTGGGCAACAGGGTAATCCCTTTCTTTCTGGTCTATGGTGCTGAGGCTGTACTACCAACCGAGTTAGAGTTCGGCTCTCCACGAGTTCGGGCTTACTCAGAAGATGGATAAAACAATACCTGATTGGTTGAACTAGATCAGTTGGAAGAAGCGAGGGACATCGCAATAATCCAGTCGGCAAGGTATCTTCAAGGCCTGCGTCGTTATCACAGTCGGAATGTCCGTGGCTACGCCTTTTTGGTCGAAGATCTCGTCTTGAGAAAAACACAAACCACTAAAGACAGGCATAAACTATCCCCAATATGGGAAGGGCCGTTCATTATCGCCGAGATTACACGGCTAGGCACCTACCGACTGAAGACCGAAGATGGTGCCCTAGTCAGCAACTCATGGAACATTGAACAGCTATGTCCTTTCTATACCTGAGTTCTGTATTTTCTCTCATACATATGTATGAAGTTTTTCTCTGACTCATTACGTCGCTTGTCTCAACCGAGTAGTGAGTCGGGGGCTACATGTATTATATGTGCTTTGTCAATAATATACGAGCTTATTTTATCTAAGTTATGAAGTTTTGCAATGACTATGTTATGTTTGCCCAAGTATAGCTTTCTGTGGTGAACGATTTTATTAAGTTCCTATAGACTAACTCGGCGTAGACTATATAGTTGGGCAAAGCTAATGATAACTAAGTAAAACCAAGAACTCGGCAGCATTGTACACATATCATGCAAAAGATTTATATACACTGACTGCATGATGGATTGTCCTTACATTCCTAGGTCCTTGGTGATCGCCTCTGCAGTCGGCCTTGCTTGGGTGATCAACTCTAATGCCTTCTCAGGTGTTGTCTCTTCGGCAAACCCTTCACCGATGGCCTCAAGATCTGCCCTGGGGTAGATTGACTTGTTCATCGCGAGGGTCTGGGCCATGCCGATGACAACACGCTCATCCGAGTACCTCTTCAGGATACTCGGGGCTCCTTTACGGCGCGCCTGCACCTAGGAGATTGTGTTGGAGCTGGTTCCCACGTGGTGAGGATCCATAATGTCAAGGAGCCCTTTCACGGACTCGGCAAGAATCTCCCGTGACTCCTTGATGACTTTGATCTCCTCTGCAAAGGCTTGAAACTGGGTTTGGGCGTTGGCTCTTGCAGCTGCTCAGATTCGTTGACAATTACACTTGTTAGCCAAAAATGCAGTCGGAGTACCTAAAGGATTGGTTAAGATCGTTGTCAGAGGGAAGACTTACTTTTGTAGTCCACTTCCACTTTGGCTTTGGCCTTCTCCAGTTCGGTCTTCTCTTTCTCGAGTTTGCCTTTGGCCCTATACAGCTCGGCCTTGTCTTTCTCGAGTTTGGCTTTGGCTTTCTTAGCCTCCTTCAGCTTGGCTTCCTCCTCTGTCCGGGTCTTCAACTCAGCTTTGAGGGCTGTATATCAGAATAAGTCAAGAGCTCGAGATTACAGTCAAGACACAACTAGGAAGTCAGAAAATAACAAAGCTGGAGAAATATACATGGAACTTAGTCGGGAAGACAAATACAGGAGACTTACTTCTGATCTTGTCGGTTAGAGCCCAATTCTCATCCCTGAGTTGGTCAACAGGTCCCCTCAGCCAAGTCTCCCTCTCTTGGCCAGACCGCTCCAAGTCGGCCTTCGAGGTCTGGAGTTGGCCCAATCGTTTGAGCTGGGGGGCGAGCTGGGTCAGGACCTCGTTTATCTTCTCCGAGCGGTCAATGATCTTCTGCTCGGGGTAAAACAGAGCAAAGCAGAGTCAAGCGGCGAAATACCAGAAATAAGAGAAGTCATCGGGGACTCAACATTGCAAGGCTCGCTACACACTTGGAACCCTCGGGAGGCGGCGATTGTGGCGCGAAGAAGAACTTCACGCTCCCTCTCCGCTACCTCTTCATCGTGCTCGTAGCATTTCGCGATTCCCTCGGGAGATACCCAGTGAAATGTTCTCGGGAACCTGTGACGAGGGGCTTCAAGCCTAGGGAGATCCGTTTCCTCTGAAGACGACGAAGACACAGACAGCGACACGGTCCTGCCTCCGACTCGGCAGCTGATGGGGCTTTGGCGACTTGCTCAGGGGCTGGAGCAGCAGCTTTAGTACCTGCCCCTTGGTGAGCCGGCGCTAGTGGTCGGAACCGCCTCAGTCTCTACAGCCGGGGCGGTCGCCGGCTTTGGCTCGACTGGGGCTGGCTCAACAACAGGAGCAGCCGGTGTGGTCTCCTTGAGATTGATATTGGCTCGTTTCCTATACGATGAGTTGGACGTCAAGATACTACTATATTGAACAAGATTTTCAGAAGATTCAAAGTCACTTACCTCTTGGAGGTTTTGTACTTCCATTCGGGGGTTCCAGATGTCGGCAGTGGAGGGCTGCCGGCTGTCGGGCTGGATGGCGCGGCAGTTGGCGATGGCGTCCTTATCCTAGTCGGCCCAGTTTCTGGTGCGACTGGCTGGGGCGCTAGGATGCTCGATGGCGCCGCCTTATGGCTCGTTGACGATCTTGTACTCAGCAGTGCTGTCCTTGGGCTCGATGTTGCTAAACCTGGTGGTGCCGGTCTCGGCCTTGGACTCGGCGGCCTAGGAGCTGTGCTAGCGGTGTCTTTAATCTTCAGGCTCCTGGCTGCTGCACTCGGCCTACTAATTTTCTTCTTGCCTAGATCTTCGACAGGTTTCTTCCCTACTCTCTTGGAGCTAGGCTGGGCGGCAGAAAGACTCAACAGCCTTTTCTTCGATTTCACGGCCGACAAAGTTTGGGAGTCTTCATCAAACTCCTTACATTCCTGCAAGTGGTTCAATAGCATACATCACACATTGCAAAGCTATCCTAGATACACATCTACAAGTATTCATCACAGATGGACAACACGTTAACATCAGCAAGAGTTACCTCCGGACGAGGCCTTTTTTGGCTGTAAGCTAGTGTGGCACGCTCGGCATCTTCTGTCTCGACCACCCCGCTGGCAAAATAATCAAGCAGGATGTCGGTCACCTTGTGCTTGTCGGTTAGGTTGGGATATTCTCGGCCGGGATCGTCTTTGCCCTTATAATCCCAGCCGAAGTGGCTCCTCAGCTTTAGCGGCCTGATGCAACGAGTCAAGAAACGCCTAGCTACCCATGGACCAGTCAATCTAGAGCTCTTTAGCTTATCAATCTTATTAATCAGCATATATACATGGCCCATTTCCTCAAAACTTGGCACAGACGACTAGTTGGGCATGACCTCTGGAGGCAAACCAATGAAAAGGGGGAGGCGTGGTTCAAGATTAGAACAATAAAACCACTCTCTATGCCAGTCCTTGAGGGAGGATTTCAAGGGAACATGGATATAAATCTTCTTCATCTCGCTCCTGAGCTGGATACCGGCCCCCCCAATCACTTAGACTTTGCTCTTGGAGGGTTGAGATTTGATGTGGAATAAATATCTAAACAGATTCAAATGCGGCTCCACACCTAGAAAACACTCACAAAGAGTTGCAAATATAGAGATTTGCAAGATAGAGTTGGGATTCAGATTCACCAACTCTAGCTCGTAGAAGGTAAGAAGCTGGTGAAGAAAGTCCGAAGACAGAAGAGAAAGACCCCGGTCGAAGAAAGATGTGAAGACTATAGTCTCACCAGCTTGGGGTACTGAAATCGATTCCCCTTACACCTGACGCCAATGGATGACTTCACGGCTCTGCAGTCTCAGCAACCTTTCCAGATACTCCAGTTTAGTTGACCTGAATCCAAAGTCAGCCAAGACTCATCAGTCGCCTCCGAGATTTCTGACGCTCTCAGCATGGTCAAGGCGAGGAAATTTGGGGGAAATGCGATTGAAGACTTGGAATGGACGCGGAAGAGTGGGATTGCCCGAGTTTCGAGTGGGAAGCGCTAGCGATGGCGAAGCCTAGCGAGGCGAGGTGCGAAATTTCGGCGCGGAAGCTGAAAGACGAAACGATTTGTGAATTGGAGAAGATTAGTGAATCTTTTCTCTCTCTCCCCGTCTTTATAGAGCATGTACTGATAAGTGGGCTTGGGCCTACAAATTCGGTACTGTGCCACCAAGATATGAGTTTCTACAGTAGCACGCTCAATGTGGGCCACTCACTAGCTGTGTTAAAATCACAGTGTTGGTGCTACCAACAGGAACTGATTAGGTAATCAGATATGCTTCATGAAGGCCTAATTGCTGAACATATGTGTTTACGTATCTGTATTATCTACCAGGTATTGAGGATATATCTTTATAAGGGTCACAAGCTGGTCTCCATTAAAATTAGGGATGCAGGTATCTCTCAAGAACGCCTGACCACATATTGGATTAAAATCCATAAAGTGGTACTCGGCTTACAAGATTAGCCAACAACTACCATAAGCAAACATCTTTCCAGCCGACGTGACGCTGAAGAGTCTAATTTCCGAGTAGTATACTACTCGGGAAATACTATAAACATTTTTCTAGCTGACATGAAGCTGAAGAGTTTAATTTCTAAGTGACATACTACTTGAGAAAGACTATAAAATATTTCTGGCTGATATGAAGCTGAAGAGTCTCATATACCAGTAGTATACTACACCTAATAGGTGTGTCTATTCGGTGCACACTATTCATACTTCTATATGGAGCCCTTCATAGCCTCACTGCCAGTGCCAGCTAACATGAAGCAGGACTCGGGAGAAAGAAGCACTCGGACAAAGAGTACTCGGGAGCAATGCACTCGGGCAATCTTCACCGTGGAGGATGAGCACTCGGCATCAGCTGTGATTCAACTATGAAGGTCTCAAGGGCTGCTGTGGAGGCCATAGGCCCCGGGTAGCTCATGACAAGCATATGGGCCACTCGGACAGAGGATGGGCCTAGTCTTATAATTAGAGATATGATAGAGTTCCGCAGACTTAGCCTTATACGATAAGGAATATACAGTCCTAGTCGGACATGTTATATCTCTAAGAGGAGATCCCTTGACCGTAGTCTAACTGGGACCCCTACTTTGTAACCCCGTCCCCTAGTATATAAGGGGAGGCAGGGCGCCCCCTGAGGGCAAGACATAGAAGTTCAATAGAACTACAATCATACATCCTCAAAATAATACACCACAACTGGACGTAGGATATTACCTCACATTGAGGGCCTAAACCAGTATAAACCTCTTGTGTTTCTTTGCAGTCCACCGAGTTTCGATCCGATAAGTAGCCCTATATTCATATTGCCGGTGTAAAACATCGATAGTTGGCGCGCCAGGTAGAGGGGCTTCGGCGAGATCAACCTCAATAAGCTCGATGGATTCGACAACCGAAGTCGACGGCAGCAAATTCTCCCCCGGAGACACGATCACGTTTGGAAGCCTCAACTTCGTCGCCGACAAGCTCGGCAAACTCACCCTAACCGACTCGGACTCGATCCGATATGCCGGGGAATCAGTCGACTCTGTGCCGATCGGCACACACGACGCTGCAGCAACCCTCGTCGACTTGCTGCGGCGATCTTCCACTTGCTCGAGTCTCGAGACAACTCTCCCCTTCGGCGTTCAACTCGGACTCGGCCTTGAGCCAGCCGGAGTCGGGCTAGGAAGGGGGGAGATCATCAATCTCCCGTGCAGACTCGTCGACGCCGTGGACACCTACAATCTACATCCCACGCGGCAGACTCGATCCTCTACGGTTCAGTTCGGACATGGCCCAGAGCCGTTCGAGATTGGATCTCGGAAGGTTGGAGTCGTCATCACCCCGATGAACTACTCAGATTCCGACTCCAAGTCGGACAACAGTTCGAACACCAGTTTGGACACCAGTCTGGCAAGCTTCCTTCTGCCCCGAGAAATCTTCATGGCTTTAACCCCTCCGCAGGAGGTGCACCGAGTACAAGAGCTGCAAGAAGAGGAGGCCTGCCGACTACGACAACAGGAGGAGGCCGAACGCGAGGCTTGCAATGACGAGCTACGCAGGGCTGGGCTGAGCTACCCTGACTTCGAGAAGTTGGTGGACAAGGCGATTCGCCAGGAAAACCAGCGCAACAAGATGGACCATAAGTGGAAGGCGGCCCAATTCCGAGCCTACCAGGGGCAGCACCAGAGGCCAAGGGTGATGCTGGGACATCATGGTGGACCTTCCACTATGATCGTCTGCCAGCAGTGCCCGTTCCAACCCAGGCACGTTGGATGCAGCAGCAACAACAGTGGGCAGCACAACCGTCACCCCGCTCCGTGCCCACCAATAGCACCAGCACCGCAAGGCCAACCATGGAAGGACAACGGGGGCAAGACTCTCATCTGCTTCAACTGCAATGAGCCGGGTCACTTCACCGACAAGTGCCCGAAACCGAAGCGAATGGGACCTAGGCCCGCAGCTCCCCAGAACCCCAACGCCAACCAGCAGGTGATAAAGGGGCGTGTTAACCACGTCTCCGCAGAAGAGGCACAGGCTGCACCGGAAGTGGTACTGGGTATGTTTCTTGTAAACTCAATACCTATAACAGTACGTTTTGATTCCGGTGCAACACATTCATTCATATCCAAGAAATTTGTGGGAACACATGTGATAAAAGTGGTGGAACTTAAAATTCCCATGCGGGTTCATACACCAGGGAACCGCATGACCATAGCTTACTATAGCCCTTCAGTGAGCCTAGAAATCCAAGGATCACCTTTTCTAGTCAATCTCATCCTCCTAGAATCCAAAGATCTAGATGTCATCCTAGGAATGGATTGGTTGACTCGGCACAAAGGAGTGATCAACTGCGCCGACCGCACCGTTACCATAACCAGTCCGGAAGGAAAGGCAGTTACCTTCAAGTCACCGGTGCCACATAAGCAGGAAGCAAGCTTAAATCTGGTCGCAGCAGAGCAACAGTCGGAAAGTAGGAAGAAGCCAGATCGGAAAATAGAGGAAATCCCGATAGTGAGAGAGTACTCGGATGTGTTCCCGGAAGATCTACCGGGGATGCCACCAGAAAGGGAAATCTAGTTCAGAATTGATTTGGCACCAAGAACGACGCCTATCTACAAGAGGCCGTATAGAATGGCACCAAACGAGATGGCAGAAGTCAAGAAGCAAGTCGACGACTGCTACATAAGGGTTACATCCGACCAAGCACGTCGCCTTGGCGTGCACCGGTCATCTTCGTGGAGAAGAAAGACAAAACAAAGCGGATGTGCGTGGATTATGGGCTGTACGAGTGCACCGTTATGTCCTTTAGACTGACAAATGCACTGGCCTTCTTCATGAATATGATGAACAAGGTGTTCATGGAGTTTTTTGACAAGTTCGTGGTGGTTTTCATCGACGACATCCTTATCTACTCAAAATCAGCAGAAGAACATGAGCAACATCTCTGGTTGGTTCTCGAGAAGCTGAGAGAGCATCAGTTGTATGCCAAGTTTAGTAAGTGTGACTTTTGATTGAAAGAAGTACAGTTCCTTGGGCATGTTATCACCGCCCAGGGAGTTGCTATGGATCCAACGAATGTGGAGTCCGTTACCAATTGGAAACTACCCAAGACAGTGACACAAGTGCGGAGTTTCCTCGGACTTGCGGGTTATTACTGCCGGTTCATCGAGAACTTCTTGAAGATTGTGAGACCCATGACTCAATTGTTGAAGAAAGACGTAAAGTTTATTTGGACAGCTGAGTGTAATCACAGCTTTGAGGAACTAAAAAGGAAGTTAATCTCGGCACCAGTCTTGATCTTGTCAGATCCCAAGAAAGACTTCTAGGTATATTGCGATGCATCTCGCCAAGGGCTAGGATGCGTGCTAATGCAAGAAGGCAGAGTGGTAGCCTATGCGTCACGACAGTTGCGTCCCCATGAGGGCAACTACCAGACACACGACCTGGAATTGGCTGCCGTGGTTCATGCTTTGAAGATTTGGCGGCATTACCTCATCGGTAACCGCAGCGAGTTCTATATGGACCACAAGAGTCTGAAGTATATCTTTACCCAGCATGACCTGAACCTCCGTCAAAGAAGGTGGCTGGAGTTGATTAAAGATTATGATGTGGGAATACACTACCACCCGGGTAAAGCCAACGTCGTGGCAGACGCTTTGAGCAGGAAAAGTTACTACAACACCGCCCTAGCAGAGACGATATGCAAGGAAGTGCAGCAGGAGTTCGAACGTCTGAATCTAGGCATCGTTGACCCTGGATTCGTGACAGCCCTTGAGGCCCAGCCCACACTCTTTGATCAAGTTCGCAAAGCACAAGCGAATGATTCAGAGATCAAAGAACTCAATAAGAACATGAGAGTTGAAAAAGCCCAAGGATTCACAGAAGACAAAAACGGGACAGTCTGGATAGGAGAACGATTGTGTGTCCTAGAAAACAAGAAACTTAAAGACTTAATCCTCCGAGAAGCTCATGAGACGCAGTACTCCATTTATCCCGGAAGCACTAAAATGTACTAAGACATCTAGACAAAGTTTTGGTGGCCCAGCATGAGAAGAGAAATCGTGGAATTTGTAGCGCTTTGTAGGACTCTTACAACTGCTTACAGTCCTAGAGTGGAAATGGGAAGAGATCGGGATAAACTTCGTCACCGGTTTAACCCGCACATCTTCGGGATACGACTCAATCTGGGTGATAGTGGATCGGCTCACCAAGATTACCCATTTCATTCTGGTGCATACAACGTACTCAGGCAAGAAGGTGGCAGAACTCTACATGGCCCGCATAATGTGTTTGCATGGAGTACCCAAGAGGATTGTATCTGACCGCGGTAGCCAGTTCACTTCCAAGTTCTGGCAGAAGCTGCAAGCAGAACTAGGAATCTGATTGAATTTTAGCATAGCCTACCATCCCCAAACAGATGGACAGACTGAAAGAGTCAACCAGATATTGGCGGACATGCTAAGGGCTTGTGTGTTAGATTTCGGTGGGACTTGGGATAAGAGTCTGCCCTACGCGGAGTCTCGTATAACAACAGCTACCAAGCCAGTCTATAGATGGCCCCGTTCGAAGCTCTGTATGATAGAAAATATCGTACGCCCCTTTTCTAGGATTAGACTGGCGAACGTCAGGTATTTGGGACCAATGCACTCAAAGAGGAGGAAGAGAAGGTAACCATTATCTGGGAGCGATTAAAAACAACTCAATCAAGACAAAAGAGTTACATCGATAATTGTCGCAGAGATCTGAGCTTCGAGGAAGGAAACTATGTGCATCTTCGCGTCACACCACTCCGCGGGGTACACAGGTTCCAAACCAAAGGGACGTTAGCCCTGCGTTTCGTGGGACCCGGTTGACGCCGAAAACCGTCGGGGGCCGTCCGGCGTCTGGGAAACACGCGAAGGCCTGGGAGATCTGCTTAGCTCCAGTGCAGGTCCTAAATATCTGAGGTTCGCGGGCATGCCAGTCAATTTGACCCAGCAATTGACAAGGAGAAAATATTAGCTCAGGGATTCAATCGGCCGACAAGAATCCTGCTAGCCGATTGCCGAAGGAATACTTGAGCACCAGCTGAAACCCGATGATAAAACCGTGCCCGAGCCCTAGTTGTCCGCGCCCGGGTCTCGTGCCCGCGCCCGAATCCTTGCTTGTGCTCGCGCCCGGGTCCTAGTTGTCCATGCCCGGGTCCTTGCTCGTGCCCGCGCCCGGGTCCTTGGTCGATTGCCGATGGCGCTTGTATATCGGCTAGGAGCCGATAATGATATAAAGATGGAGAACTCGCTAGCTTCCCTCGGGCCGACTGCCTAACTACTAGTAGGACTTGTATATCGGCTAAGAAGCCGATAGTAGTATCAGCAAACATTAGATCAGTCAATGATAAACAGAAGATATACATCGGCTAGAGGTTGATGATATAAACCAGCAATAACCCAACCGTGCATCGGCTAGAAGCCGATACTGATATAAGCAAGTAATCCAGCCGACTGCCAAAAACAGAAACACTTGGACATCGGCTAGAAGCCGATGATAGAATAAATGGGCAGAGCAATAACCAATAAACAATGCAGTCGGCTTTATTTGATAAAAGATAACCTATCGGCTAATCACTCCGACAGAACATCGCATAAACACCCATCGGCTTAGCAAGGATAAATCTATTATTATCAATCTAGTAGTTCAAACTCAATTGATGCAGCACAGATTTAATAACAATAAAAGAACCTCGATGAGCCGATAGATCTAATGCAATTGTGATGTATGATAACTTATCGGCTATACATCCCGATAAGACGCTTGCACAAAAACCATCGATCTAACATGAACAATTTATCACTGCAGTTTAGTAGGTCGGACCCAACCGATGCAGCACAAGCTGATGATAAACTGTTCCCGGTAAACCGATACGATCTATGCACGCGTGATGTGATATATCTACTCGGCCTATGAGATCAAACCTAACTGATGCAGCCGTAGACAGAGCAGAATATACCATGGTAAGCCGACTACCATAAACCGACTAGAATATCGGACCTAACCGAGGAAGTCCTAGTCGATAAGTAGTCGGGGTAACGAGACTTACCCTCTCGCAGGAGTTCGGACCTAACCGATGCAGCCCGGCTCGAGAAGCAAGAACCCGTTGGTAAAGGGTGGCGATGCGCCGAATTTAATTGATCGTTGTGATAATTTACACGGTCCCCGAGCGTACGTATTTATACCCCGAGTTACATGAGTCCTTATTGGACACGGTACATGATTTCCTAATTATAACAGAAAACTTTTAACAAGGCCTGACCGGACACGAGGTCAGGTTTCCTAAAGATAAACACTTGCCTAACTAATAGGTACAGTAAATAACTGCCAAACAGCGGTCTTCACGGCTTCCTCCCGGAATCGGTCTCTTCTGGATCAACTTCCGCCAGTTGACTGCAATTTACTCCTTTGACCGAATTTGACATAGGGCCTTACCAAATTTTGGCGTTAACAGACCCTACCAAGTGCTAGCTCGTAAAGGCGAAGTTGCATACTAGTTGAATCTCCCAGCTTCAATGGCAGGTATACACGACGTGTTCCATGTGTCATAACTGAAGAAATGTCTGAGGGTACCAGCAGAACAGGCCGATTCGGAGCAGATAGAGATCCAAGAAGACCTCACCTATGTGGAAAAGCCAATTCGGATCTTGGAGATCAGTGAAAGAAACACCCGAAGTCGAGTGATCAGGTTCTATAAGGTACAGTGTAGCCATCATTCAGAGGAAGAAGCCACATGGGAACGGGAGGATGAATTGAAGTCCGCCCATCCGAACCTCTTCGCCAGCACATCCGAATCTCAAGGACGAGATTCCGTTTAAGGGGGTAGGTTTGTCACACCCTGAGTTTCCCCTTAAATAAAGCCACACAAAATATATTAAAGAAAAAAGCCTCAAAGAAATTATTTTAAAAGACCAAGGGAATTAATTAAATAAGTAAAATGCAAAATAATAAAATATCATGGCTGAGAATATTTTTTCTATATTCTCCTTGTCAAAATACACTAACAGGATTTTTATAGGAATTTTTAGAGCACTAGAAGTATTTTTAATAAATCAAAACAAATTATCAGAATTAAAATCCTTCTGAAAATTC
Organism: Oryza meyeriana var. granulata; assembly: GCA_003991445.1. NCBI lineage: Eukaryota > Viridiplantae > Streptophyta > Magnoliopsida > Poales > Poaceae > Oryza > Oryza meyeriana. The sequence continues at coordinate 159,013 of RYFJ01001819.1, forward strand.
TCTTTTTCCTTTTTTCCTTCCTTCCTTTCCTCTTTTTCTTTTTCTTTCTTCCCGCTGGGCCGCGGCCCGGTGCTGTTCCTCGGCCTACCGCAGCCCACGTCGCCTCGCGCCTGTCCCCGCTTCTCCTCACTAACTGGCCTAGCCCGGCCACTAGCCACGTCGGCTCGCCTCACCTGCTGACATGTGGGGCTGGGACCCACATGTTAGACCCATCTTCAACCTTCGGCCGACTCGGCTGGAGGGGATCGGCTTTCCCTAATGGTCGGATTTTGCCCGTCCCCACTCCCTCACGCCTCGGCCTTTGATTCAAACGTTGCGGATCGAGTCCCCGCCTGTTTCCCCCACCTTCTCTGCCCCTCTCGCCCACAACTGCGGTTGAATCGCACCCACTAGCCGCCACGGTCGCCGCCCTCAACCCTGTGAAATTCGGCCAACTCGGCCACGAACTCCCGCAGCCGAGTACATATAAACTCTCCCCGTGCTCCATCCTCACTTTCCCCTCATTTGCCCACGCCTGTCGAGTACCCAAACCCCCTCCGTGTTGAGCTCTTGAATCGTCACCGTGCTCTGCTGACTCTAGTCGCACGCCGCCATCGCTACAGCCGTTGTCGACTACCATGCTTGCGCTCACTAGCTTCGTCGCACCACGCTGCATCCTGTTCCGCCACCGATCGCCTCGGATTCCAGCCGGAACTCCATCTTCTCCATCGCCCCTTTCGGTGCTCCCGCACCTCATTCGCGCCTCCGTCGTCGCTTTGAGTCGCCGAAACGCCAACGCCATCGGCTACCTAAACCTCGTTGCCACCAATCCTCACTGCTTGCCGCCGTTCGCCGCTCTCCATTGATCGCCGTACCTCGGTGAGCACTCGGCCGCATTCCTCACCTCCTCCGCCGCTCACCACTGCCCTCCGCCGTGCAGGCCATGCTCGCTGTCGCTGGCTGCGCGTGCCAGTGGGGCTCGTTCCCGACTTGATCTGAGCCGTCCGATCTGCCTCGGCAGATCGAGACCGCTTGTGTGCCTATGTCCGCGGTCGCACGCACGTGGACTGCGTCCACCGTGCGCCGCACTCTCATGCGCCACTGACCCGTGGGTCTTGCCTGTCGGCACCGGTTACCCGTGGTCCGTTGACGCATTAATCCTTGTTAATGTATAATAAATCGTTTAGAAATTATTTTTGTATAGGAAAATCATAGTAAAATTTCTAAAATTCATAACTAATTCATACGAGCTTTGATTAATTCCATTCAAATTTCATTAAATCCAGAAAAATGGCAAGAATCTAGTAAAAATACTTTCAGCTCCTGTTTTAGTATTCACATGTATTGTTTTTAATTGTTTGTGCGTTGTTTGCTATAGAAACCGACGCCGTCGATCCTCCGGTTTACTAGAAGTCATTGCCGAATTCGCCGAGCCGGATCAAGGCAAGTCGCATCATTTTCTCGATCATTTTGTACCCATTTATTGCAAATTATTTATTTTAAATTAATAAACATGCATTATTTCATCATTTCATGTGGGAAGGGTGACCTATACAAAAATGCAATTTTAATTGCTCTGCCTTTATTCCACCTGTACACCTTTATAGCTGGGTAATAATATGACTAGAGGTTATTGTTATGATGCTTAGCCCTGCTTAGAAACCTTTAGCTCATATGGGGATTTAAAATACTTTAATTTACATTTATGGTTCAACTCAATGTCGGAAAATGAAACTTTGGATATGTTGAGGTTAAATTACTAAAATTTGACTTGAATGGTGGGCTGTGGGTGCATGGTTTTGTTGGTCGCACCCATGGCAATTAAGGACTGGTTCGCGGGAACCCCTTGGGTAAATACTTGTACATTCCAGAAGCCAGCGTGGGCAACAACTGGGTTTGTAGCGTCTCTTCTCCCTCTCCTAGGCATCGTTGGTGAGAATGGGCCTGATGGAGTTGGGTCAGCTCGAGGTCGGGTTAATCGGCTTCCAGATCCATTGTGGCGCAAGGGGGTAGCCTGGTCGATGTGGGGTGTCCTAGCGGCAGGTGCAACCTCAGCGTGGTGTGGATGGTTATGGAGAGGTTGCGTGAATGGTCCTGTCACAGCCTCTCGCGGGGTGTCATTGTGACATGCCGGCACACGAGAACGTGTGTGGGGCTGTGTCTTGTGGGTACAGTTGTACACCTCTGATCAGAGTAAATCTATTCGAATAGCTGCGCCCGCGGATATGGGCGATTGGTCAAGACTCACCGTGATTAGTCTTACCCTTACTTAATTAACTTGACTTAATGGAACTGGTATAGTTTAGGTGGATGGTTAGGCCTGGTTAACGTGGTGTAACGTTGATCAGTGGAGGATTAATATTGTTCAATTAATCAACCTTTTCACCGTTTGCGAATTACTATTATTTGCAACTGCTTTTACGCAAATAAACTTCTAGCCTATCTTTGTCTCTCGTGCATTGTGCATATTTGTGGGTGCGATTTATTGAGTGGTGTGGGTGGTAGTCAGTCTTACTCCTTTTCGCCCTCTCAGTGGTGGAGTACATGTCCGACGAGAATCAGCAAGAGGACTAGGCTGGCTCCGCCGTCAAGATGTCTGTGGAATGGAAGCCTTCGCTTAGCTAGTTGTATATAGACTTTTTTTGTTTTTACCACTGCATTTGTATAAGACCATTTTACTCTGTTTGTAAAACGCACTATGTATGTCAACTTGGTATTGTGTACCCTGGTTTTTCTGGACAGGGATTTAATACACAGAAATGTTCAGAATTTTGATTATGAATTTCTGGGCGTTACAGGGCTGAAGGCGTAGTTAGTGTGGCTAGACAACTTCTTCATGAGGCGGGGCTCGCAGCCATCGCCGAGGTCGCCATCCGTCGCCCCTACTCCCTTATGTTGGTTGGAGAGAGAGGAGGGAGGGAGAGAAGAGGGGTGATGACATGTGGGTCCTACAACAAATTTTGTTTGTTTTTTAACGGACACCCACTACATATTTATTTATTTTTATTTTTGCTTCCAATGCCACATAAACATCACGCCATCACCACATGGGATGAAGACCAAATCAAACAAGCCACGTAGACGCCACGTCATTCGAAACCTCTTTCAATACTGTGAGGGACTTATTTGCACAGGTTTTAGAAGTTGAGAGACGCTCCATATCCGATTCTATGGTTGAAGGTTGATCCATAGTTGAGGGATCTAAAGTGGACTTTTTTCAAAATAGGCCAACCACATTGCAGCTCGGATATAAATAGGCCGATCTACATTTCACCTCTGGGGTGTAAGATGTGAATTTTTTTCATTTTTATATTTATTTAATAAAATATTTACAAAACTACATTTTCATTTTAAAAATTTACAAAAATATACTCCCGCCACCCTTTGGGAGGGCGATATGTCTAAAATCGCCCTCCTAGAGGGCGATATGATGACGTGGCTGACGGCCGTTGGCCGGCGGCCCACGGCCGTCAGCCATTTTGCAGGCGGCCCCCCGGGCCACAAAAAAACCGCCCTCTGAGAGGGCGGCAAGGGGGCCGCCTATAAAAATCCGGCCGGGGGGCTGGCCATTTTACAGGCGGCCCCATTGCCGCCCTCTCAGAGGGCGGTTTTTGTGTGGCCCGGGGGGCCGCCTGCAAAATGGCCGACCCCCGGCCGGCCATTTTGCAGGCGGCCCCCTTGCCGCCCTCTTAGAGGGCGGTTTTTCTGTGGCCGGGGGGCCGCCTGCAAATGGCCGACCCACGGGCCGGCCATTTTGCAGGCGGCCCCCTTGCCGCCCTCTGGGAGGGCGGTTTTTAGCCTGGGCAGTATAAAACCCCCTCCCAGACTCCAAAAATGCCATAAAATTCACTGAAATTACAGAAAAAAAAAGAAAGAGCTGAGAGCAAGCCTGAACGAAAGCAGCGAAGCTCTGTCAGCTTGCTGATTTGTCTGCAGGTAAAATCTATTATCTCTTTGTAATTTCTATTTCTATGCATAAATTGATGTAATATTGTACTGGTTATGTGTATAGTACTATATGAAAATAAGTTGTTACTCATAGATCTATAGGTCTTTAGTTAATGTGTTAGATGATTTAATTTTTATAGAGATGTGAGGAAAATATTGGTATCTAGTTTAACTGTATTTTTTTATCAACAGAAATGTCAAATAAGGTAATATTTCAGTTATTTCACGGGCAAGAGAATGTTAGATATGGTCCAGAAGGGGTAGATCTGTCTGATTTTAGTTCAACGGCTAAGGGGATTGATAGACCAGCTGAGAGAAGTTTTGAGTCAGTGTACAACTGGCTGATGCGAGGGTTTCGATTGAACCCCGAGCTCAGCGCAATAACCTTGTATGTAGTAGTCAGTCGTGCAGATGAAGGTTTTTTTTGGGAACTGATGCCAGTGGATTGCACTGCCACTTGGAGATGGTATGTGGAGAATGCATTTCAACGTGGTTGGCCACTGGGCATACTTGTGTCGATATATGAGAAAGAAAACACTGCTGGTGCAATGCCCGTGCAAGATGATGAGGGTCCAAGTACGGCGGGAGGTAATAGCGAAACAATGGAAGAAAATGAAGAAGGGAATGAAGGAGGGATTGAAGAAGATAGACAGCCAACAGGTGTGGCAGATGAGGGAGAACAAATTAACCGAATCGTTGAAGAAATGGATAGGGAAGATTCTGAAAATGAGCAAGAAGAGCAGGATGATTCGTCTGATGAGGACACCATGATGCCTGCAGAATGGAGCAACCAGGATTTCTCTAGGCTTTCTATCTCCGAGGGACATCATGTGTCATGGGAGTACAAGGAAAATGAGGTCATCGAAGGTTGTAGAGATGAGATTTGGCACATTTGAAGCATCCTATGATAATTTGCCTCGTCTGTTAGGCTGTATTCTTCAGAGGAATCCGGAGACGTGCTACGACCTAAAAGCCTTTCCATCAATTCATCATGGTAATAAAAGTGTGTTGCAACGAGTATTCTTTGCATTAGGTGCTTGCATTCAGGCATTTGTCCATTGTCGTCCCATCCTCTGCATCGATGGGACATTTCTGACCGGAAAGTACAGATGGCAGATCTTAACAGCAATTGGAGTTGATGGAAACAACCAAGTTCTACCAGTTGCTTTTGCTTTTGTTGAGAGTGAGAACACTGATAGCTGGTATTGGTTTCTAGAAAGGGTTAAGTCTGTAGTTGTACGGATGAGACCAGACGTATGCCTTATACATGACCGTCACGCCGGCTTGCTGCGTGCAATTGAGGAATTAAGATATGGATGTGTTGAGAAGGGATACCCACCAAGGTGGTATGATGTCCAAAGCAGATGGTGCATGCGTCATATGGGTGCTAATTTCTACAGACAGTTTAGAAATAAGCACCTTATGGATCTTTTCAAAAGGCTTTGCGCCCAGAATCAAGAGAAGAAATTCAAGGAGCTTTGGAGGAGGTTGGATGAGCTGACCTCTAAACAAATAGATGAGCAGTCCAGGAGGGCTACCATTAGAGGGGATGAGGCTCCACAAGCTCTTGAACCTCTATCAACTGACGGACTTCATATGAGAAGAAGGTCTGCATCCTCAGTTATAAAATTTTCAGATTGGATTGAGAATGAGCCAAAGGAGAAATAGGCATTATTGTATGACAAGGATGGTTCTCGGTTTGGCATAATGACCACAAATTTGGCAGAGGTTTATAACTGTGCCCGTGCAGATCGATGTGCCGCGCGATGTGCACCGGTTAGTACAACTGCGATCTTTGTTTACTACTATAACTATTTAATGTAGTCTAATGCACTCTCTGTAAATAGATATAATCGTAGGGGACATGCAGCCGGTGTTCAGTGGTATCCTCGACTGCAGAAGTACGTGGATGACTGGTTGTTGGCGACGGAGGAGGTGGTCGACGAGATACATGCACACGCTGAGGAGGCCTACCTAGCATACCTCACGTGGTACCAGGCCCGTACTCGCACACGCGTAACGTTCACCCCAGATGATCCACAGCCACACGTCGCCGCTACGACGGACACGTATCCTAGACACCGTGACCAGGACTACTTTCGCGCGGTACGTCACATTATCTTTACACCCCGAATTCCTTTGTAGGTGTCCACAGTTCTAATACATGTTCACATCACATCTGAAATAGGCCGACGCAGCGCGACAGGTTCAGGCTGATGTAAACGCGGCGTTTGGACGATTGGACAGTGGGATTGTGCTGAATGCCGATGAGCAGAGGACGACCTTCGGGAGGATTCGTCAGGCGATGCTCACAGTGATTCGTGCGCTCACTTGTCGTGCGGTCGATGCGGTACCTTCCGTAGTTGTACAGCAGCAACAACCACGGCTAGCAGGAACAGGAGCAGGAGCAGGAGTGCGACTGCAGGGTTCCAGTCAGCCATCTGGCCCCTCTAGAGGTAAATTGGACTAACCATCGGTTCATAACATGTTTCCTTCTATGACATGTACTGTTGTACATCAATATGCTTCCCTGCAGCTTTCGCTACACCGTATCTACATCCCTCTGGAGCTAGCACATCGACGCATGGAGTGTACCACAGACGACCACACGCGCAGCTGGGCATGACAACTGCCCCTCGGGCCACCACAGGAGGTCCTTCAGGTTATATCAAAGTTTATTTTTGCCTTGCAAAATTTTGGTTTGCAATTATCAATATTTTGGTCTACATGGTTCTACTCTACAGCGCCGGGGATGTTTGCTGGCGCTGGCTCCTCCACGCAGGACGTGGGCGTGACAACTGCCCCTCGGGCCACCACAGGAGGTCCTTCATGTTATATCAAACTTTATTTTTGCCTTACCAAATTTTGATTTGCAATTATCAATATTTTGGTGTACATGGTTCCACTTTACATTGCCGGGGATGTTTGCTGGTGCTGGCTCCTCCACGCAGGCAGCACGCGGCAGCGGTTGGGCACCGGATCCTTTCGAGGGGGACGACTTGGAGGACTCAGGCGAGGAGATCTAGGAGATACTACCAGCCTTGCAGCTCGAAGGAGCTCTGCCACTACAGATACAGGACCCACCAGCTGCCACACCCGTGCAGACGACCCGCGCCGGCCGTGCCGTACCACCAGACCGGCTGACGTACTCCTAGGGGCAGGTGCGAGCGCAGGGTAGGAAGACAAAGAGGGCTAGAGGTTACGGTCAGGGCCCGTAGTACGTTGCATCAGTGATAGTTTGTCTGTTGTATATCATGTTTTATTAATTCTATGTATACTGAAGAAAGCTTTTTACTTTATTTACGCTCGTCGATCGTTTACGATCTATGTTTGTGACGAAACTGATCAAAAACATAAATTTTTCAGTTTCAATTTTACGGCGAAAGTACATTCCGAGCGGTGACAACCGAATACACATTAATTGCATACGAACATAATGAAATTATCCATACAAAGAGTACAAACGGCACATCAAACGTTTCTAGTTATCGTTATTACATGCCTTAGGGAATTTTAAACAGATAACCAAGTAGAGATGTAACTATTGTGTGCAGCGTGGGTACTTCCTCTTTTTTGCCGCCACAAATATGCCTGTCCGGACCGTCCGGACAGGATGACGATGGTCCGGACTATATAATGCAAAACAACAATTTGTACAGTACGGACCGTCCGAACAGGGTGACGATGGTCTGGACTATATACTGTGAAACGGCAATTTGTACAGTTCGGACCGTCCGTATATAGTGCGGACCGTTCGGACAGTACTCTGGGGCAGCCTGCAAAGTAGCCAGTCCGGACCGTCCGTATACAGTGCGGACCGTCCGGACCGACTTTGCAGGCGGCCCCTCGGTGACCCAAAAACCACCCTCTCAGAGGGCGGCAAGGGGGCCGCCTGCAAAATGGCCGGCCCGTGGGTCGGCCATTTGCAGGCGGCCCCCCGGCCACAGAAAAACCGCCCTTTGAGAGGGCGGCAAGGGGGCCGCCTGCAAAATGGCCGGTCGGGGGGTCGGCCATTTTGCAGGCGGCCCCCTGGGCCACACAAAAACCGCCCTCTGAGAGGGCGGCAAGGGGGCCGCCTGTAAAATGGCCGACCGGGGTCGGCCATTTTACAGGCGGCCCCCTTGCCGCCCTCTCAGAGGGCGGTTTTTTTGTGGCCCGGGGGGCCGTCTGCAAAATGGCTGACGGCCGTGGGCCGTCGGCCAACGGCCGTCAGCCACGTCATCATATCGCCCTCTGGGAGGGCGATTTTAGACATATCGCCCTCCCAAAGGGCGGCGGGAGTATATTTTTGTAAATTTTTGAAATGAAAATGTAGTTTTGTAAATATTTTATTAAATAAATATAAAAATGAAAAAAATTCGTAAGATGTCGCTGCCTGGGCTGGCCTGTGGTGTACATCGTTTTAGCCTTTTAGGCCTTGGCCCGAATATATCACAGTTGATATTAAGATGGCGCTGACTGGGCCGGTCTGTGTTGGTTGGAGGCGTGTAGGCCTTAATTGGGCCGAGGCAAATCTCACCGTAACATGTTAGCCACAGAATGCATTCCCATCCCAGCCTCCCAATGTCGCAGGCTCCGGCGAACCCAACCCTAGACCGGTAGTCCCCGACGCCGCCCACCGCTCGCTCGACGCCGACGCGGCGTTCCGCACTGCCTGCCTCCGCACTGCGCCCCTGCAGTTTCGCCGCCGCACCGCTGACCCGCGGCCCCGTCCCTCGGCGCCTCGCCATCGCTGGCGGCTAGCCCCTCTGCTCGGCGGTTCGCGCGACGCAGCCACCAGACGAAACTCCCTTGGCCTCGGCGGTTCGCGCTCCTCCAGGTTCGACATACGTTCAATATTTTTCTGATAATCTTAATTCGGAATACCCAATGGCAAAATCGTGCCTCCGCCACTGTTCCACTAAGCTCTGTACAACCTGGGAGCATATGGTGGTTGTTTGTATCTAATGGAATTTATTATGATTTTTGTAAAAAAAACTAGTTTTAAGCTATGTATTTGTTAGCATGGGTTCTCATGCTGTTTGTTAACCTCAAATTGTATTTGGTCCAGATCATAGCGATATATTCTTTTATCATCGACAACAAAAAATTGTACAGAAAAGAATGTGAAAAAAATAGATGGCATCTAAGATCTCACACGGTTCATTGGAATACTTTAAAAGCGGATTTGTTAGATTAGTTTCCATTGATTCCCACAGAAACAACACCATAAGCAGCAAGTCACACACTTGCATTGAGAGCTTTGGTTCCCACGTTCTGGCATCGTCTACCATTGCAGACCCAAACAGCGTACATGGCCAGTAGCCAGTGCTGTCAGGAGCCAGTAACTTCAATGTGATGCTTGCTTCTTCAAGGATTAGCATATGTATTGTTAAACTAGTATGTGCACTTGTGCAGTGATGGTAGTTGGCGATGCTGAAATACTTGGCCTCATGACCTGATAGTTAGCCAGCCAAAACAAGGATAGGATTTTCACTTTGTGTTAAAAACGGCTAGCACTATTTTTTTTAAAAAGACAATATTCTTATTTTTCAACAAAATTGGTTTTAGTTAAACTTGGGTTGGTTGCAAGTATCAAACAGGATTATATGAAAATTATATTAAAAATGGTTCAACACAAACTGTTTTCATAGTCCAGGAGATCCAAACAACCCAAGAAGGTTGGACTAGGTGTTGTCTTCCTTCATTGCCAAAACATGTTTCTCATCTGAAAAATGAGAACATATTGTATTGATTTTGCCTTCATTCTTTTATGACTGTGACCGCAATCACTTAGAATTTGTGGACCTCTTTTTTTTTACCAATTTATTCATATGAGTAAATATCTCAGAAAAGCTAAATAGGATCTTTAAGGTTTTCTTATTTGTACCCTATGTGTCCTCAACTTTTCGATCTTTACTTGACCTTTGCGGGCTGTACTTTTGTCATGTTCTACTGCCGTATTATGGTATTAGTGATTTCTTTATTCGTTTTCGCTCTCTGTTTTGGAATCAATGATACAGTAAAAAAATATTCTGCAGACATATGCTAGTTATAATGTGATTTGTACCTCTATGATAGAACATAACACTTAGCTCCTTTTAACTTTTGTTTTAATCCTGCATTTCTCCAGGTCATTATTTGTGAAAAATGGCCACAGAAGATACTTCTCATATATCTGGTGGTTCTGAGTCGACAACAATGCCACTGCTAGAACAGCTTGCTGAAGTATTTGGCAAGCTGAAATCTCACACAGAAACATCCATGCAAGTACAAAATGGCATCAATTGGGAAGATATCAAAGAACATTTCCTGAACCTTGAGAAGTCGTACAAAAACAAGTGTGATGAACTGGAAGAGAAGCAGAAGGCTTTAGAAGAAAAGAAAGCTGAAGCCTGTAGGCTGATTGCAGAGAAAGAAGCTAATGTTTCTGCGAAAGAGCGTGCTTTCCTGAACCAACTTCAGGAGCTAAGGGACGCTGCTGTCTCTGCCCTAGCAGAGGTGCGACAAAAATATAAGGTGGAGCTTGCCGATATACTTGATGCCAATGGAAGCAAAGATAAAAAGGTAAGAACTTCAACCAACGACATGAATGCATCTTGTGCTTCAGAGGAGAATACAGCTGCTAGTGGGCTGGGTGAACCATTTGAAGCTTCACCTGTTGAGGTTAAGCCACGTCCTGTATTGAAGCAACTATGCGAGCAGATGGATACAGCAGGCCTTCTGAAATTTCTTTCAGAAAATTGGAAAAAACTTTCTAGCCTTCGTGATGAACTTTCTGCTGCACTAAGATGTGCTACTGACCCTGCCCGCTTCGTGCTTGGTTCCTTGGAGGGTTTCTTCCCATCTGATGAAACTAGTTCACCTGGAAATAAACAAAATGCTCTCCAGGGCCAGCGCAGAAGCTGCATTATTTTGATGGAAGCTATAACACCTGCACTAGCTATGAAGGAACCAGGTGATAACCACTCTTGGAGCTCTGAAATTAAGGAGCTTGCCAAGGCAATTGCAGAAGAGTGGAAGAGTAAGCTAGCTGAGGTTGACCTTGATGCTTCTGATGGCTACTCATTGGAAGCACAGGCATTCCTGCAGCTTCTTACAACTTTTAATGTTGATTCAGTGCTTGACGAGGATGAACTATGCAAGATCGTAGTTGCCGTCTCTCGTCGCAAGCAGACTGCGGAGCTTTGTCGCTCCCTTTGTCTTAATGAGAGAATACCAGGTTGGTATCCCCTCAGAATGCCACAAGGCGTTCTCATCCCTTAAACCAGACCACACCCGTTCATGATTTACTGCTAAGCCCCAGAGCTTTATAGGGAATTAAAACCTTCCTTTCTGCTTTCTGTGAAAACTTCGTGTTTTGGATAAGTTTGGAATTTCATGATCCTTCTGTTGACATATTGTTTATGCAGATATTATCAAGGAGTTGGTTAATAGACACAGGCAAATTGATGCAGTTCAATTTATACATGCCTTTGGACTTTCTGAGAGCTTTCCTCCTGCACCTCTGCTGAAGGCTTATGTAGAGGAGTTAAAAGATTCACTTGGCAATAATGGGGATGCCAATGCGGCTTCTCTAAAGGTATGGTCTTTGTACCATGTTTGAGATGTTGGTAATTTCCCAATGCTTACAAATAGGTCACACTTCATCCACTGTGCATCTGTTGCTTTGACTGTTTATCATTCACTGAGGAAGAAATTCTTCTTTCCTTCTGGCCTTAAAGGTTTCTTCAGTAGTTCACGTTTATATATTATTAAGTGTAGTGCAAATGGAACATGAATTTTGTGTGTAGTCATACAAACAAAACAATTAAACTCAGAACTTATTGTTACAAGGTTTGTTATAGCTGCGGGGTTTTGTTAAATTGAGCTCATCTCGCTGGGCAGATGGAAATTACTTCCAACATCCGCTGTTTGGTGCTTATGACTGTAATGCTGTGCGGACATGTTCAGTATGCCTGTCAACTGCTCTGTACTTGATAGTACCATTGAACCTTGTAGATTATTGTAAATTCCTTCATACTTGAATGATTTCATGTCTGTTTCTCAATCTTCTTTTCTGGATTTACATTTATGTTTGTAAGTATCCTTTTACAGGATGACCCAAAGACTCGGGAACTACTTGCATTGAGGGCTGTAATAAAATGCATTGAAGAGTATAAGCTTCAGAAGGACTATCCACTTGGACCTCTCCAGAAGCGTGTCGCTGAGCTAAAATCTAAGGGTGAGAAAAGGCCGATGGTTGAAGCTGGGCGACATAATGCAAAGAAGCCTCGTACTTTTGGCAACCCAGCTGCTCGCAGACCACCCAATTCTGTTGGTTCAGCTGGTCGCAGACCTGCAGGCCTGGCCGGTACTTGGCAGCGCCCCCCTCCACCATTGCCTTCCTATGCTGATAGATATGGACCTGCGGATCGGTACCATTACACCACACCCTCTGCAACATATGATCCTCCTGCCTATGCTTCTTACAGCGAACCGTACAGTGCCACAAAACCATATCAGTACACACCAGGCTCAGTAGCCGCTGCGTCATACAGCTCAAATCAGTTTAAAGTAGCGTATGGTGGCCCTGGTGCCCCGCCAACGGCAGGCGGCTACACAAGTTACAATGACGTCGCAGGGCAGCCTACTTCGAGCAGCTACACGGGTTATGCAGGTTCTGGTTACCACCCCTCGCAACCAAGATTATAACTTGCGTTGCTAACTTGCTATGCTACGCTGGTTATGGTACGCACAATCTGGCTACAAATCTCCTTCAGGCCCAGATGTAACCATTAGTTATTTTCGTAGTGGATTTTGTAGCTGTAACTGGTGTAGAGTTTCCACTTTCCAAGGCTGGTCGTGTGAGAGATGCCAGTCAAATTTAGAGACATTTTTGTCCTGCTACATGTATCCAGTTGCCTACTGTTGCTTGTACCTAACCTGTTTGAATATTCTCTCCGTGTTCAGTCTACTGTGACTAACAACTAAGATTGGCACCATTTTTATTCGCTTTGGCGCTTTTGAGTTGATTTTTTTTTCTTACCTTTCTGAAATTATCTCTTGCTTTGCCAACTGCAATACTTTTACAGCTTTTAAATACCCTCTAGTGCAAAGCCTTTCTAATCACTTTGCAGAGCTTGTAATCTTGCACAATTTAGGATGCAAGATGACCAGATGAGCACGGAACGCATGAGAGGCAGTTTCTCCCCCCAGCAGAAGCACGTTTAGGATGAGTTCACTCTTTCACAAGCACCTCCATCCACCAGCAGAGTTTGGTGGCCTCCATGTGGGGCCCACACACACCTGGAGCCCACACGCACCTCCCCCTCCCGTCTCTCCCATTCGCGCTCGTCTCGTCAACGCCACCCTCCCTCCCACTCCAATCTCACTAGGAAAACAAAACCGCCACTTGCACAAAAGAAATACAGTTACGCATTGGGATCATCTGAGGCACCGACAGGTGGGACCCACGCCGAGGACGCCCCACCTGTCAGCCAGTGCCTCGAAGCGACCTTCACCCACTGACATGCGGGAACCCGGAGGCATCTCCTCCGGTGACCAATATAATCCCGACCTGCGTGAACGGGCCGGCGAGGCGGGGCGAAAATTACCGTATTACCCCTCGGCCTCCTCCAACAAGTCGTCGCCTCGGCCTCAGCTCCCCCCCCTCCTCCTCGGCGCGACGAGACCTCCCATTCATCGCGGGGCGCGACCATGGCGAGTCGCCGGTCGCGTCGGCTCGGCTCGTTCGTGACCTTCGCCGCGGCCGTCGTCTTCCTCCTCGCTTCCGGCGCCTCCGGGGCTGCGGGATCCCTCGATCGGCCCGGCCCCGCGCGGCCGCCGCTGGTGCTCCCGCTCACGCTCGCCTACCCCAACGCCAGCCGCCTCCTCTCCTCGGCCCGGCGTGGGCTCGGCGATGGGCACAACCCCAACGCCCGCATGCGCCTTCACGATGATCTCCTCACCAACGGGTCGGTACAGCTCGTTTGTTTTTTTTTTCTCTCGAGAAATTTTCCCCCAATTTTTTTTGTGGTGCTCTGTTGGATCTGAGGCTGGAGGTCGTCGCGTGTTGTCGTGTTGGTTAGGTATTACACGACGAGGCTGTACATCGGGACGCCTTCGCAGGAGTTCGCGCTGATCGTGGACTCCGGGAGCACCGTCACCTACGTTCCCTGCGCCACCTGCGAGCAGTGCGGCAACCACCAGGTAGGTCTGGATTCCTCAAATTCTCTGCTCACCGGTTTGAACTGTGCGTGATGATCGGTTTAATTGGGATGGCCGCATGTATGGATATACGATTCCCATATGTCAAACTTGTAGCTTGACCATTCAGGTTGGACAATTGACTCCAACGCAAATGATACGTTTTTGTGGCACTTGGTGTGTGCATAGATATGTACTGTTCCAAAATCCAAATTCTTGAAAAATTGACGTTTCCATTTGGATAGGCTAGGAAGTTCCAGCTATGAGATGTGGATAAAGTGTAAAGTACACCAAGAGCACGTTCTCAACCTGCAGGGTATATTAAAACTAACTGAGCTGTGATAATATAGCCGCCTTTTCTAAATGATGAATGTCTTGAATTTAATAGAGGTCAACATCCAACGAAGTCCATGCTAGTCTTGGTCACAACCAACAAAATTTAGTATTTGTTTGCTATCATCATTTTAGCAAATTTTGCACCATATTGTTTTCAAACCGTTGGCCTTTGTTTCTGGTTGTCAACAGTTAGTCGATTCTTCGTTTTTTTCTCCATGCCAAGTGAGTCCCATGTCTCTTGCTGATAATTGTCAGGCAACAGATTTGGCAAGTGTTTTGGGTTGTTTGTGGCAAAACAGTGGCAACAATTTGGATTAATGCCAATTTGCCAACCAAGCAAACCCACTGCCATATCCAAAATACAGATACGGTATTGCTATTCAATTTGGAGTTTAATGCACCTTGTCGTTCTCTGAATTTTGGGCCTTAAATTCGGACATCTCATATAGAAAATATATACATGTGCAAAGCAAATATGGTTACTGTATTTTCACTTCTTTCTGCTACATACTTAGCCTTTTTTGGGCTAACTGTTTGCATGGCTAGTCAAGGGACTTTTCTCTTGTATAACCTGAGTAGTTTGGAAATCTTCCATCAGCTGTGTGATGGTTACTTATTGCTGATAAAGTGATAAGTAATACAGGAGTCTCCAAACTAACTGAAAGCCCCTAGCCTGATTCTAGAAAGAACTGTTCTTGTCGCTTACATCTTCTTGACACAACTGTATCAGTCTAATGATGCTTGTGATTTATCTCGATGGCACCCTTATTGTACCATTTTTTTTACTTATTCTATGTTATGTTTGCAGAATGAATCACCTAACACCGTCGAGGACACATGTAAAAGTTTAAGTATTTATACTATTTTATTTCTATTAAGCGTAACAATCATTCGGCATGGATTTCTCCATTGTGATGTACATCTTATGTGATAAAAAAAGGTTATATTATTTCTCATGAAAACAGCAAGTTAATTAAAAGAATTTATCACACGAATAGTCAATTCGTTCGAACTTGCTTAGTATTGAATTGGGAACAAGAAGAAAAAGAGGAGGCTAAGATGTGTATTCATACCCATTGAGAAATTCAACTTTTTTTTTCTCACTTTGCAGTTTCCTTTTAGCTACCCAGAAATTAACTTTCTCTAGTATAAACTGAAGTTTGTCATGTTGTAGGATCCACGATTTCAACCTGATCTGTCCAGTACATATTCACCGGTAAAATGCAATGTTGATTGTACCTGTGACAATGAGAGGAATCAATGCACTTATGAGAGGCAGTATGCTGAAATGAGCTCCAGCAGTGGTGTGCTTGGTGAGGACATTGTGTCATTTGGCAAAGAAAGTGAACTTAAGCCACAGCGTGCTGTTTTTGGCTGTGAAAACACTGAAACAGGAGATTTGTTCAGCCAACATGCTGATGGTATTATGGGGCTGGGCCGTGGTCAACTTAGCATAATGGATCAGCTTGTTGATAAGGGCGTCATTAGTGATTCATTCTCTCTGTGCTATGGTGGAATGGATGTTGGTGGTGGTACTATGGTACTTGGTGGGATGCCTGCTCCTCCTGACATGGTTTTCTCTCATTCGGACCCTGTCCGCAGGTATTATATTCTTTGCACACCAACAGAGGATTTTTATCTTCTTTTAGTAGCCTGCTTGAGGGAGATTTTCTACCGTTCTGTATCTTTTATACGTTTCCTTATTAGTTAACTTTGGATTGTCAACAGCCCGTATTACAACATTGAATTAAAGGAAATGCATGTTGCTGGAAAAGCATTGCGGTTAGACCCAAGGATATTCGACAGCAAACATGGAACTGTCTTAGACAGTGGAACCACATATGCTTACCTGCCCGAACAAGCATTTGTTGCATTCAAAGATGCTGTAAGTTATCAAATGATATCTCCTCCACTGTTACCTTTTTTTTAATTTGCTTTTACCATTTGCTAAATATGTTATTTTATATTTAATCTATTTGCTTGGATGCCAATTTTGCAATTAACCTGTAGGAAAAGATTGATCTGTCTAGATTCAGATGTTAAGACAATGCTATTCTTACTTTGGCAACATCTTGTTTTTTGCATGTGTACGAGCCAATCTGTTTGGCACCTTTTTCCATTATCTTGGTTGTTGCGCTGCAGATTCTTTTTATTTTGTTTTTATTCAACTCTTCATTAACATATCTGCAAATGGAAATCTGGAAAATGGGCACTCCTGGAAAAGTATGCTGGAACATTAATTGGTTATGTTCTTAATGGACAGGTGTCAAGCAAAGTAAATTCTCTGAAGAAAATACGTGGCCCTGATCCAAATTATAAGGACATCTGCTTTGCAGGTGCTGGAAGGTGACTCTCGCATCACGATAGCAGTTTCTACCTCCTTTATTTTCATTGTCAGTGTTCTTCTTATCTTCTCTGTAACATTCATATGAAACTTGAATATTTATCATTTTACCTCCAGGAACGTCTCCCAACTATCAGAGATATTTCCAGATGTTGACATGGTATTTGGAAATGGGCAGAAGCTTTCCCTTTCACCTGAAAATTATTTGTTCCGGGTATGAAAAATTGCGAGCTTAAACCTTCTCTGATGAATTATGATAACCCATTTTTTACTTTGCCTGTTGGTGCTGTTTATTCATGGTGTCTTCTCTTCTCTCCACTTCTAAAATAAAGCACTCGAAGGTTGAAGGGGCTTATTGCTTGGGCGTGTTTCAGAATGGAAAAGATCCAACAACACTATTAGGGGGTAAGATATTCAACTCTATGAGGAACTTCAGAAAAATTTTCGTTGGACTTTTCTAATTTATATCCCTACTTTCTTCACGCATAACTTGTTACTAGTATATGTTGAATAACATATGTACCTATACTCTGAGTCTTTGACCAGCTGAGGCACTTGCATCTGCTGGAATCTTCAGTAGAAAACCTAGCAACTAGCTTTGTCGAAAATTTATAAATATGGTGTCCTTTATCTTTTTCAGTATATTTGTTCTCCATCAGTTTGAACTTTTTGATGTTTTTAGGTTATAATCTGAGCTACCTTTCATGTCAGTGTAGCTGTTCCTTAATCATTATGGCAATTTCTTGTACAAGCACGTAATAATTAGCATATAATCTGAAGACCATGGATTTGAAATATTGACATCCTCTGTCATTTTATGAACAATAATGAATAGATCCCTAAATTTTCAAAGAAAGCAATAGACAAACATGCAAAACAAGCATATTTAAGAGTTGTCCCTAATTTCAGGCAATTTGAGGCTAGAACCAAGTGTTCATCGAATTATCAGGCAAAACTCATAGGTAGAGCCTACAAATGAGGCATCTGCAAGCCAACATAGGATATTGTACCGGGAAAATTCCTAATTTTTTTTCTGTCAATAGTATAATAGAGCTTGCCTGCTTATTTGTCTATGTATTGATATATTGTTTTGTCTCTAAAGAAGGTGTGCTGTTTTGTTCTCTTCTCTATCACCATTTTCACTGAAGTCATATAGACCCTTAAAGAGCCAAGCAAATTAATTTTTAGAGAGATTTATTCTTTACATAATGAATTTTGAACTTTTACTTGATTTTATAGACATTTGACATGATTGTTCTAATGGTTTGCATGGTTCTATGTACTTTGATACCATGCTTGCTGTCTAAAGAAGACTGATCTCACTGGCAGGAATCATTGTCCGTAATACTCTCGTAACCTATGACCGTCACAATGAAAAGATTGGCTTTTGGAAAACTAACTGTTCAGAGTTGTGGGAGAGGCTCCATATTAGTGAAGTTCCTTCACCAGCACCTTCAGGTAGTTCGGGTTCAGAGGGAGATATGGCACCAGCTCCTGCTCCTAGTGGTTTGCCTGGTATGGCCATACTTATTTATCTTTCTTCATTTTGGCAGTCATATTTTTTGATTGATGAATCACAAGCATCTGCTATTTAATTTTGAAGAATCAGCTATTATCATATTCTTTGGAACACTTTCTTTGGATGCCATCCAGAAGTTTGATAGGGCTTTGATTTTCCTTGAAATGGGGGCAAATAGGTCAATCTTTCCTTGTTTCTTATCTGCACCATTTCATTTTGTTTACCTACTTAATTAAATTACCTAGAAATTACTTAGTTATTTTTGTTTTGATAGCATGGTCTTGCCTACTTACGTTTGTCTATTAAATGCCACATCTTTGTGCCAAGTGTTTCTGCAACCTGCTTGATTATTGTGAGATAAAGAAAAATACAAATATTTTCTGAAATGGTCTCAGTTCATTTTATTTGTGCAATGCTATTGTGGTTCATCTTTGTAGCAAGTTGTCCTGCAACCTGTCTGATTATTATGGGATGAAGAAAGCAACAAATATTTTCTGACGTAGGCTCAGTTCATTTTCTTTGTGCAATGCTATTGTGCCTCACTTTTATTGGACATTAATTAGTTAATGAAATGATATGGTAAGCATTTTGGAGAATAATGGACTGGCCAGTATTATTTTTATTTAGTGCACACTATTTCTAGCTTTATTTATGTGCCGATGAACATGGTTTTTCTCCTGCTTGCAGAATTTGATGTTGGCCTCATCATTTTGACATGTCCTAATGTTACTTATCCGAATCTGAAACCTCACCTCCATGAGCTGGCCAAGCTGATGGCTAAAGAGCTGGATATTGACTCCCGTCAGGTAAGGGTGAGCTGTAGTCTGGCTGTTGTAGTTTTGCTAGTTTTGTTTGGAGGGGACTCATTTTCAGTCAGGAACTCAGGATAGCAGAGCAACTACCCTTGCTAGTGTTCACTTTGTTTTCTACCACTCTTATCTCCTTAATAGCTCTAGCATTCTTTACAGTGATTTGACTTAAGTTGCCTCTTGAGTTTTACAGGTTCGAGTTATGAATGTTACAAGCCAAGGAAACTCTACTCTAATCAGATGGGGCATTTTTCCAGCTGGATCTTCTAATTCTATGTCTAATGCAACAGCAATGGTAGCATCCACTCTTGTACCTTTGAGGACTATTTTAATCTGTTTGATAAGTATAATTGATTTGTTGCATTGATGTATGATAGGGTATCATTTATCGGTTAACCCAACATCACGTCCAGTTGCCTGAAAATTTTGGCAGCTATCAGTTACTTGAGTGGAATGTGCAGCCTTTATCCAGAAGGTGAGGAAATGCAATTATAAGTTAAGATCGTACTGTTCATATCATCATCATTAGCTCTCCTTTTATCATTATTGGAATTTAGCTCTTTTTAATATTAAAGCCCTGTTTTTATCCTGATCTGAAATGATGAGGCAACATCTCTTCTATATCCTTTTTAGAAGAAAAATTAGATTCGTGACGCCCTTGCCTGTTTAAAGATATGCCATTACAAACTATAAAGTTCTTTCTCCCAAACATTGCATCTATTCTAATACTGATCAGTAGCTTTAGTGTATAGTTGTATTATGCAATAGGGCTTCCTGGCAAACATGGAAAACCTGAGTACCTGATAAGGTGCTTAACCAAGATTTGCACATCTAACAGGGAAATCATTTTCACCAATTCCATTTGGTCAAAAAATAAGATGAAATTTCCAGTTGGTATCGAGCTATAACATTCTTCATGTTGATGAATTGTGCTCTCTTCTGCATTTTAGCGTTCCATCCTGAATATTTCTTCTGTGGTAACAATGCATCCATCTTGGCAATTTGATCTGCTGGAGAACTTACATTCGATAATATTTTTACAGGTCATGGTTTCAAGATCATATAGTCTCTATACTGATTGGAATTGTGCTAGTTGTGTTGCTGACTTTATCGGCCATTTTAGTACTGCTTGTCTGGAGAAAGAAATTTAGAGGTCAAGCGGCATACAGACCTGTGGATTCAGTGGTACCTGAACAAGAGCTCCAACCTCTATAATTTGGGGTGGTTCGACTGAGCAACATATAGGCGATTCTTTGGTAGAAATACCGTTGTGCGGGCTGCCATATTGCAGCTGGTTCACATCCGCTGCTGGTGTTGCCCTTTTTCTTTGTATGTAACACAAGCTACAAGCTTACAGAAGAAGCACAAGATTACATAACTTGTCGATTCAAAACTTAGAGCCTCTGTTCATAAACTGTCTAGCGATTCAGATCAAGAGCCTCCTCTTGTAGCTTACAGTAGAAGGTTTTGTTCGTGTAATGTAGATTAAGTAGAATAGAGCAAGACAAAAGCAAACAGCCATGGACGGAATGTTGTAATATCTATCTGATAAGTGCTGAGGATATTCGGCTTCTGATTTCACGTTTCATATGATCATATCCATGCTACTGGTTCCCGGGCAACGCGTGGTGTTCTAACTTTTTTCTCCTCATAAGTCATAAGAGTTCGTAATTGACAGAGCTTTTGCTTTACACCCATCCATTTCTCCTGGAGAATTGCATGTCCATTTTGCTTTGAGGATTTGAAATGGAAAATTTATTCAAATATTCATACATTATTGATCTGTTGCTGGAGGCATTTGCAGACAGCATCTCTGGCTCGTCAACGTGGAAGCCGCATGTCGATCGGCTTCCCGACCGTGAATCCGCCGTCGACGACGTGGTTCTGCCCGGTCACGAACTTGGCCTCGTCGGATGCCAGGTAGACGGCCGCCCTCGCCACGTCCTCCAGCTCCAGCACCGCGCCCTCGAGCTCGCTCATGCCCCTCTCAACCATCTGCTTCAGCTGCTCGTCGCTGACGCCTGGGTGCATCCTCGCCAGCGACCGGACCAGCAGCGGCGTCGCGATAGCGTGCGGCGAGATGGCGTTCACGCGCACGCCGGAGCGCGCCAGCTCGGTCGCCGCCAGCCGCACCACGGCGACGACCGTCGACTTCGAGAGGCTGTACGGCAGCGCCGCGAGCCCGCCGAGCATCCCCGTCGTGCTCCCCGTGCACAGGATGCAGCCGCCGCGCCGGGGCACCATGACGCGCGCGGCGTGCTTGACGGCCGCCACCGCGGACCGCGCGTTGGCCGCCATGACGCTGTCGAAGTCCGCGAGGTCCAGCGACGCGAGCGGCGCCGGCGCCGACGACCCGGAGATGCCGGCGTTGCTGTAGAGGACGTCGAGGCGGCCGTGGCGCGCCACGGCGAGGTCGACCGCCGCGGCGATCTGCGCCTCGTCGGTGACGTCGCAGCGGGTGTACGCGGCGTCCGGGCCCAGCTCTGCCGCGACGGCGCGGCCGAGGTCATCTTGTATATCGGCCAGTATAACCTTGGCGCCGTTACGGATGAACTCAACAGCCGTCGCCTTGCCGATGCCGCTGGCCGCGCCGGTGATCACCGCCACCTTGCCGGGTAACCTCTGGCAGCTGGACGTCGTCGAGAAGTGATTGGCCAAACCACACAAAGCCCCCGCAGCTCTGCTCGTCTCCCTCCTGCGCTAATCCAATCACACGTCAAACAAGCCGCCATCACCAAAGCAGCAAAGCTTTCAGCTTTGTTCTTAACTTCTTTACAAGAAACAATCAGATTCACAAACAACGTGCTCCATGCAAGAAACGATCTCCATGGAATCTTAACAAGATAGAAAAGGATCAGAAGATGGAGACCTGACAACGAGTTGCATTGCTCTGAACATCCTTCCCTACAGTACTCTTCAGTCTTTCACACCGAGTAAACTTCAGTTCCTGTGGGGCTTGTGACCGAGCTGGGTGATGAAATGCAGGTTGGAGTACTTGGCACGATTGAATCACAGATCACTGAGCCAATGTCGGAACATTTCTTCTCTAAATGGAGCCTAGGTACAAATCAGTACATCATTGTCAGCTTTCGTCTGAACTGACGCTGCACGTGTAAGTACCCCATCCCCATCGTATTTGATGAGATGGTACCACGCCACCTGTGGCGCGTCGTCTGCTGTGCTTACCCCAAATTCCAAGCTGTTTGTATAGCATTTCAAACAATTGATTGGGCTGGGCGTCGAATTAGACAGCAACTGTCCAATTTTTGGAAGTGGATTTGACGAATGGTTCCACAGAGGGTGGCCTACTTCGGCACAATGGTCAAAGTAAGCTTTCGTCGCTAACAATTGATCATTTTTCACGCAATCAGCTGCTATCATTTGTTCATCTGATTGGCTAGTTTTTATTACTCAATCAATTTCAAAATATAAAAATTTCTAAATTTTAAATCTTATTCTATAATATAAAAATTTCTAGCACTATTTATATTACTATTTATTTACTTTTTATTTAAATTTCTTTCTATCTTCTTCCACCTCCATCTATTACATATTTATTAAGAGACATTAAAATTTTTTCTCTTAATCCTAATACCCGTTAAATAAACTAAAAATACTTATATTTTATTTTAGAAGCTGACGAGTGGCACCGAACCACTGCTTGGATGAAAAGGCCAGACGATTCAATCTTCTTGTTAAAAAATCGAAAGTAGTAGATCGAGATTGCAGAGCACTATGGACAAGCCAGATCTAGACATTCTTGTTTATTCCATTAACATGTCTGACAACCTAGATCCCAACGTATCACAGATCGCCTACACACAAACCACAGTGCACACGCATGCACCTGAGGCTACCACGAATTATTCAGGGGCATTTGGGGCGGCCGCTCTTGGGGGAGGTCATGTCGCGGTAGCAGGGGCACTCGTCCTTGCTTGCGTACGGCCCCGACGGCACGCAGCCGCTGCACTTGCCGCAGCACATCTTGCACAGCCCCATGCACCGCCCGGCCACCTTCATCGAGCACCGCTTCTGGCACTTGGCGTCGCACACGCTGTCCGGAACCACGCCGCCGCCGTCTGCATCCACGCAAATTAGACACACACCCATGACAACAATGCTACTCAGATCATCTCCACGTCAAGATCACTAGAGATCAGTGCATGACTGATTGGCTGGCAAGTTACCTGCAGCAACGGTGAGATCCTGGTACGAGGCAGCAACCAGGAAGAAGAGGGCCAGGAGAGCTATGGTGACAGGAAGAGCCCTCATCTTCTCTTTGATCTCGCTTCTCTTCTTCTTCTTCTCTGGAGCTAACAAACACTGTGAGGAGAGAAGTGGTGAAAGCAACTGAAACACTACACTGGTGCAGTGAATGAGCTATCGCTAGCAGTGACCAGCGAGAACTAGGCTGGGCGTCATTTATAACCGCTCCGAAGGATGGTTCTAGCTGGCCTGGCTGGTAAATTCATATACTTTCAATTCAATCAATGTACACACCTGTCCCAGTAGCTTCTTAGGTGAGTGAGCGAGTGGGAATCTTGCAGGGACGCATGCGCCTGTGCCGTTTGTAGGACAGACAGGTGGCCTTGTCGCTATGCACTAGGAATCATGTGGACCACCACCTTGCCTTCCCTTTCCTGGGCCTCGTACATGCATGCATTCTCTTCGTCCATGTTCTTGACTTCTTGTGCTAAGCAGCTAGTAGTAGCTGCTACGGTTCAGTATTTTACATACCATGGGCGGCTACTTGCTCTTGGATCTTATGCTTCTCTGCTTATGAGCATATCAACTTGTGTATGCTATGTATTTTTGTTGCTATGCAGCGTCATTTACATCCTCGCTGGAGTAGTACTCTGTAGAGTAGCAAGCGATCGCGGGAATGCAGAGGTGCGAGGGTGCAGTGGGCCTTGGGCCACCGGCGTGTGGCGAGCGTGGACTACGGCATGTAGCTAGGCCGGCTGGATTCTGCAGCAAACCTCAGGATAAAGACGTTGCAGCATGGGCTATGTGGCCCAAGGCAAGCATAGATTTTGTGAATTTTTACTGTTACTAATTTAATTTTTTTTAATTTACAAAACTAATTTTCGATTTGTATCATTTGCAAAACTACCCTCTTGCCGCCGTGGGCCACGGCGGGATTTAAAAACCGCCGTGGCCCAGGGATGCGAATGGACCAGGGCACCGCGCCGTCACCAGACCGTGACGGCGGCGGTGAATGGCCCCGGGCCAAGAGCAAAAATGCCCATGCCCGCACGGAAGACGAGCGCGGGCGCGGGGTGCGGGCGCGGGCGCAAGCACGAGGTGCGGCGACGGCGCGGACGCTGGGCGCGGGGTGCGGCGACGGGCGCGGGGCGCGGGGACGGGCGCGGACGCGGGGACGGGACGGGGGCGGACGCGGGACGGGCACGGGCAACGCAACCCCCGGCCGGCTGACGCCGTCGGTAGGCCGTGCCGGCGTCGTGGGCCTAGGCCATTCGCCGCCCTGGGCCACGGCGGTTTTTAAATACCGCCGTGCCCCAGGGCGGCAAGAGGGTAGTTTTGCAAATGATCCAAATCGAAAATTAGTTTTGTAAATTAAAAAAAAATTAAATTAGTAACAGTAAAAATTCTAGATTTTGTTCTGGATAGACTGAAGTTGTAGTAGTAGCAGTTTCCTGCGTACAACGAAGTACTAGCATCTGAAACAAGATGAACAACAATCCTCTAAAATAACAGAAGAATTAAAAGGTGAACACTGGGAGACAAAACAGCTTGTTCAATGTTTCATCAAATTGAGTCTCATGCTACATACATTAATTCCGAGATGATCACATCCGTTAGAAGTTCTAATTAACAGCAAGTTTTAGACACTACACGACAAGTCATGTATCGTAGCGCAACAGTCACTTGGACGAAGATGACACAGCACCGCAGCAAGATCATCAGCAGGAGAAAAATTAAACACCAATGACTCTTCCAATCTTCTGAATCAGGCAGACGTGTGCGCCTCCCCAACTCCAAAAAATTCCACCTTCCTGGCACAGCTAGCTAACCATCCATGCATGGCGCCGTTTAAAGTACACCCACGTAACGCTGATAATTAAGACGAGATCAACATCAACTAGTTCATAGTAGCACACAGCCACACACAACAAACGAAGCAAACGAGCTAGCGCAAAAACGACACAAGCTTTTGAAGGTTACCAGGACGGTGCTCACGGCGATGGCAAGGTTGGCCGCGGAGGCGACGCTGGCCACCGTCCACTCCATCGAGGTCGGCGCCACGCTTCCGCCGTAGGTGATGTAGCGCTGCCGCGACGTACTTAGCCATCAGGTAGACCTGCAGCCTGACGACCTGAGAAAAAAACGAAGCAAAACAGAGTGAAATCAAGCACAAGAACGCGCTGTGAGACAAGCAAAGAGCAGTAAAATTCTCGAGATCAGTTTAGAATTTAGAATCTAACCTTGTCTTCATCACCTCTCGCCATGTTACACTTCTCCATGTCTTACAATATCCCCTTCTAACTTGGATTTGTTCATTTTAAAAAAATTTCCCCCTAAACTTGCTGCATATGTTCTTGATGGCACTTGGAAACCTGCTTATATAGAGGCTATAATCTGTATCAATCATACAACAGCTGGTCTCAATTGGTTGTACTTGTCAATATGCTAGAAGCATGTTATGGAAGGAGGCGAGCCTGCGGGACTATTTTCAGCTTTCAACTTTTTCAGTTTTCAGTTGTACTCGCAGCATCCTTTCTTCATCTATCTGCTTTTCTTTTTGGTGGGATCTGCCTAACTGCCTCTCTGCCTAACTGACAGTGGATCTGCAGCTCAATTTCAACCCTAAGCTCGCCATCGAATACTAGGTTAAACCTAAATGAACTCTTATTTCCCTATCTGAAGAAAGGCAATATGGTATCAGATTTTTTTCGTAGTGATGAAATGCCAGTTTATGGGATAATTTACATCGATGCCTATCTAAGGATAATTGGATAAAACTGTGGCGGAGTGGGCTAAGGCCAAGGCAAACATAGATGTTTCCTGCGTAGAACAAACTAACTCGTTATTAGCATATATCTCAACCAAGATGTACAAGAAACTTCGCAAAAGAAATTTTGGGGAACAAGAGATGAACACGGGAATTGGCCAGAAGCTCTACGCGTAGTTCATCAAATAGAAATGCGTCATACGGCATACATTCCTTACATGTTCTAACAGTAGTAGGCAAAGGACGTCACAGAGGAACACAAAACATGCATGCTCATCAACAAGAAAGAAAACAGAACACAGCATGAATGTAGACACGAGTAGCTAAGTAAACACCATGATCATCCTTCCAATCTTCTGGATCTGCTGGTAGACACCTCCCCAACTCCAAAAAAAAAAAAAAAAACTCCATCTTCCTGGCGCATCTAATCCATGTCACCGTTCACACGCACGTAACGCTGAAAGTGCAGCGAGGACTGGTTAGTAGTAGTAGCAGCACACAAGAAACGTACAAATTACACGTCACGAGCCGAAGTGTAGACGAGCTTACCAGGACGGTGCACGCGGCGACGGCGAGGTTG
Organism: Oryza meyeriana var. granulata; assembly: GCA_003991445.1. Classification (NCBI taxonomy): domain Eukaryota; kingdom Viridiplantae; phylum Streptophyta; class Magnoliopsida; order Poales; family Poaceae; genus Oryza; species Oryza meyeriana. The sequence goes on from RYFJ01001819.1 coordinate 185,668, forward strand.
ACGGCGGAGGCGGCGCCGAACACAGCCCACTCCAGCGAGGTGGGCGCCACGACGCCGCCGTAGCTGATGTAGGCGAGGAAGATTAAGGTGACAGACGCCCAGGTGCAGACGGCGAGCAGCCACGCGACCCAGCACGCCGGCCTCGGCGCCGGCGGCCGAGCAGCCGGCTTCTCCTCCAGCAGCAGCAGGCACGCGAGGTTGGCCTGCGCCGCCACCGTGAGCAGCGCGAAGGCGAAGGAGGTTTTGGGGACGTCCTGGCCGCGGGAAAGGCAACCGGTGGCGTCGGCGCCGGGGCAGACGGCCCTGCCGACCAGCCTGGACTGTCAGCAATCTACCCTTATCGATCGCTCCCTCGCTCAATCTCAGGTGGAAAAACTGGAGTCTAAAAAATTGTCTGATCGCTACGGTAGTCTGAAGAGAAGAGAGCAGACACGCAAGAAACAGTGTTTTTTTTTTTGGCGCAGCGTACTGCTTGCCGTTTTTCAGTTTCTCTTGTATTTATTCTACTCCACCAAGCGAGTTTGTTACATGCATAATTGACCGAGTTCATTGCTAGATCAGATCACCATGTCATCCCACGATTTCTTCCCCAACTCGGCCACTACGAAACAAACTAAAAAATAACAGAAACGCACTATCTGCACGCTACTGCTAGAGCCTGGCAGAGCCGGTCTTCTCTAAACATACAGCTCCTACATGCATTGCTATAACAAAAGAAATGAAAATGTGCACAAAATTATTAGAAAGCTTAACAAATCATCCCCTAATCTTGATGCATCTGTACCTAGACCAAACCCAGTTTCATCATCAGTTTCTGAAACTGAATCTTGCCCAGCGGCTTTGTCAAGATATTAGCAAGTTGATCCTCTGAATGAATGTACTCCACTTTCAACTTTCTTTCTTCAACACATTCCCGGGTGAAATGAAAACGTGTATCTATATGTTTACTTCTGTTGTGGAGCACTGGATTCTTGCAGAGATTTATTGCAGACTTGTTGTCAATCTTTAGGACAGCACAACTAAGCTCTTCAAGCATCAGCTCTCCCAGCAACCTACTAAGCTATATCCCTTGACAGGCTGTGGTAGTGGTAGCAATATACTCAGCTTCACATGACGACAAGGCAACCACCTTCTGTTTTTGTGATTACCAGTTGATTAAACTGTTCCCTACCATGAACAATATCTTGGTTGTGCTCTTTCTGTCACAGATATCTCCAGCCATGTCACTGTCACTAAAACCAGTAAGCTGAAGACCTCCTCCTTGCTTGTCATATCTACAACCAATTCTCAGTGTTCCATTCACATACCTTAATATGTGTTTGACTACAGCCCAGTGTTCAGTTGTGGGAGCTTCCATGAACCTACTCACATATCCCACTGAAAAAGCTAAGTCTGGCCTTGTGTTCACCAAGTACCTAAGACTTCCTACCATACTTCTATATAATGTGGCATCCACATGTTTTCCTGATCCCTCCTTGGTCAGTTTCAGCCTGGACTCCATGGGGACTTGAGTAGCATTGCATCCCTCCATGCTGGCCCTGCTAACAATTTTTTAAGCATAGGCTACCTGACAAATTGTCACAAACTCCTTGATTTGACAGATCTCCATTCCTAGATAGTAGCTCAACAATCCAAGATTGCTCATATTGAATAACTTCTGCATTTGCTTCTTAAATTTGTCAACTTCCAGCATGTTTGCCCCTGTAATTATCAGGTCATTAACATAAACTCCTACAATTAGCCTTGAATCTCCCTTTCCTCTTGTGTACACGGCATGCTCTGTTGCTAATCTGACAAAATTCAGAGAGTTTAGACTTTCATCCAGCTTGGCATTCCAAGCCCGTGGAGCTTGCTTGAGGCCATACAGTGCCTTCATGAGCTTTAACACCTTCTTAGGATTGGTATTGTCCACAAAACCCGGCGGCTGGACAACATATATCCCCTCCTCAAGTTCTCCATTCAAGAAAGCCAACTTAACATCCATGTGGTGAATTTCCCATCCATTTTGGGTTGCTAGTGCAATCAATAGCCTAACAGTCTCCATTCTTGCCACAGGTGTGAAGACTTCATCATAATCAACCCCATGTTGTTGAACATATCTATCGCGGCGCTCCCAACTCGGTGGAAGCCCACCATGTGCATACAGCACCCGATCCCAGGATCAATAGTCGGGTACGCACAACAGTCATCAATGATACAACTCAGAGTTACAATAATTACATAACAGGGTATATACATATATATTACAAAGGAATTCCATCCAGGACAGACCCCGGATGGACAAAAGCATCAACAGGTAAACTAGCGAGATCAGCACGGACAGGGCGGAAGCTGGATAAAACTACTCGGCAAAAGAACTCGGCTACACCACAGGCTCGGTTGGGGACTAGGCTCGAAACCTCAGAAGTCTTCGTAGACGGCCTGGTCTTGGAGGAACTCTGCGGCAGTCGGGTCTTCGTCTTCTTCTCCAAAACCTACTATACATATATATGAACAAGGGTGAGTACTTTCGTACTCAGCAAGCCGGAAAAAGATGCCATGTCGGTCAGACAGAGAGGCTAAGGGTTTTATTTGTGAAAAACTGCCTTTAGAAACACTTTTCTTTGCAAACGCTAGTGAGATCCAAATTTTAGTTGTCGGAAAGAGGCTCACGCCTCGATCCACTCCGCAAGTTGCTTTTCAACAACTCGCCACTTAATGAATTAAGTATAACCATATCGTCTTTTAATTCGCATTTGTCGGTCCGGTGTGTCCCGAGTAGCTACAACCACTCGTTGACCCTGAGACTCGGCTACAACCAAATCTCAGCTATGGCACTTAATGCCCGCTACGCTGGCTACAACCAGCTAGCTCATTTGCCGCCCTGGCTACAACCCAGGGGCTCAAACATTGCTGCCCTGGCTACAACCCGGGAGCATGATCATCACCGTCTTCTGGCTACAACCCGAAGACTTAACTGCCGCCCTGGCTACAACCCGGGGGCTTAAACTTTGCTGCCCTGGCTACAAGCCGGGAGCATGATCTTCATCCTGTTTACTTTTCACACACTTGCTTATGGTGCTTAACACCCCGGATCACACAGACCCGTTTCTGGCCACACAGGCCTTCCGTTTGCTTACTCGGCAAACTCTGGTCACGGTTCCCTTCCCATCAAACTTTTTCACAAACCACAGGCAAACAAATCTACGCTATGGGAATCACCTTACATCGCCCTTAACCGTGGGCACGGCTGTTCGAACAGTTCTACTAAACTCTGCAGAGGGTGTACGCTTTACCCATCCGACACGAAACTTACACCGAGTGCTGGCCTGTACCCGAAAGTTCGTGACAAGGCCATTTCCAAAGCCAGTCCAGGGTTACCCAATGCCAGCCGAAGGATCCACACAGGATCAGTGCTTCAGAATGGCTACAACCACCTTCAGCACTAGGGCTCACGAGCCACAACTCAGATGAGTCCACTCCAGTCGGCACTGAACTTCCCTAAACCTACAATTTACTCGGCCAGGGGCATCCCACAATGCCCGTATGGTCGTACTATAAGATACTCGGATGAAATTCCCAAAGAAAACGGTCCTTAATGATAATACATAGCCAAGCCACACATGCACTGTCTCTGTACATCAAGATTTTCACAAATCTTTCATTTATTTCACAAACACGCCGATACGCAAGGTATCGGGTTTTTCAAGCAGTTTAGTAAAGACCATCGCTTTCCCAACGACAATACAACGTTGCAGGGCTAAGCCATTCTACTCGGCCATCGAATCCGTAAATAGGATGCCAGCGTGCCAGTTGTGGGGCTACCAAGGGAATACATCAACATCCTACCAAAATAAGTGCTACTACTGGGTAGGTCCATCGGTTGCGCTTGCAAACCGAGGCCGATTAGTTTAAAGTGTGAACTAAGCATGCATATTTTACAACCAACATAGTTTTGCATATATGGGAAACAATATGATCAAAGAGGCTTGCCTTGTTCCAAGGAAGGATCTTCCTCGACGAAGACGGCTTCGGGATCGTCCACCGGTTCAGGCTCTGAACAAGCAGAAAGGAAACACTGATAAGCAGGAGGGGTAAAACACCAAGAAAAAGGATCAACGAAGTAGTCGGCTGAACCAGGCTTGCGAACCGGGCGATAGAGCTCCAAAGCTTGAGAGGAGAATGAGAACTTAGCAGAGCTGGCCGGTTGCAAAACAAGAGAAAGAGGAGGCACGGTTGGCCATATATATACATATAGCTGACGTGCAAGGTTGAAGCACGGTAGGGGCTGGGCAACGGGTAGGGAGAAAAAGTCAAGATGAACTGACAAAGGATTTGATATCCACGCAGGGATTGACTTGGGAGTCTGGCGTGGTCAGTGGAGTTGGTCGGCACTGTAGCGGCGATGAGACATTAAGGTCGTGGCTAGGACAGGTTGGAGAAGTCTCACTGATAGGGCTTCGGACTGACCACTGGTCCAAGCGATGCAGCGGGTTATTGTCCATCGGTCCAAGCGGTGCTGCGGACAGGTGAAGACTGATTCTTCACTACTTCGGTAGTCGGCGTCCAACGGGCGGGCGCAACTCGGTGAGACGATGAAACAACAGGTAAAATAACAAGGTAGTCGGCCACTTCACAGGCTTACTCGGCAGCAAGGAGGTCCGAGTAAAACAAAGGAAAGGGCAGGATACAAGGACTAAGTAGCAATCTACTCGGCTCAAGGGAGAAGGTAGTCGGCTGGCCGGGGAGAGGGAAAACGGAGGCACAGCTGACAAGATAGGAAAGGATTAAGATCCAGAAAACAAGTTTCAACAGGAAAAAGAAAAACGGGTCGTTACAATATCCTTTTGCCACAAGCCTGGCCTTGTATTTAGAAATGGCTCCACTGGCATCCCGTTTGATTTTGAACACCCATTTCAGACCAATTGGCCTCACTCCTGGAGGCAATTTAGTAAGGGCCCAAGTATTGTTGCCTTCGATTAAGTTCATTTCTTCGGCCATTGCCTTTCTCCAGTAGCTCTCTTTCTGTGCTTCTGCAAAGCTAGTTGGTTCCTCAATCGCCAATAGACATTCATCATTGTAGTCGAAGTCGAGGATCGGCGTCGTCGTGGCGAGTGTGTTTTCCACCATTTTGTAGCGGCGTGGCCCCTCATCTATCCCAGCACTGGCATCAGTCGGGGGGTGCAGAACTCAAACTCTAGTCGTGGTGCCTGATGTAGCCGTGGCTGGGATCGTTGGCGAGGCTGGTGACGCCACCATGGGTGCAGCCGTCGCACCTGGCGACATGTCATCTTGCACCTCATTCCTTGTCACTTCCGTACCAACGGGAATGCTGCTTTCGGTCAGTGGAGTAGTATAGAACTCCACGGTGAAATCCTCTCCTTCACCAGCTTTATGGCTTCCCCAATCCCAGAATGTTGCCTCGTCGAAGATGACATCGCGTGACACACAGACACGTCGTGCCACGGGATCATACATGCGGTAGGCTTTGGAGCCCAGCTCATAGCCGATGAAGACCATCCTTGTGCCGTGATCATCAAGCTTCCTTAAGTGCGGCTTTGCTGTCTTCACATAACCGACACACCCGAAGACACGAAGGTGCTCGATCGAGGGACGGCGCCCGTTCCAGGCTTCATAGGGTGTCACCCCATCAAGGGCCTTGGTTGGCGACCTGTTCAACACATACACCACCGCCACCACTGCTTCACCCCAAAAATACACAGGCATTCCGGCTGCTTTCAACATGGACCGTGCCGTGGCGACAACCGTCTGATTTCACCGCTCGACAACGCTATTCTGCTGTGGTGAGTAAGGGGTAGTGAGTTGGCGCTTCAACCCGTGATCAGCGCAGTATTCCATGAATTCCACCGAGGTGAATTCACCCCCACGGTCAGTGCGCATCGCCATCAATTTGCGCCCGCTCTCCACCTCCACGCTTGCCTAGAACTGTTTGATGGCCTTCACTGCTTTGCTCTTGCTGGAGAGGAGTCGGATCCACATGTGCCGACTCATGTCATCCACAAGCAACAGGAAATACTTCCTGCCACCTGGTGTCGCCGGCGTAATTGGCCCGCATAGATCACCGTGCACCAGTTCGAGTGCCGTCTGTGCTCGAAATTGCACCTCCTCCGAAAAACAGCGATTTGTGTTGCTTGCCCACAAGGCACCCATCGCACAATTGATCGACATGATCAATCTGCGGCAGCCCGTGGACCATGTCTCCTTGTGCCAGTTGTCGCAATGCTTGAAAGTATAGATGACCGAAGCGAGCGTGCCACTGCCATGCCGCTTCGGTGCTGCTCACCGCCAAGCACAGAGGCGTCGCCATGTTCAGCTTCAACAGATATAGGCGGTTGCTTGAGCGTCGTACTTTAGCGAGCAAGAGATCATTTGGGTCGCGCAACGTCAGCACGCTGTGCTGGATATGGATGCCGTAGTCACACTTGTCAAGGTGGCCAACACTAATAATGTTGTTCCGGAGTTTCGAGATGTAGTACACCGTCTCTAGTGACCGGTGCTCACCGTTCTTACATTGGAACACCACGGTCCCGTGGCCGCGGATGTCTACGACAGACCCGTCGCCCAATTTTACTGTCCCGACGACGCCGGTGTCGAGCTCGGTGAAGGCAGACCGCGCCCCGGTCATGTGGTTTGTGGCCCCCATGTCAAGGTACCATATGTCAGGGACGGTCTCATCACCCCCATCGCCTAACTCCAAGGAATTTGCCTTCTTCTCGGTTAGATGAACTTCATGCACACCAGATGCTTGACCGAGTGTTGCCTCCCCAGCGAGAGACACCCCCGTCACATGCGCCATGAGCAGAGTAGGCTCCTCCTCCCCCTACGTGAGGTTAGCCTCCCCTTTGCGCGGGCGATGCGGCTTGCGGCACTGCTTCGCAAAATGACTGTAATCATTACAATTGAAGCATTTCACCTTTGAGATGTTGCGTGTGCTGCCCCCGGAAGCCGCCTCCTTGCCCTTTGGCGAACCAGCATTCTTGCCCCGGCGGTTCTGTCTGCCAGATCCCCCGCCTCCCTTCCCAGAGCTGCCAGAAGCGTCATGCTCCCGTTCCTTCATACGGGCTAGCCACTGCTCCTCTGTGAGGAACAATTTATCGCTGGTGTTCTCCTCCTCGCCGTTGCTGTGGGTGTCCACCATCGACAGTCGCCCCACCAACTCCTCGAGTGGCATGGTACGGATGTCGAGTAGCTGTTCGATGGAGATCACCACTTGCTTATAGCGCTTGGGGACGACACGGAGGAATTTCTTGATGACGTAGTGGTCGTCTATGTTTCCTCCCATGTCATGGATGTCTGCAACAACGGCGGTGAGTCTCATGCCGAACTCTTCCGGCGTCTCACCATCCTTGAAGTGCATAGACTCGAGCTGTTGCCGGTAGCCCTGCTCCTTGGCCTCTCGGACGCGATTGACGCCGACACGCATCGTCTTGATCGCGTCCCACGTCGCCTTTGCTATGTCGTGCTTCGCCAATGCCCGCAGCATCTCGCGGGGCACGGCCTGTAGCAGCGCCAAGAGCGCGGCGCGATCCTCGCGATACTCAGCGTAGCCGGGGTCGATCGTCGCCCACAGCCCTTGCGCCTGCAGGCTTACGCGCATTAGGAGCGACCAATCTGGATAGTTTGTTCTTGTCAGCATCGGAAGGCGAGTAGCATGCCTGGCATCTCTCCCTTGCGGCACGAGCGGCAGGGCGCCATCTGCACCATTTACTCCTTGGCCGCTGTCGCTGCTGCGGCTGCTGCTGCTGTCGTCGCTGCCCACGCCGCCGCCGCTGCCGCTGCCGCCGCTCCGGTGTCCTGGCGGTGTGTAACGGCCGCTGTCGTCGGACATCGTCGCCGGATCATCGTGGTTCCGCTCTGATACCAATTGTCAGCAATCTACCCTTATCGATCGCTCCCTCACTCAATCTCAGGTGGAAAAACTGGAGTCTGAAAAATTATCGGATCACTACAGTAGTTTGAAGAACTGAAGAACAGAGCAGACACGCAAGAAACAGAGTGTTTTTTTTGGCGCAGCGTACTACTTGCTGCTTTTCTGGTTTCTCTTCTATTTATTCTCCTCCACCAAGGGAGTTTGTTACATGCATAATTGACCGAGTTCATTACTAGATCAAATCACCATGTCATCTCACGATTTCTTCCCTAACTCGGCCACTACGAAACAAACTGAAAAATAAGAGAAACACACTATCGGAGTGCTACTGCCGGCAGAACCAGTCTTCTCTGAACATGTAGCTCCTATATGCATTGCTATAACAAAAGAAATAAAAACGTGCATAAGATTATTGGAAAGCTTAACATGGACCAGACCGACACGACCATGGCCGCGGCGTACATGGTGATCAGGTAGGACCGAAACTTTGCCTGAGAAATGCAGCGCAGATGCAGCAGCAGAACAGAGAGAAATCGATTAGCCGCAAGAACGCATTGTGAAGCAAGCAAAGTGAAGAGAAACCTCGAGATGAGTTTAGAGTCTAACCTTGTGTTCGTCGCCACTCGCCATCATACTCTCCTCCATGGCCTCCAACTTGGTTCCCCTGGTAATTTGCTGCTTGACGATGTTCTGTTTGGTGGTTCTTGGATAGTTGGATGGCTGCTGATATATACAGCTGGTCTCAATTGGACTGATCAATATCACAATATGGCAGTAGTGCATTGGTAAAAGTTTTGGAGGGAGGTGAGCCTGCAGGAGTACTTTCTGCTTCTCTGCTTTTACCTCAGAGCCTCCTTGGCTAGCTTACCATGCATCTGTACCTCAATTTCATCCTTATTTGAGGCAAGGCAATTTATCAGATTTTTCCTTCAAAAACATATCAGATTTTTCTTTGTTATTGTAGTAGTGCCAATTTATGGGATAATTTAGCTGCTTATGGTATAGTATGGTGTGTTTCCTAGTTTTTGTTGTAACTAAGGTTCATACAGATGGCTACTAGTGCCTGGTAGCCCAGTGTCAGCTGTATCTATCCGTGTGTGTCAGAAGGAAAACGATTCGGTTGATTTGGCTAGCAAGCAGCGACAAACAGTGGCAATTCCCTAGCTGCAAGCCTGCAATGCAGTGCAGGTGCAGCAGCGCCATTGCCTGGTTCGAATCCGCCACGTTGCCACAAACAAAAAGTTTGAACGAACACAATGCCACTTTCACTGTACTAGACGTATACAGGCAGCAAGCTGCACCGTGCTACTAGTATACAACCTATGCGCTAGACTGAAGTGTTAGAAGTAACCATGTTGCACTATATTAGTTTTATAAGTTCAAACTTGATTAGTGTTTGAATCTAGTACGTATAGGAGTTGGTCACGTTCACGTTTGAGTCATGCATGTATTTGCATATGGCCTGAGTTGTGCTGTGTTCACGGCAAGGCTGGTACAGATAGAGTTAATTTATGGGATGGCACGTTATCTGCAGCCGTAACGTATTAGGAGTCAAATCTTTGTATTGATTCATGTCTAGTATAAATAAAACCAGAAAATGCCGCAGGTTGTAGCGCGGCACCAAAAAATCGATCTATCGCTTACTTTCGTTTTTCTCTCGACGAGTTCCACGAGTTCGCGTGAGTTCACACAAAATTTTCGATCTGGTTCCAACATGAAGTAGCTGAATTTCGTACATAGAGCACACTTATCCCAGAGAGAAAATAACAGCTTCAACCAAGAACAATATGAACACAGAAACTATATTCTCCTTCAACAAGTACTACTAACACATAGACCTTCAACAAGTGGAGAGTATGATAGCAGGCAGCTGAACTAGGTCACACTATGATCCTTCTAGTCACTTCTCAATCGTTGGGGAAAAAAAGAGTGAATAACAACAGGTGAACACAGGGAGCAAAACACATGGAAACGATACGGTTGATTTGGCTAGCAAGCAGCGACAAATAATGGTTGTTGCCTAGCTGCACGCCTTCAGTGCAGTGGAGATGCAGCAGCGCCAAAGCCTGTGGTTCGCATCTGCCACGTTGTTACACACAAGTTTAATTGAACGAACACAATGTCGCATTCACTGTACTGACGTACACAGGCAGCAGGCTGCACCGCGCTAGTAGTATACGGCTCGACTGCAAGCCGGCTATGCTAGCCTGAAGAAGCTGCAATTTTCGCACATAAAACGCACACTACATATCCTACATATCCGAAAGGAAAGGAACAATTTCAACCCAGAACAAGAAATGAACACAAAAACCAGATTCTCCTTCAACGAGTACTAGAAATCAGTATTAACGCAGTCAGACCACCTAAGAAAGCAGCTGAGCCAGCGCGATGATCCTTCTAATCACTTCTCAATCCTTTGAGGCTAACTGGCAGGTGAGTATGTGTGCGTGTGCCACTTCAGTATAATCAGAAAAACAAAAAGATGAAGAACAAATGAACACATGAAGCTGTTATGACCTCTCAGATATTTTCGGTATAGAAAGAAAACAGAGATAGGAACAAAAGATGGGAGGGTTTAGGCGAGAGAGATAGTTCGCTAGGAATCTATTCCATAGTTAAAATCATAACCAGACAATATAGGTGCCCTTGTATATATAGACCTACATGACGAGATATTTACACGGCCCATTCTGGCCTATGGAGCCTAACATTTAACTTCTTCATGCGCTTGCCCCACCTTGGATTAGACTTGGAACAACGACCCTGTGCTTCTTCTTGGGAGTCTCTGATACAGAACTTCTTGGTCAAGTCCTGACAAATTCCCCTCCATAAGAACTGGCTTGACCCCAAGCCAGGGACTCTAGAAATCGAGCTTGCAATTCTTCCCGATCTTCCTAAGTATCCACATAAGTTGGATCAGACCATTGTACCAAAACCTGAGGAATTGCTTGATTGCCTTTGATCCTGACAGGATGATCTAAAATCTTAGCAATGCCAAGGGAAGAAGAAGCTGTATTTGGCAATTCAGTAAAGGCTTCCTTAGTAAATCCTTTAGTTGCTCTCAACTAAGAGACATGAAACACTGGATGAACAGAGCTGCCAACTGGAAGAAGCAAACGACAAGCTACAGATCCCACTCTGTGCTGTACTTGAAAAGGCCCATAATACTTGAAAGACATTTTGTGATTCGCTCTCTTGACCACAGAAGATTGAGCATAAGGTTGCAATTTTAGAAATATCCAATCACCAGAATCAAATTGTCTGAAAGTGTGTTTCTTGTCAGCTTGATGCTTCATAACTTGTTGAGCCCTCTGTAACTGTTGCTGCAACAATTGAGTCATAAGCTTCCGTTGTTTCAGCCATTCATCCAAATCAGGAATAGCACAAGTTGCAACCCCAGAAATGCCCAACTGTCTAGGAGAATGGCCATAAAGAACTTCAAAGGGAGACTTGCCCAGTATGATAACAAGTATTATACCAATACTCAGCCAAATAAAGCCATTGCACCCATTTACCAGGACAAGAATGCACAAAACAGTGCAAATAAGTTTCCAAACATTGATTAACACACTCAGTTTGTCTATCTGTTTGGGGATGGTAAGCAGTGCTCATGTGGAGCTATGTGTCAGACAAGGCAAAATGATGCTACCAAAATAGACTAGTAAAAACTTTGTCCATGTCAGACACCAGAGCTTGAGGCATACCATGTAATTTATAAACCTCATTCATGAAGGTCAAAGCCACATCCTTAGTAGAAAATGGATGAGATAATGGCAAGAAATGGGCATACTTGGAAAATTTGTTAACCACTACCATAATGCAATTGAACTTAAAAGAAACAACAAGGCCTTCAATGAAATCTGAAGTTATTACCTGCCAAGCACCTTCTAGGACTGGTAATGGCTGTAATAATCCAGGATAGGTAACTCTTTCTGGTTTTGCTTGCTAACAGACAGTGCAATGACTCACCACTTTCTTAATCTGCTGTTTCATTTTGGGCCACGCAAGCACAGCCTTGATCCTCCTATAAGTGACAGGAAAACCAGAATGCCCTCCAAGGGCACTAGCATGGAGTGCTGCAAAGACTCATTTTGGCCTAACCAAATTCGACCCTTAAATCTAATGAGCCCATCTTGCAAGGTATAATGAGGACTCTGATGAATAGCTAACTCAGCCAAAAGATGCAGAGTAGCAGGATCATGTTGATATCCAGCAGCAACTTCTTCCAACCAGACTAGCTTGCAAACAGAAACAGCATTCAAAACATCCAAACCTTTAGAATCTCTTCTGGATAAGGCATCAGCAGCAGAATTTAAAGAGCCCTTCCTATAACAAATCTTATATTGTAAACCAACCAATTTAGTGAAAGCCTTATGTTGCCAAGGTGTGTGCAAATGATGTTCCTGCAAATGCATCAAACTTCTTTGATCTATCAAAATAGAAAACTCTGCATGCTGTAAATAAGATCGCCAATGATCCATAGCCAACAAATTGCTAAACACTCCTTTTCATAAGTAGAAAGTCCCATGGTTCTGGGTCCCAAAGCCTTACTGACATAAGCAATAGGATGCCCTTCTTGAGACAACACAGTACCAATTCCATAATCACAAGCATCAGTTTCAACCACAAATTTCTTGTTGAAATCAGGCAAGGCAAGAATTCTTGTTGAAATCAGGCAAGGCAAGAACAGGAGCACTGACCAATGCTTGTTTCAATGATTGAAAAGCTTCTTCCTTATCTTTAGTCCAATCAAAAGGTAGTCCCTTCTTCAGCAAATTAGTTAAGGGTCTACCAATTACACCAAAATTCTTAATAAACTTCCTATAATAACCAGCCAAGCCCAAAAATCCTCTCAGCTTCTTGACATTGATAGGAGTCTTCCAAGTTAATACATCCTGAATTTTGGGTGGATCAGTAGAAATTCCTTGAGAACTGATGATGTGTCCGAAATAAGAAAGTTGCTATTGAGCAAAGGAACAATTAGACAGTTTAACCTTCCATTGATTATCTAATAACAGTTGTAAGACCTATTGTAAATGAACCATATGTGATTCCAAGTCAGGACTATATATCAGGATATCATCAAAGAAAACCAAAGCACATTTCCTGAGAAGAGGAGCCAAAGTATCATTCATAGCTCCTTGAAAAGTGGCAGGAGCTCTAGTTAATCCAAAAGACATAACCTTGTACTCATAATGACCACTATGAGTTTGAAAAGTTGTCTTGGCTTCTTCCCTAGAAACCAATCTTATCTGATGATAACTAGCCTTCAGATCCAACTTGAAAAAATATCTTGTGTCGATGTTTTACACGGGCAATAAATATATAGGGTTACTCATCGGACCGAAACTTAATGGATTGCAAAGAAACACAAGCGATATATACTGGTTTAGGCCCTCGAGATTAGGTAATACCCTACGTCCAGTAGTTGTGTATTGCCTTTGAGGTTTCTCTGGTGAGATTGCTTCTTCTGCCCTCTGGGGGCACCCTGCCTCCCCTTATATACTGGGGGACAGAATTAAAAAGTAGGAGTCCTAGTCGGACTACGATCAATGGATCTCCTTCTAAGAATACAACGTGCCCGACTAAGACTGTATTTTTCCTATCGTACAAGATTAAGTCTGTTGAGTCCTATTATATCCCTAATTACAAGGCTAGCCCCATCCTCTACCCGAGTGGCCCATAAGCTTGTCATGAAGTACCCGGGGCCCATGGCCTCCACAGCAGCCCCTGAGATCTTCATAGTTGAGTCACAGCTGATGCCGAGTGCTCATCCTCCACTGTGAAGAATTCTCGAGTGCATTGCTCCCGAGTACTCTTTGTCCGAGTGCTTCTTCTCTCGAGTCCTGCTTCTTGTTAGCTAGCAGCGAGGCTATGAAGGGCTTCATGTAGAAATATAAATAGTGTGTGCCGAATAGGCGCACCTATTAGGTGTAGCCCCCGACTTTGTGCTTAATTGTGAAACAATTAAACATAAAGTCAAATATCTTTTAACCTTGTAGTCTTTTCCGAGTAGTGCACTACTGGTATATGAGATTCTTCAACATCATGTCAGCAGGAATGATTTTTGCTCATGGTAAATAATGGCTAAGCACGTAAGCCGAGTACCACTTTATGGATTTTAACCCAATATGTGGTCAGGTGTACTTGAGAGATACATGTATCCCCAATTTTAATGGAGACCAACTGTTAATCCTTATAAGGATATATCCTCAATACCTGGTAAATAATGCAGATACCCGAATGTATACACCCGGCTGTAGGCTTAGCATGAAGTATATCTGATTATTTAATCAGTTTATGTGAATAGCACCTGCACTGTGATTTTAACACAGGCAGTGAGCAGCCCAATAGAGCATGCTATCGAGAAACTCATATCTTTGGCCTACTACTGAATAAGCCAGTCTAAACCGACATACCCAGCGTAGCCCTATAAAATTAGCATCCCTTGCATGTTAGGATGAGTACTTTAGTGTCGGTAACCGCAATCAGCTAGAAGAATCCTTGTCCGTAAGCCTTTCTGACTTATGTTCTGGATGCAGCATGGTTACCATAGATGCTCGAGTAGGTATTTTGCAAGATCTACTTGCCCTCCTCAGGTGTGACGCAGTGCATGAGAACTCCGGATGCGCTTTGACGATACAGGTCTTCTCTGACTTCGGTAAAGCCGAATAAGGTACCCGAACCTCGCATTAGCATAGGATTTGGCTGGCGACCCTTATGGGGCGTACCTTACCCAACAGAATTATAGCCATATAAGGTACCGGAACCTTACATTAGCATAGGATTCAGCTGGCGACCCTCATGGGGTGTACCCAACTTGGCAGAGTTGTGACCAAATAAGATACCCGAACCTAGCATTAGCATAGAATTTGGCTAGCGACCCTCATAGGGCGTACCCTACCTAGCCGAGTAGTACACGAGCCCCGACTGGCACCGGAGGTTGGTTATATTAGCCGAATAAGGTACCCAAATCTCGTATTAGCATAGGATTCGGCTGATGACTCTCATGAGGCGTACCCAACTCAGCGGAGTGGTACCCGAACTCCGACTGGAGCCGGAGGTCGGTTGTTAGCCCACACACGAGTCCCGACTAGTCCGAGTCTCGGACAATGGCTCTCGTGGAGCATTCCAAGTGATTCTTGAAGCGTCGCACTCCAAGTGTATCTTGGCAGACTGGTCCAGCCCCCGAGCGTAGGAGATAGGCTCGTAGCCCTGAGTTAATGTTACACGTATCTGGAACTGGCCCTGTATTTTAAACATATCGGATGAGTAGCATCTGATGATGAAAACAATCACCCGAAGAAAATTTATGTATTTTACATATATGTAAATATGTATTCCTCCTCTTATTGATATTAATTTCCCCGAATAGTTGACCCTTTACGTTTAAGCACTATGCCCGACTAGTCATAGCTCACTAGCATCGGGAGTCGGCTCATGGCTCTTTCCCAAACACGCGTTTTGGGTAACTTAAGTTCATCTTTCATGGAGCAAAACTTCACGGATCAGAATTTATGCTACTCGAGTATTTATGCAATCATTAAAAGCAAAAATAGAAAAATGTGCAGCTTGTACACCTATTAGGTGTAAGCGGCTGCAGCATTGGCGAGGCCGAGTGAGGAAATATTTATCAGAAAATGACTTAGCTGTTCGGTATTTGGGAGTGGGGACACCATCCTTGCGTTTGGGCTTTTGAGCCCCCGAGCATGTCACTTATTGTTCTGATAATCTTCAGTTGTAGGAGGTCGAAGACGCTTGTAACGCCTCGCTTCCAGCGAGACGTTAAACGATAATTTGCCAAAAAGCTACCTGTGAAAATTTCGATCTTATGTGCTGTGTTGTATGTTGTGCCAAGGATCTCAATCTGCCTCTTGTCCTTGACCTCGACAAATCCCTCCTCTCAAAAATCCTCCATTCCGAAATAACTCGAATCGCCGCTATCGAACTCCTCTCCAAAACCCTAACGGCGAGTTCCCGATCTTCCCCTTTGTAAATCTCCGCTTCGATTTCCGTTCCAAAGATCCGATGTTGAAACCCTGATCATTCCCTCCTTTGAATCTCTCCATAAACCCCTTGTTCTCTCTTCTCCTTGAAACCCTAAAATCCCCAAGTTAAATATACGGCTTGGGTGTTGAGCCTCCATTCGAACCCTCTCCACCTACACAACTATATATATATATATATATATATATATATATATATATATATATATATATATATATATATATGTGTGTGTGTGTGTGTGTGTGTGTGTGTGTGTGTGTGTACAGTATATATATATCCCTGAATGTACACCTACGTATATAAACCCGTGA